>JAJVSH010000138.1:69563-112065 GCA_021460005.1 Tetramorium alpestre
CCCCAGACAAGTATTCTTTTTTCTTAATACTTTCATTCATTGTTTATGTCTACTACATACTCGCGATTTGCATAATAATTGCATAATAAATATATAATATCCGTTAAGGATAATCTATCTTTCTTAGTATCTAAAGCGCATGGGCATTACTGCGAAAGGGCGAGGCATTTTTGTGAGATTAAATTGTGGGAGTTACGCAGGAATGAGATAAAGAGAGAAAGAGAGGATAGGAGAGGGAAAGAGTCTTCTTCTGTTCCTGAAATTAGGAGCGACGAGCGATATGCGACAGCATCGTGATGGGTCATAGAGCATCGCGATGCCATACCCATGTTTTCTTTGTATGGTCGAATCTGTGTGTCAGCCATTGCTGCTCCAGAAGCTGGTACCTGTCCTGGCTGAGGTACAGAGGTTTTCCACGTCTACAAGATTATTTGTAATAGTAAATAATAAAATATTAAATATCAAATTAAATAAGCTGTTATAATTTGTTACAAAACTTAAATACTTAAACGAAATGTATTCTTGTTTTTAATATGTTGAAAATTAGAAAGGCGGACACTTAATGCTCAATCATATTATTATCCATATTATTTTTATTCTATATTTTGTAATGAATTGTACTCACTTTAAATCTCTATCTTCTTCCTCAAAGTCATCGAGGTACAGGGACCCCCATAAACACGCTCGCCGACCGCGTATCACGATTATGTAAGTCGAGGTCACTACAAGATAGATGCCAGTGCCACCTCCGCAGTCGATTGAATGCTAAACATATAAAAATGAGCAAGAATGAGTAAACAAATCGAGAAAATATTTACAAGTCTGATATCGCGAACCCACATTTTCTCGTCCATATATAAATTACGCTCACCTGAATAGCTTCACACACATTCAATTGTTTGCAACAATTTTGTTTGAGGCAGACAATAGTACCGCACAACAAACAGATACTAATCTCCTGTGGTACAGAATGACATTGGCTGCATTGTCGCTCGTGGTAATACTGAAATTAATATAGAAATATAGAAATTAATATAGAAGTAAAAACAGTATACAGATAATAATATATGTATAAATATAAAAATATGTGAATATATGTATATATAAAAGTTTCGATTAACATAGATATTATACTTTATTATCTACATTTTACATGTATCTCTTTTACCTTTTTTCTTATCAATCAAATAAAATGAGTTTGTAATATATTTTTGAATGCATGAGTGTGATGTATTTTAATTACTGGAACTTACCGTGAAGATCTTTTCATATTCTCTTGGAAGACTAAGTAGCTTCGGCACGTGCCACGATATGTGCTGCTCCATTATCAGGTTCCGGGCCGGCTGGTGGCCTCGCCAATTGGCGAGAAACGCGATCAACTGATCGCACCAGAAGAGAGGCACTGAGAAACCCGCTTCTGGTTCCTGCCAATTTAGCGCTACCGTTGAATAGAAGCTGTCCCAGCTCATGCCTTCCGTGACTAGCTCCAGATAATACACCAGTCTCACAAACTCCGTCTGCGGCGTTCTGATCAGTGGCAGCGGTTGCTCGTACAAGTGATAACGCAGCAATGCGGCCACTCGTAGAAACGGCAGGCACATTGACTGGATCTGAATGAACAGATCAAATAGAAGTAATGTACAAATAATGAACATATACATCTGTAACGTCCTGTAAAAGAATCATACATTTTAGATATTTTTAGTATAATAAAGTCCCTTTTGAAATTGTATTATACAGAATAAGATATATAAAACAAATATGACAAATTATTTCGTAGATAATGACTGATATAAGCTTTGACACGGATAATTAATAAAAGAAAAGTCCTCATCTCCCGCATATATCCCGTTAAGGAAGTGAGAAAGACTATGCATTAAAAGTTAAGATTAATAAGGATTATGTAAGAGTTGCTTCGTAAAATGCTAGCTAGAAAAACACATTTAGATAAAAGTTATATTTGTAGACTGTACTTGTTGCTCGACGCAGTGCGATTTCACTCTGGTATAAGTGGGAGAGGCTGAAGTGGACGGTTTGTCATCGTCCGTGCCGGGATAAAGTCCGCTTTCACTGAAATACTCGATAATCTCGGCCAGTATGGTCTCCGAAGGCGTAGTGGCACAGTTGCATCTTTTCTTTAGAATCGCGTTTCGCTCTGCTCGCGAGAAGTTACAGCTTATCTGTAGTATTACTTGATAGTACAGCAAGTTGTAAAGGACCTTTACTACGCCAGAAAAATATGCTGTGGAAAAAAAGAGAAATATTATAGAAATATAAATTATTATAGCAATATATTATAGAAATATAAAAGAGAAATATTATAGAAATATTAATTGACTCATTGTACTCTTATACAATCAAACATATATCTCAAATATGGGCTTTTACGCCATATAATTTATTTCGATGTAGTACGCAAGAAAAAAATCTTTAAAACGTACTTTGGTCCAAGTGCAATGGCAACAGCAATATGAACTGAATAAGCATAGCAGTCGGGTCTCGCAGAAGCAAAGGGACCTGTCTCTCGTGCGGCGTTAAGGCGAGCGAGGACGCCGATTCTTCCATCAGCGATATGCCAGATAGCTGTTGCCATACATGATGCACTGGCCATGTAGTCAGAACCCGAGCGTGCATCGCCAAAACGTGAAGAAGCGCGACTGAAAGAATACATTTTATTTCTTGAACAAAATCTTCATTTTTATAGACTAACATTACAAACACACTGACTATTGCATACTGTGTTATTGCGTATAGTAATTACATAGATTGGAAGGTAGATGAACTAACTGGGATAGATTGGTTGATAAAACGGAAAATTAAGAAATACTAACGTACCTATACAATCGCGTTTAGGCGTCAGAGGTATTGTAGTGGGTGGCGGAACGCACAACGATCCGCCGCGTTGTACAAGTTCAATCTCAAAGTTAGTTCGAGCTACCGAGGTTACAAAAAGGAACAAGCTTTGGTGACTAGGTTTACAGTTCTTTTGTTTATACTTTAGATACGTGCAACTCGTCATATCTTCCATGGCCTTTCCCATCGCCACAGCCAGATTTGAAGAGACCTGGAAACGACAAATATATTTAATAAGTACATCCTCGATATACTCTAATCGTTACTAGTTTCATGTAAAAATAATGCATATATATTGAAATAATTTAAAATATAATAAATAAAAAATCGCTAATAAGAAAGGAGGAAATTATTATATACATACAGGATTTCGTTGTATCTCTTTGAGAAAAGTGTTCAGATCCGCGAGTATGGTCTCTATGGAAGCATGACGAGAACGCACCACCGCCGAGCATTCACCCAATTGCGGCGACAACGGCAAAACAGAGTTGGCCAATTGCCGGCACAACGGACATAGATACTCGCCCCGGTCCACTGCTAGACTTTGCTGCCGCTGCTGACTACGAAGGGACTCTAAGTAGGATTTCAAACAGTCTAGATGCAGATGATGACCACATGTTTGCACATGGACACCACCCTCCCATCCCAGATTAACTGAGAGCAGCCAAGACAACTGTGAAATACAAAATAAACAATATTAATCAATGTTAAGATATTACCTATTTTTTCATCTTATACTAAACATTTAATATTATCTCATTATCCTCAATCAAAATACATCAAAAATATACAACCAAAATAAGAATAATTAATATTATTGGCATATTTTAAAACAATCCAGAATGTAGTAGCAATTAATAGGAAGTCTCCATAAAACGAACTTTGTTTTTTTTCTTGTTATATTAATCAAATTTTGTTAAAGTCACCATACATAATTTATCTTTTTCTTCAGGGCCAAAAATGTGTGTTTTTTTCCACTGAAAATCTGTCCAGGTCGTCAAATTTTGATGCGCAAAGAATAATATCGGAAATTGAGATCAATTCAGATATCCAATTCAAGGTGTGTGGTACAAAAGTCAGCGATCATATAATATTTCTAGAACCTCGCCGTGTAGCATACAAAGTATTAGTTACAATAAAGATAACACAATGGGACAAATTTTTTAAAAGAATCAAAGAAAATACATAAAATACATATACTGTAAGTATATTATTCGTTTACCGTATCGAATAAATTGTTCATCTCGTTCATTCTGCGGTCGAAATGGGCGCCTCGGGTATCTCCCTTCGGTATAGGCGGATCTTCGTCGGATGTGGGAAGAACTAATCTATCCGGTTGTTGTCGTTCGTGGCCAATAATGCTCGTTGCCTACATTGAGAAAATGTGTATAATATGCAGATACATGCAAAATGTTTCTCGTACAGCAAAAAATGAGAATATTACTTGAACTAATACAACGAGTCCCATCGGTTTGTCTTCACTGCTGGGGGTAGTTTGATTACATATCACACAGTCGTATTCCTTTTTACTAGTCAATTTAGTCGTATTTTCTTCCTGATCCCAATCCATTCCGGATGCACCTGCTTCCTCTATAAGAAAAAAAAAAATTATTTGATTAATATAACTGATTAACTGAGTATCACAAGTTTCTAATTCACACTTCTGTTGTGGAATAAAATATTACAAATGTTATAATTTTTAGGAACATTTGTAATAATTTACACACAAAAACACAAAATATATAAATTACCGGTCTTCATCGCTTTCTCCATAAATTGCTTCTGCTTGTTGGCAAATTCCGCCATCAACTTCTGCTGTCTTTCCTTCGCTCTTCTTCGTCGTTCCTCTCGCTCACGATTCTCCCTTTCGCGCTGTTCATCTTCCTCGCATTCCTGCATACGGGGCCACAATTTGTTTCTAGTCTCGATGATGGTATGTTTACACATAGGATCTAAATCTGCTATTTTCCTAAGTAGCTGCGATATGAAGAACGGTCCATCGCCGATTCGCGATTCACTAGGTGATGATGTGGAAGAGCTGCTACTGCTATCACTAGTGCTGCTACTNCTGCTGCTGCTGCTACTGCTACTGGCTTCATTGTCTGACATTGCATTTTGTTCGGGATTGTAGCTGTCTGGTACACCCGATAATTGAGAATGTAGCTTTAACAGCAAGGAAATTATGCTCTCTCCTACTTTGACGGATTGCGGTTGCATTGGTCCACCCTGAAAAATGTACATAAACATTTTATAATAATGAGCTAAATAAAATTATACAAATATATTAAAATATATACAATAAGAAACGTAATAAATGTAAAATATTGTTAAAGATAATATACAATATATTGCATTACTTGTGGTTCTCTCCTTTTAAAATGTTTGTGAGGATTCGACGTGGATGGAACGATTTCTGTAGCCCTATAATTAACCGGTTGTGCTGTGACTATTTCGTTTCCGGCCATAACTGCTGGACGTTGAGGAGCGGGTGGTAATGCTGGCTGGCCGCCGACATCTAATTATTATTAACATCATAAATTATTAAATAGATACATCATTATTACATATATTCTTTGATACACAATTAAATTTTACAGAATAAAGTATAGCAATAAAAGTTTTAAAAGAACTCAAGGAAATATTCTATGATTTTTTTTTAGAATTGTGTTTGTTACATTAGTGATAAAACTTAGTAATAAAAAAAATTAAGAGTTTAAAAAACGTACTATTTGGTGAAGGAGGCGATAATGCTAGAACTATAGGTTCTTCCCCAGATGGTGGCAAAGCTCTTTGCAAAGGTATCGTCAAGTCATCCTCACTGTTACTATGAGCTATGGCGACGATTCTGTCTTCAGGTACAATTGCCACATCATATTCCACTGTAATATGATTTAGAATATTATATTATAATAACATTATATTATAATAACAATATTTATTTTATATAAATTATTTATAAAAAATAAGTAATATTAAACAATTTAAAAAAATATATATAATCAATGCTGCTTTTATGTAATCTATATAAAAATCTTCCTAACCACTTGTTGACGGTAATGCTGGCAGAGATGTAGCACTCTCGACTGGTAGTAAAGCCGGCAAGGATGACGCACTTGCGTTCGACACACCACTGTCATCTCTAACAGGACCTACAGAAAATCCCAACAGTTCCAAAGATACTTCTTCCGCGCCGTCGTCCGCGCCATCGTTCAACATCAGGGATGTCGCCACTTCGCTCATTTCTCCTTGAATCTCCCACTCAAATTCGCCTAATCATTATTAAGTAAATTAGCAAGTATATTAAACAAATATATTAGTATGTCACTAAATCATTATTGTACATTAATATATAAAATAATTTCATCATTTTACAATGTTATATTGTGTTATATAACTTATTTTTATTATTATCAGTATTTTCTGATCAGTATTTATTGATAATAATAAAAATTTTATATATATATATATATAAGTAAACGGAAATTCGATAATCTATAATCTATAACATATACTTACTGTCTGAGCTGCTAGGCTCCGACTCTTGGACTAGAATCACTCGAGGTATTACTGTCCTCAGATTTTCAGACAAGCTATCACTTTCGTACCATCCAGCCAAATCCATGTCCTTTATCACACGAGAAGTGCCACCGGTATATTGACATAAAGGATTCACCTGAAAATAATTATATATTATTGGATAAAATAATAGATACAATTCTCCTTGAATAGATTGTAAAAGAGCTATACTGTGACAGAACACTAAAAAATCAAACGAACAAGATAAAACGTGACACAAATCATTATTTTTTTATTTACTATACAAAGTAATAACTTATGTGTAAAGTGTTACGTGTAAGAAAAAGAAGTTCAAAGTAAGCTGGTCAAAGTAAACTTAAAGATCAATTAATTTATTTAAAAAAATCACTTACAGATTTATCCGGCGGTTCCGCAGTAATAACTGCCATTTCCAGAAGATAAATAGCCAATGCCATAACATGTTCCGATATGTTATGTCCATTCACAGCCTTATAGAGTATTATTAAGATCATAGTGTGAAAAACTCTGGAACGTAAAACTATACGTGGGTCATCATAGTCTGACGAAACCGGAGCCGGTTGCCTAAATGGTGGCCAGGGAGTCGCACCGTTCTTCAGCTTACCCGATTGCTTCACACTGTAGTAGAAAAATATATTTGTCAAGAATAGAACCTTTCTCAAGATAGTAAGTGTATTTGATCGACAAATCTGATACGTACTACTCTGTGAAACGATCCATAGATACTTGGAAGTCTCTTCTATGGACTGCTCTCAACAGTACATGTAAAGGATCGAACAATTCGTCCCACACGAGAGCCTTTGGTCCGTACATACCTTGTTGCATATTGCCACTTGCCTCGAGATTCGGAGCTCTATACTGCGCTACCTACAAACACATTACTATGTTAAGAAAAACAGAATCAACACAACGTCATTTACATTCATTTATATATGCACGTATATATGTATCTAATATAAAAAAATATATATAACGATTAAGAAATAACATGAAATTTATATACAAAAATAAAAATTAGAAATTAAGATGTACACGATATATCAACGTACTTCAGCTAGAACAGATTCAAAGTCCCTGTTCTGAGTTGTTCCACAGCGTTCTGGCATTAGTTCCATCAATTGACTGTGCGTCTTATCACCCATACACAGTAAAGTTACCATTTCGAGACGAGACATTTCAGGATCCGATAAACCTGATGCAAGAAAAATGTAAAGCTCTAAATATCCTATTTTTGCATTGATAATTCCAGGATTATAAAATTCATTACTAAGAATAAGAGGTAAGAGATTTCTAAGAGAATTGCATTAGAATCAACAGAAACTCACCGAGATTTGTTCTGACGTTGACCAATGTAGCTAAGAATGTTAGGCAGCTTTCCAACATGGGGGTATCATGCTCGCCCTCAAGATATTCATTTTGTGGAGCATGATACAAGCACAAACTCATCCATTCTCTCACGTGAAATCTGTATTAAAATTTTTTTAACAAATTAGTTTGTTTGCATTATTCATTCGATAAAAAAAAAAATAACAAACAAGGAAGATGATATTACTTTTCAATGACAGTTTTCAGAAAGACATCCGGCAATAATTTTGTAGCACAAATCTGTAGCAGATACAGATCTGCGTCCACCATGGAATTGCAGAAATTACATTGAATATAGGTCATTGCCTGGCCCTTTATTTGCAATCCATTGCGAACCCACAATCCATTCAAAATCTCATAGAAGGCCACCTAAAAGCAGAAATGTACAAAAAAAATGTTATTTATATTATATACGCGATCAACATCAATAAATTAAATAAAATTTTTTACACTGGATATCTGTAACTTTCCATAAACAATAATATAATTATGATATAGTATTATAATTATAGTGTAGCGATTATAACTTTGTTAAAAACATCCTCATAAAGTTGTTGGGCGAAATATCTAGCTGACCTTCGTTCATGCTATGCCAATGTCATTAAATTGCGTTTGCAAAGCACACTTTTTGATGGAAGATAGGAATTTAATCTCTTTACATCTCGACTGACGTATTTAAGCTAACGCACACAAACTTATATAAGAGTGTGTCACATAACATTCTTATGTTTCCTAGTGGAAATAATTTTATAATAATTTACGTTTTTCTATAAAAAAAAATATATCTAATAAAATAATATAATACTAGTTATTATATTATTTTAATATATATATATAATATATTAATTTAATATAAAATATATTAATTTAATATATATATATATATATATATATAAAACATAAGAAACATGTTAATTGTATTTTTAGCAGAACATATGTAGAGTTGGAGTTCTTCTTTTGTTTTTATATTTCCACGTATAACGCATTTTATTTTTTTCATGACGAAACATTTCCAATTTTTATCTTCTTCTCCCGACATATAATTATATGCCTATTTCATTTTATTCGCGGGCTGTAAAACGCGGCATAACCGCAACGAACAGACCCATAGCGTAAAGAGTGCAGTGGTGGTGCAGGCGATCGGATCACTACGGGAGGTTCGTTCCCCGCAGATGAAATTTTTGCAGCGACTTCTCATCCCTTTGCCTTTCCTCTCTCCCTTTTCGTCCCTATAATTTCTTTATAAGAGGGTATGTCAACCTAATATTTGTTTTCGATTATTTTACATCCAGTTCTTTTTTTTCTGCTGCGGGTTCCAATAATCTCGTAAGATTTCTTTACCTCAATTGTTATTACAATCTTATACATATTACTTTTTAACAATCTTTATTAAATAATTACGCCAGGTAGCTTTTACACTGAGAGAAAAATATAAAAGTTACTTTTGGAAAAATACAGTTACTCAACCACAATTTTATATTTCTAACGATAATTATGTTAGGTATGGTTAGGTTAACGTAATGATGCATATAGTTAATCATGTTTATGTTTAATCATGTTTATTGTTAGAAATATTATAAAATTATGGTTGACCAAAAGTAAAAATAGGGCCAAAAGTAAATATATTTTTCTCTCAGTGTAGAGATTTCATTTTGACGTTCTTTAATCGGTCTTCAATGGATATGGAATTTCCAATCTTCCTACTTCAAAATATACAGTTTTGTCCATTTCTATCAATGTGTAGATTAATTTTAATCTTTCATCTTTCCCCAATTCCTAGAAACAGACACCCTGACATGGTTGTAATTGCAGGGACAAAGGACACATGTGTATTTACACTGCGAGAAAGAGAGGAGAGAAAAGAAGGCACAAGTAAAACGAACAGACCAGGCTCCCATTCATAGCCGTGTTGAGCCGTGGGAGCAATAGCCCCTACCATCCACTATTGCCCGTTGCCGTTCTTGCTGTTGTTAGCCCGTAACGGTCGCCCCGCGTCCGTGCCGAGTGAACGGCAGTCCCGGCGTGTTAGCGTCGCCAATCGTGGACGAGTGCGGCGTTGCGCGCCATCCACCCGACATCTTGGTCTTCGTCGTCGCGTCGTGTTCCTTCCTGCCAAGCATGGCCAAGCACCATCCAGGGTTAGCCCTGCTGGTCGTCCTAGCGAGCGCCGGCTGTGCCCTCGGCATCGGCGTCTACGACACGTTCGAGCTGCTCAGGCTGGGCCGCCAGGTCGTGATGCAGGCACTGGAGTCCTGGGAGGTGATGCTGCCGAATCTTCCCAGTGACAAGGTGCCCGGCGAGGACCTCGTGTTCATGAAGATGATGGAGCGCGAGCTGCTCAGGCAGATGGACAAGATCTCCAAGCAGATCGGCGAGTACCAGGAGCAGACGGAGATCAAAGCCGACATGATCCTGACGCAGTTGCTACTGCAGCTTCCTATGCAACGCAGGCTCGACGACAGCCTGCGGGAGCTGGATCACTACATCGGCCAGGTGAACGGGCTGTACAAGCTCTTCGAGATGTACGCGAGCGATCCGGACAGGTACGAGAAGTACACAATAATGCAGTTCGCCAAGACCTGCGTGTCGCCGAGGTTGGGCGAGCTGCCGGACGTTCTCAAGTCGATACACAGGCTCGTAGTGCCGTCCGAGCAACAGGTGTTCAACAGGAGCGTTCTCGTGCTCCTAGCTGATCAGATGAAGGTAGGCACTTGGCGTATGTGCGTGTGAGAGAGAGAACGGTTTCTGAATACGTGATCGAAGAGGTGGATGAGTTTCCTCCTACATTAGATAGCTTCGAGAATAAATATAGCTTCTATTGAAGCATCCTCCCCTTGAATTAATATGTTGATTCGAGGCTTCGTTTTGTTCATGAGAGAATCAATGATATCATAATGTTACTTTCACTTTAAAGAACGGTTTCATTTTTAAATAAAGTTTCTCTTAAAATTTTGTCGCTTTTATTTTGCGTGGATTTTTTCAAGAACAACGTTGAGTATTGTTACCTTTTAATATATATTAACGCTAGAGATTTGAACAAGTATCTACGTGACGTGAAAGCAACTTGTTCCTGGAAAGAATGTATGTGATTCATTCACTTGCTTTGTTTCATTCTTCGAGAGACGACTGAATTTACGTGGTGATAATATTTTATCTTAAATTTACCGTATTTTATTCATTGCGATAATTTAATTTATTAATATATAATCGATCAGAAATGAAATGCATACCAAATGAAATCGTTTCTTCTCAACAAAAATCGATTTAACAAGATTTTAATGTATTCAAATATTTTCATGAGAACGCTCGTTTATCGTTTATTAATGCATCCTGAATACCTTGAGATACAAGGAATAAATTAAAATATTCCTTCTATTAGAGAAATGTGTCATAAAATATGCTTGTCAGTTATAAAAAGTATCACAGATGCACATATGAATCATTATAAACAGATAAAAAAATGTCTTCATCATGAAGCTGAACTTTATCTTTGAAGATTTACTTTATTTATGAAAATTAATTTTAATCTCGATTTAACTTATTTTTCATCTTTTTTTTAATTCTTAGAAAAATTAGAAAAAAATAATTTTCATCTTATTTTATTATTACATTTATTATATGTTTTATCTATTGTTTAATGCATTACTTCTTATGCAGCAGATAATGAGTGATAATATATGCTTAGGCAGGCATATGAACGATAAAAACTCACCGAGAGTATCTAAAGAACAGCAGGATAACGTGACAAACAGGAAGAACTATCATCTGCATGCTGCCTGCGTGATCTTGTGCTGGTTTAGAGAAGTCACGTCATACAATTGTAACACAAAAATTAGTCACGAGTCACCGTCGTCGGTAGTAAGCAGAATTTAGATTTCAGGTGACAAAGCACAGAAAGTGAGAGCGCATTTGATACGCTAAATTGACATATGCTTGGGGATCCCATGTTATGAACGAGCCGTGGTCGGATAACATCGTAACAGGAACCCCACTGTATCTATTTAAATGCGGACAGTGGGCATTAGGTACCGAGAAACAGTATCACACTTTGGATCAAGTGACCGCGCGTCGCATCAGCCCGCTATGATTTTACTCCGCGCTATTATCTGCGGAAAGAAAAGGGAAATCGTGTCGACGGAAATTCGTCATTACTTGATACTCCGGATACGCTACGGCAAATAACACGAATCAGCGAATTGACGCGAGTCACTTGATTAAAGCTGTCGTGCGTTAATTGATGCACCAGGAACATATGGATTGTAATTTAACACTCATTTTTAAATTGCCGTTTGCGAATACGCTAAATTCATCTTGAAAGGAGAAGACGGAAGACAAATATAAAATCAATCATGATTTTAAATTGAAGTTCTCTGCGGCTCTTTGTAATCTTCGCTTTTGGAAATCGACTTAACATATGTGTTCTCCAATGTAACATTAAGATTTCCTGAAAAACGAAAACACCGAGTAGGCAGCGATTGAAAATAAACAGCTTTTTGCAAACTGAGCTTCAGATGAGCAAACAACCAAACAGAACTGTCTTTAGTAATATGAGTTTTAATCGCCAAGATACGTGTGGAAATACGTATTTCGATAAGTGATAAAGAAATGAGAATTTTTTCACGCGTTGACTTTCCATATCTATGAAAGAGACGCTTCTCAGCACTCATTGTCAAATATTTTTAGCATTTTAAATTTTCTCATGCAACTATCGTGAGACAAATTTCCATGCGAGTATGCGCTTACATCTCTTCTCCGAGTGCGAATGTACTGGGTGGACCGAGAGGAGGGCGAGGAACATGCGCATGGAGATACACAACATCACATAAAGGACTGGCAAATAACGCGGGGGGATTGCGGAGGCCAGAGGTGGGCAAGAGACATTGGCGCATTATGTGAAACCCAGTCGAGCGCGATCGGTCATACGGCGAGTGTTGCTCTTACTCGCTAGTCCCGCCGAAACAGTAAAAGCGAGGCTTGCTACCCACATTCCGCGAAATCCAGTCGAGCTGCGTGCAACTGTGTCACAGCGAAAAGGTGCTTCGTTGGCGAATTTACCAGCGAAATTTCGTCTCTCTCTCTCGATGGAGTGTGACAAATGAAAACGCTAAACGCTAAAAAAACGAATAGGAATGGAAATATAAAAAAGTTTATTCTAAATGCGATTATTTGAACGTGTATGTTATCAAGAGAGTATAATTTAAATTTTAAACAGCATCCGTGAGAAACGTCTGAAAAGTGAAATATTGTGAAGTTTCTAATGATACTTTTGGATTTTTTTTAGTTGATATATCTTTTGAAAAGCTATTATATTACCATTTTTAATGATTAGATAAATGTTAAAAGAGAATTTGAGAATTTTATAGAACGTTTCTTTTTTTCAAAAATCTTGTCTGACATTTTTTCATTATTCTCTGCTTAGCAATCTTATTTTAAAATCATTTTTTAAATGAATAAAATATTGATATTATTTTAATACTATTTTCTCAATAAATAAAATATTGATACATGTATTGTATCTCCTCAATCTCTGATTGAGCTTAAGCTTCAGTTTTCAATTCGTAGCATTAATTCGCAACTATTTTAATTCCCAGGATTGAATTACAGAATGATCAACTTTTTATGCTATTATTGTCCGATATTGTAAATCTCGCTTCAGTTTCCTCAATCTGGAACTTAAACACGAACGGAAACTACGAAGGACAAACAGAGACGGAGAATACGAGAGAAAAGGAGCGTTAGTGAAATATTCTACGTTGTTATCACGAGTAACAGGAGTGGTTATTAACTATACCGTTGGCCGGAGAAGAACAGTGTCACCCAGTAGTTAGTCCTAGCCGCTCTAGATCATACATTAACGCGTCATTAAGAGCCGCCATCACCCCTCTCCTCTCTTGTGTCATGACCCCTCTTGTGATCATGATTGGATACATCTTTTAAACGACGAGCTCGCTGACGCGAAAAGGTCGTTTGATTTTATCTTGCGGATTATCATCGAGGATACAGAACTGAAGTTGTGTATTAACATACACATATGGTAATAACTGACAGGAATTAATATTGGATAATACTAATAACGAAATAAAGTATTCACGTTAAAGTATTCGCGTTAATAATAATAGCAGTAAGAGCAATTTATAGAATGATCGCATAATCCTCGATTTTTACCTTCGTTTCTTCAGATCAAGACTCGTCGAGAAGATAAACAAAGAACTGAAGAGAATTGAAATCCCGCTGAGCGGACTCTTAGCAAAGTGAGTGAATCATCGGTGAAGGTTCCGAGAATGAAATACTTCACATGCTTACTGACACTGGCGCTGGTCGTGGCAGCCTTCGCCACGATCAAGAATAACGCGTCGTCGGTCGACGTAGTCAGAAATACTTTATTAAACATGGAAAAAGGACTGAGGGAAGATCTGGCCAATCAACAGAAATGGATGAACGTCCAGACGGGAGAGAAGTATCTGCATCTGATCAAGGCGTACAAAACATTCGGTAACGAGGTGGACAAGGAATTTCCCTTAGACCGTGAGGATTACTTGAACTCCTTGGATTCCCTGTGGCTCTGGGCCCGGGCCCAGGAAGAAATGAAGGGTATCAATGGCCTGTACGGGATATTCCGACAAATGCAGCGTGAGATTGTCGAATTAAACGCCCCGATCAACACGAGACTATTGATGAATTTCGCCGAGACAATCCTTCGGGATCCGAACGCTTCGATCCCGAGAGCAATTGATCGTATCGCGAATATGATCATCAATGAAAAACTGTTCATCGAGGCTTTTAAGGTATCTAATAATAAACGACGACAAAGATTGCATCTTTGCAGATGAAATTTTTCAGAGAAGATATCTTTTCTTCCTTAAGACATGGTCTCGTATTGGAGCGAGATAAATACTTGTTTACAGCAAACAAATACTAATAACTTGAGACTTTTAATTGAGGCTTAAAGTCATATTTAAAAGAGCTTGTCGACAGTCCAAGAAGATTCGTGGCATTTGCCGAGGATTAAATATGAGCGATGCGTTGATCACAAATAACGTTTTAATCACAAATATATTTGCAAAGTATTCTTATGTGTGCAGGAAGCGTCGAACCAAATGTGCAATGAGATGCAATCGCCGCAACAACTGCTATACAATTTGTATAATGCCGTGGCGCTGACGGAGATCAAGGGTTACACTATGATTCAATTCTCATATATGCTATTACGTCTGTACAACGAAGGTACGTGGTACCGACGATCACGTTTAAATATATAGCGTCCTACATACAACATCTTCGTCGTGTGATTTGCACAGAGCGATTAAGATCGAGCATTTTTCGCGAGCTTGAAAATTGCATATAAATATCACAAATTAAAACTTGAAGCTAAATACTGCAATTCGTAAAATTGTCTCTCAATGGTCAAAGATTATAAATATAAAGAATCTGAAAAGAGTTAATGTTTATGTTTCTGTTTTCGTTCGAAATTTAAACTCAAAACAAATATTCATACGTTTAACGAGTATGGAATACTTTACAAAAGACCTTTGCTTTATGTTTTATTATGTTTTAAATGTTATTAGGGTATATTATATAAAATATATACGTTATGAAACGAACTAGAAACCATCCAAAGCCGAATTGACGGAGAAATTAAGAAAACAATACGATAATAATAAAAAAATATAGTTTTCACTGCAATCTTCCGGATCACCACGGAAAAATCTAATTAAATGCAATTCAAAATATATCTGATAAATACTTTACATACAGGCGTTAACTTTAGCGAGGAAATACAGATGCTAAAGCACCAATATGCGATAAGAACGACCGAAACATTGAGAGCCGTAAAAACTGCAATGGCATTTGCCCCAAGAAGTCTTTGGAAATGCGATCCGAGTGTGCACAAGTTAGGTAAAGTCTTCTGAATAAGGCTAATTAAATTATACAGATACATGCAAAGATATTGATAATTATATAATTTGTATACGTTATTGATTTTTATTTAGATGAAACCTATACCGAGTTGAAACAACTATTCCAAGGATATATCGTAAACGAAGTGGATTTAAACGACCAAGCCTCATGCAAGGAAAACTGCGCTTATTATGGTTATACGAAAGTATACGGTTGTTATCAAAATCAATTTTGTTCGCAACAACGTCGATGTAATGGCAAGATATTGAATTGTGAGTACATTGATTCTGATATGTGGATCTGCCCTTCGGTAAGTCTTTTTTAACGGACATATTCTGTTCAAAGAATTCTGAGAACTAAAATGAAAAACTATCTTGACAAAATTGTAAATTGTATACAGCTGAAAAAAAATTAGTAAAATTTAAATTATATAACTCATTAAGTTAAATTGATTTAATGATGAATGAATCTAATTAATGAATTAAAAAATTAAATTTAGAATTAAAATTTAAAATTAAAATTATAACTCTATATATATATTTTTTTTTGTATGGTATATATATATTTTTTTTTGTATGTATGTACACACACACACACACACACAAAATTCGATTTTCAAAATTAAAAAAATTATTTGTTCGGAAATTGAAATGCAATTTTAAAAAGTAATGTAACGTAATAGCCTATCGCTGATTTAAACTTTTTTGCATTTAGGACAGCAACGCTAGTAGACGATACGAATATATCGAATATGAAAATGGTTTTCATTATGGAAACAAACAGACGTGTTCTAAAAATACGATTAAAGTCGACAGCTGGTGGCGATGGCTTTTCTGGCATTGCAGCTATTGTTTCTGCTATTGCGACGATCAAAATTCTAGTTCCGACCGATATTTCAGTCTCCGATCTGTGATGTCGGATATCTCGAACAATAAGTAAGAATAACCAAGTTGAATAATAAAGATCAACACAACAAATTAAATTTAATAGAATTAGTGGGACTCATAAAATTTAATAGAACGTAATAGCCTCAATAGAAAGTAATTTCTATGAAAGATGACTGAAGGTATAATATCTATTCACTTTTAGAGTCATAACAGGGGTGAAATTGAAAAAGATAAACAAAATTATTCATATACAAATTCAAGAGGGTCAGTTACTTCCGCGTGGAGTGATTAATACATCTACAGTCGAATGGCAATCGGTCGATGCGTTTTCAATCATGGATCCTCGTATTAAAAGCGGCGTAGACTATCATAATATGATATGGGAAAAACGCGCTTTGGATCTCGACAATCTGTTGTCATTGCAAGATCATCTTTTGACAGGTAATTTGAAATCGATCTTAATACGTAGTAAATTGTATGCGAATCTGAAACGTGTCTTTTTTAAATATAAAGTATTTTAAAAAAATATATAAACAGAATATATCAATATAAATAAACAGAATAAATTTACAATATGAGAAATTTGTTTTAGGTATTCGATTCCGAATGGTTGGTAGCCGTCTAAATTTGGAAATAAAGATATCTCCCTTTAATTTCACATCTGGAGAGTTAATTCAACCGGAGGATAAGAGTTTCTGGCATAGCAATGATGTTACTGATAGGTGAGGTTTTTTCTGTTTTTCACAACACAGCAAAGAGAGACTTTATTTTTCCGATAATCATTCATTGATCGTATATTTATGTTTTTAGAACTGAGCTGAAATTCACCGAACCCGACATACCGATTCGGCATTCCATACCGAACGTACCAGACACCGCGGAGAATCAATATTTAAACTTCGCACCGAGCGATCGACGGAAAGACGCCGCACAAAGCACGATTCCCTTCCTCGACGTTCAACCAGTTACACCGATTCCGCCGGTACCACTCTCAGGTGCCGGTATCTTTCATAAGGGTCGAAAGGGTTCAGGCGGATTCGTCGCCTTGAAAGTGACAACCTACGACTTTTCACCGCACTTACAGGTCGATCTACCACCGGCACCGCCAGTTCTCGAAACTCCGAACGAGATAAAAGCATCGTAGAATCATTCGATTTTTTTAAATATCGAAATAATGATTAAAGAACCTGTGATTTGCCAAGGACCTCAATATACGTATCGAGGTAAAAACGAAGATGTGTCACGTTATTGCATACGAAGTGTTGACTTTCAAATGTTTCAATTATAGGAATTGAAATTTTTGAATAAAGTAAGCACGAGACGAGAAAAATAGATATTAGAATTTAACATTTCGAGATATGAAACATAGAAATGTTTTTATCTTTAACCCTTTCCACTCATTTTACATTCAATCGAAATGCGATTACGAAAATGACTTCTAATTCCGAATAACTTTTTTCAACTACGTATATTTTGTTCCCTTGGAAATTACTTAATAAAAAATGTAGAATCTCATGTAAATCCAACATTTCTTATGCAATTAACAATAATCGTATTTAAGTCTTATCTTACTCTTTGTAATATTACGTATAGATTTTTTTATTAAAATCTGTTATACTCATTATTAATAAATCTATTCGTTAACCAAATTGTTAACAAGTAATCGTCATTTATATCGTCAATTTTAAACTTTTTAAAAGATTGTATTTGAAAATATCATACCAGAAAATATCAATATTTAAAATTTTTAATTTTTACAAGTAGTATAAAGTAATTAAAGTAAATCCATAACCCAACATATATTTTATAAATCTAAAACACTTTCTTATTTCGAAAAGATTTTTTATAAAACTTTATGAATGTACGAATTAATGAATTTCATGTAAAAATAAAATATATAAATTAAATATTAAGATATAATTTTTGGTTTTTAAAATATATCAAATCACAATTCTCTTTATCTCTTAGTAATATTAATAAACTTTTGTTTAAGATTTACGATATATTTGTCTTATATTAAATTTAGAAATACGAAGATAAATATTTGTGACAACAAATTACTACTGTTTTCTTTTTAGTTCTAATTTGATTATTATTTAAGAAAAAAAGAAAAATGTATCAGATTTAAGAGATTCCAAAAAATATAATGTAAGAGAAAATGTTTCATTTTAAGATTAAGATTGGTAAAGATTATCGTACGATAATCATGTTACAACTTCATATAAAATAATATTATAAACTGTCTTTCACATTTAGTTTATAATTTTATAATGCACATTATTTAGAACTTTCGTTACCGAGTTTGTAATATTTTTATACGTAATATTGTATGTTGATCAATTTTTTTCCAGTTTTTCTTATGCGGCAATAAATGTGTATATCTTTCCAAATAAATTGTGATAGATGAAGTCTACATATGTTGATTGTTTGCAAATGATGTACCATAGATATAATAAATAATCGATAAGAAATCCCTTCACCTCAAGATCATTAATTCTTTGCGGACGAAAGTATTCCAATAATATTTCTATTAATCTAATAATTTAACTAAGTGAACTATCTGATCGAAAACAGTCAAACAATTTGTACATTAATATAAAAGGTAAGAAGCATTACATTTAGAGATAAATTAAAGGTCTTCGATTTTAAGAAAACTCGAAGAGTGCTATATCTGCAGACAAGTTATGAATTGCGCGTCCGCAAAGGATTAAATGGGATGAAAAAAAGCTCACTCACCTGCACTCGCAGCGGATGCATCATGAGAAGATGAAGCATATCCGTGGGCGGTAATAATTCGCGCAGAGTCGCTCCCTGTTGTCTGATTGCCTGGCACATGAACACGGCGAGATACCGATGTAGCGGGAGATGAAACGATACTTGCAAACTATCACTCTGCAAAATAACGGTAAAGAAAAATGTATAAATTATAAATGCATTGAGGAGATACAGTATAGTATGGGAAAGAATGCACTCACCACATTCGGATGTGTATAGTTTACTGCATCGAGCCAATCTTGCAAGGCTGTAAGACAAAAAGTGAGCACTCGTCGACTTAATGCCGCACTTTCGGGACCACGGAGATGCGATACCAGGGCCCACATCGGATACGCGCTGGCTTCCAACTCGGCGCTGAACGCCGCGTAATATGTATTGGGCTCAAACTCGACGTGCTGACTTAACTCCCTCTGATTGACATTCATGCCTTGAAACATAGACAGGAAGTCGAACCACATTTCCAGGAGAGTATTATCGCTCATGAATCTAACAGCGACCGGCTTATGCGAGAGCACGTTGTTCAAATCGGAAACCAATGGCCAGTAACAATGCTCTTTCATCACTTGACGTCCGCAATCCACGACATAATGGAAATTCTTATCCGGATCTGCAGCATATAATTAAATTTTCTTTTTAATTTTCTGTTCTGTTTGAGTTTATATTCCAACTCTATTTTTATTTCATTTAAAAAAAAAAGAACTCGTACGTACCGTGTAAGGTATTTTGAATGAGTATTTTGCTCATCATGTATTTTAAACTAATAACCATAACATGTAATAACTTCAAGTGATCAACCATCCTTAATGCTAGTTTTTCGTTACTAAATAGCTGAAAAGTATAAATGTTAGAGATTAATACGTTATGAGAAATATAGATTGCAAATAAAAATTTGCCGTATACATTTCTTAAATAAAAGTTTACAAGCTAAATACCTGTACGCTAACGTGTACAACCCTATTGCTCAATGTGTCAGGATCCGTGGAACGTTCAAGCATCATCGAAATTCTGCTATAATGTAGCACGAAGGCGCGAGTTAAAGCCTCTTTATAATCAGGATCTGGCAACATGTTCAGGAGCAGGCAAACCAATTTCTGTGGAAACTCGTAAGCAACGGTCCAGAACATCAGTTCTTCCAAAAATGTGGTGTGTTCCAAATGCTCTTGAAGTGACACGCATTCTATTCAAAAAATCATATCAATGAATCAAATGAATCATATTATTAGCGTCATTAAGTCGAATATTAATACAAGCAAATTATTTCGTTGTAAAAAATTATTATTAATGACATTAGCGAAATTATCGTGAAAATATTCATATTGCAATATTAATTATTAGTTACCTTTATATTCGTCCGGAGGTTCGGGATTTGGTAGCGATTTCACAGCATGTTGATATATTTTGTTGCTATCTTGGCAATAGCTGTCATACTCCGATTGTCCCGTCAAAACGGAGGGATCCATGAGACCTCGGTACTTTTGCGGATTCGTAAGAGCTGACGTCATAACATGCCTCATTAACGCACCCATGTTGTTCAAGTCGAGCAACATAGTCAAGTATGCATCTGCCTCGTGTATAGCAACTCTATAATCTGGCACTCCCATTTTACTAGAATAAGCAAAACGATAATTATTATAGTATTATTAATACATATTACAATTTTATTTCAATATTCCTCTAAATTAAGAATCTTTAAGAATTTAAATACAAATTTATAGACGTATTCTACATCTCAGAATTAAAAGTCCTGATAAACATAAATCTAAAGACATTCCGTTTCTAAACTACAATCATTTTAATTCTAAAAGCAGCACAAGTAATGCAATTTTGAGATTATATATTCTGAAATATGCATATCAGTTTACAACATATAGCAAAAGGTCAACAGATTACAGTTCCTTTACATTTAAAAAATTTAGATGTGATTAAAAGTAAAGAGATCTATTTTATGCTACAGACTCATCACTCAAGAAATCAATAATCAAACTTTTGCCAGTATATAATGCTCGACGTACCAATTTTCACGTAAATGTTGTATAAGTCGAAGAATAATTCTGGGCATCATCGCCTCAGCCACGCACATTAGATCAGTCGGTGCGACTGATTTATTTACAGCAGCATTTGGCCCGTGCCTATCACAAAATCTGTAAGACAAAAACGATAGTCAGCGATACATAAAAATTAATAAGAATGTATTTGATAAATCGTACGAAGAAAAACATGCGGAAATACATGAGATATCTTGCTAAAAAATCATAATATTCCTGAGAAAAATCTTATAAAAGAGAAAAAGGGAGAGAAAACGAGAGAATTAAATAATATTTAAAGAAAGTTAAAATGTTCTCGAAGTTAAGATAATTTCAGTATATTCTGCAGATTTCCACTATGGTATGCAACATGTTTTGTATTAATCATCTTACCCAGTCTCCTTCATCACAGACGTATCGCCACAGTCACATGCACCACCTGCTTGGCTGAGAAACATGTTGAAGTCGTGACGATAGTGATTTCCCTTCTTGAAACACTCGGTACACAAGGACATACACGGAGATATGCCGCATGTACGACAACGATACGCTACAAAGTTCGGTGTCCATACAAGACCGCAGGTGGTAGCATTATCATACGTGCGTACTGGAAAAAAAAGAATTTAATTAGTAAACAAAACAATTTTAATTTACTATGATAATACAATTATTGTCCCTTCCGAATGTAATTTTACAATATACATTTCTTTAATTATCGTCAAGTTTCTTTTTTCTAAATGCTTTTATTTTATTAAAAAAAAAGCATATTAATAAAACTAATAATCTGATAAAAATTAATACGAAAAAAAAAATTTTCAAAGAGAAAGAATTTTTAGTAAAATTAAATTCTTCTTAATGTTCCATATACAAATATAAATAGTAGCACGTAATCTAATGTTGTAATTACATGTTATTTAACATATATTTCTGAGTTATATAATATAGTTATAAAAATTAATATTTTAATGCATAAAATTGCCCTTATATAACAATTTGGAACAGAAACTGAATGTAATTTTTGTAGCACGAGTTAAGCTAACGTCATCGACTATAGTTGCAATTCTATACTTGTCTTCTTGTCTATATATTTATCTGAAAAATTAGCGCTGCCAAATACGCAAATTCTGCATATTTATATCTGCGAATACAGTTTATAAAATTGCAACACTGCAAATAAGGTATATAAACAAAGTATAAAAATATTTATCATAATAAAGAATATAAGCATTTATAACAGCTATATAGTAATCTTGATACCTATACAGCTTTGTCATAAAATTGTATTAATTGTAAAATTAACTTCATTTAAAAGTTTTTATATCTAAACACTGTAAAAAAAAATTTCATAAAATTTTAGACAAAATGCTTATACTTGAATAACTGTTATATAATAATAATTCTAAATATTTCTATTAAAGATGAGATATATATCTAAAAAGTGTGGCAGCTACTTTATTAGAGAGATTTCAAAATGTTTCGATAGATGAAAAAGATTTCCAACGTCCAAGAATTACTCTTTTCAAAAAATTATTTATCAACAAAATCTTATTCTCATGGATTTCGTTAATGCTTAGAGGAGTCATTGACTTCAGAAACAACTGATTTTTAATTATTATTTGTACAAGTTATGACTTTATACCATTTTAATTTTGTTAGTATTATTTAGTTTGATGTTTAATTTCTGTTTCCAATTTAACTTTAAATTTGTGATTATAATGGACAATTAAACATCTTCCAAATAAATTAAAGAGTAGTAATGTAAACATTTATTTTGGAATCAGTGATTTATCTGAGGAACTATAAAAGCAAGGATTTATTTAATGAACATTACTGATCTTTTATAGCACTTTGGCAATTGTCCATCTATTTGACCATATGATGTTATGTAAATTTGATCTTATCTTCTTTAGACACTTCATATTTGATATCGTAAATTAAATCTATATTTGTAATATTTAGTGTTACAAAAATCAAATGTTAAATTTGCAAAATCACAATTTTATCATTTTTAATTTTTTATTCTAAATTTATACCTATAAATTTAGAATAAAATGCTAATTAAATTCTGATTACAACAAAGTATATAAATTTCCTCAATGAGTCGATAAAGATATTAGCAATTTGTCTCGTGCCACAAAGAAACATTTATTGCAAAAATAATCTCATTCCATCTGGGTTGCATTTAAAAACATCATCAAGGAATATTAAGTATCTATGGATATCCTTGTTTAACATTCAGTAAATAACAAAGATAAAATGATACATAGTCACTCAAGTGATGTTTCCAAAGGCAGTCCTGCTATGTCATTTGACAAACAAGACAATAAACACGACAGCGGACAAAAGCTCTCTACAAAACAATGCAAAATATTTACAGATCACACATTCCCTGTATACACAAACCGTATTCTTTGTACTAACCGCCTCACCATACCTATTTAACAACAGAAACATTTCACACATAGCTCCATTCATTTCATCGCAAGCCACATCTCCCGCCGACCATTACTCTTATCGCGAATATCCACCTGTGCTGGCGAACTCGTCGGGCGTGCGACCGCCAGCCATGAGCCACTTGCACCAGTCGATGGTCTCCCAGTCGTCGATGGGCTTGCTGGGATTCAGCAGGACGTCCAGCAGCTCATTGAGGTACGGCGGACAGCCGCCGGCATCCCGGCCAGTGGTCAGGCTGATGTAGGCCGCCGCACCACGCTTGCCCTTGCCCATCAGCACCTGGATGTCGGGCGACGTGCCGCTGGAGGTCGAGGCCATCCTGAGCACCGTCCTGAGGTCGTCGTCTACCCTTGGAAGCGAACGCCGTCGCCTTGGTCGTCGCACACGATCTCCTCGCACAGAGCTGCCACGAAACTCAACGCTTATTTCCGAAGCGGGGAGGGCCCGCGGACCAGGACCAGGCGCTCGGTCAGTGGCCCCATATCAGCAGCGGGTGTGTGCGCCGTCGCTCCGCCTGACCTGGAGAGGAGTCATGCCGTCGTCGTCGCCGTCATTGCCGCTGCCGTCGCCGACGGCATGACGTACGTCAGCGACTCCGGACCTCGGCCTTCCCACTCGCCCCCTCCGTTAACGTTAACTGACGTTAACGTTTCACGGCCGCGCCGCGATTCCGTGCATCCACGGTGAGCCGACGACGGCTCAAATCGCCACGGCGATCGCCCCTTCAGGGAACGAGACACCGCGCAGCGCGACGATTACTCCGATTAACGGATTCCGATCGCGCCCAGCGGGCGAAATTGCGCCCGATACGACACGACACGGGACGGCGCACGGAAGGCACCGATACCACGGATACAGGGGCAGCGCGAGACGAGGACGACACACACGGACACGGGTGCGAGCACCGCGCGAGAACGGACGCAACGTACGACGGGGCGATCAACGATCGCGAATCAGCCGATCGACCGCCTCGCCGAGAAGGATCTTAGAGAGACGAGGAAACCGATGACCGAAAAAGCGATGTAAGGACCACAGGCAGCCCCACTGCGCGCGTCCACTTGATTCGCTGCTCGCTCGGCGATCGCTGACCGATCTGCTTTATCGACGTGGTTGGAGAGATGAGGCGAGTCCGAGACTCCGAGAGTGTGCGGTCTACGCACACGGCGTATATTTTCCGAGATCAAGGCCGTCGCGCGCGGAGCAACACGCGAATCGACCAATCGCAGCCGAGAGATTTTAAGCAGCTGCCTTAAACCCGTGTCATGCTACACTTATGTCCATTTCTATCCAGTAAATACAAAATCCAATAAACAGTAATATCAATCAATATCAAATATGTGAATAAATAACGTCAATGTTAACATTTACTACTCAGTAATATAACTGTTATATACAAGATATGTTACATTGTAGTCATATTAAGCGATTTTTGGCGACTGTTTGTACATTTACGTGAAATGTTTGGTGTAAACATGCCCAATGACAACCTGGCGTATATCAAACGATCGCCAAATCGTTGTGTGGGAAATTATAACATTATCTAACATTACATTGTTTACTGGGTACCAATGTAAATCAACTTTAATCTTGCTTTTCATCTTTTCATCTTTTTCTAATTCTTAGGACTAAACAAAGATAAAAAAGAAAGTTAAACCGAGATTACAGTTTAATCTCCATTGGTAGAAATAGACATTAGGATCAATTCCACAATTTACTTTAACCGGAATTTAATTAACAATATCCAAAAGGAGAATTTGTTTTATAAAAAAACAAACTCTCCTACTTCTTGGTAAGTTAACTAATAATTAAAACATCTAAACTTGTCTACTTTGAAGATAAAACAAAGACAGGCAGCTAACAATATCCAATAGAAGAGTTCGTTTTATGTAAAATCTCTTCTACAAGATATTATTAATTAAACTTCTGTTAAAGTAAATTGTGAAATCGGGCCTTAAAAATTGAGAATTGCGAAATAAAGAATTTGACCAGTTGAATTTAAATTTAATCCTAAGACTCCATTCACGCGTTTCAGCTGCGACAACGCATGCGGCGAAGTGTATTGACCAATCAAAAGCCTTGAGTGAGGCTTAAGGTAGCCGTTCGGGCATGCGTAAAAAAATCTGACCTGTTTAGCGACGCTGGAAGGCTGGAACGCCTAGAACGCCTTCTTTTCACGTTCACGTGTAGTTGAATGTGTGTGGTGCTGCGGAGGATAATTTACGAATCGCAGGTAATCTCTCGCGATAAAATCCATCGAGTTTGCATAAACGCGATGAGCAGCGTATGGAATCCGTTCGCGTATTCCAGTGATCGTATTTAATAATCAGGACGAAGCGTTCGCGAGATATCGAGGCGCGAAGTGAACCGGTACGACCGTCCCATCGCGTCTTGCAGCACAGCTGTTTTTCCTTTAAAAACGCGAAAAGTGTGTGCTGTTAATGCGAGTATTACACTGATAGCCGAAGAATCTTATTAAATTTATCTTTTATGTGTTGCGCGACAATTAATTCGTTTCTGTTTATTGTCTTCTACGGAGGTTAGATTAGGTTAGATCTCGTGGGAATCCATGGACGAAGATGTAATGTCTAAATTTGTGTAGCATGTAATTCGGATGATGTGTGGCTCTGTATTGTGTCATAATAACATTATCCGTCGTTAGACGGATGTTGGTGACACGTTAAATATCTACTCCAAAAAAAAAGTGACTGTGCTTACGCGAGTGATTAGAAACGATAAGAGGTCTGTTTTTTATTGCTACACTGCTGCACCAGTGCAATAAGTTAGAACGAGAAAAAGTATATTTGTTTCATTCTAACTTATTGCACTGGTGCAGCAGTGTAGCAATAAAAAACAGACCTAAGGTCTTGCGTTCCATCTCTGCCTTCAACCCACCGTATTTTTCCTTATGGCAAAATTCACTGCCAGTACTGAAAATCTATAATGTGCATGACACAAATTATAGATTTGCAGTACTGCCAGTGTGCATGTCACTTTATTGATGTTTACAATGTTTGATTTCTAGCCATGGTGCGTATGAACGTTCTTAGCGACGCCTTGAAATCTATCAACAATGCCGAGAAGCGTGGCAAGCGGCAGGTATTGTTAAGACCCTGTTCCAAGGTGATCGTTAAATTTTTAACGGTCATGATGAAGCATGGTGAGTAATCTAGCGTAATTTGAAATGGTTTAGATATGTTGTTTTTGTTTTCATTTGTAGAATTCTAGAATTGTAGAATTTACATAGAATGATATTTTCCTTTCCATAAGTTAGAACGATAGATTTAAACATAGGTTTCTATCATACGCAGGATATATTGGTGAATTTGAAATAGTGGATGACCATCGCAGTGGAAAAGTAGTAGTGAACTTAACCGGAAGGTTGAATAAATGCGGCGTTATTTCGCCAAGATTTGACGTACCCATTAATGACATCGAGAAATGGACGAACAACCTCTTGCCTTCTCGACAATTTGGGTAAGTGTTTGTTTATATGAGAAATCTTTTACATTTACTTCATGAATTGAAATTGATAATTTTGTTCCTATTGTTCCTATTCGTTTTGATGACTTGATAAAATGAATTATGTATACAATATAGTATGTTATAATAAACAAGGATAAAATTTAATAAGAAAGTATATTTGAAAGATTGCTCTGTTCAGGTAAAAAATATGCACAAAGTTATATTAATTACGAGCGTATACAGTGCGATTTTCATGCATATTTCAGTTACATTTTAAAGGAATTAGTTCTGCAATATACATATATTTATATTTATTTTTTTATGTTTAGATATGTCGTGCTGACAACTAGCGGGGGAATTATGGATCACGAAGAGGCCAGGAGGAAACATCTTGGAGGAAAAATACTTGGATTTTTCTTCTAACTTTTTAGTTAAGTAAATAAAAACAAAAAAGATGTATGCCTAAGAGTAATCTTTTGATGAAAACCAAATTTCCACCATAATTTTTACTTCATAATTCTGCAATATTTTATTTATATAGCATTTTTTAAATAGAAATTTTCACATGCGATGTTTTCAAGTTTCAAAAGTTCTTCATTTATTCTTTGTCATTGATTCCAATACTGTAATTAGATTGGCTTGCCTCGCTTGTCTTATTATATTCCTAAAATATCCCATAATCTTTATATATCAATCAATTGTTACGAGAGAAGACGTTAATTTACCGAGAGCAAAAGGGAGGTGGAGAATCAACGAGGCCGTCGCGAGTTAAGATACGTCTGTCCAAGAGTTTAATCAGATATTCATAAGGATCATCAGGTCGGCGCAGCAGGAGCTCGCCGAATAGGAAATCAACCATGTCGTGAATTCCTTTCCTTTCCAGATACGATATCGCTTCTCTCTCCCGCATGTTTTGCGATGTGCATCGCGCGGCATCAATCTTATTGGTCTCGGGACGCACGTCGCACGTTTCTCGTTGCTCCGAGGGCGAGTTTGAATGATCCTCCATCCTGTCTCTTTGCCGTAATAGATCCCGGACTAAGTTGTTATAAAATTCAAATAAAATACGAGATAGCAAAAATATCCGGAAACTGTTTTACGATCGTCCAATGAGATTGTAAGGCAGGATTATTGCCCTCGTGTTTCTTCCTTTTCGCTTCTTTGTCAAGATTTATTTGAATGAAGAAGGATGCAAGATTCCAACCTGTCGACAAAATAAATTTCCCTGTCATCGAATTCAGAGCTGCCAAGAAAAAAATTAAATTACCCTAAATGAGTCCGGATTCAGAACTACCAATAAAGAAAGCGACAAATCCCCGAGATCTAAATTAATTATCCGCGTGATAATAGGAGAAATCTACTATATCGACATTAGTCTCTCGATTTTTTCCAAGGACGTCATTCACTTGACAGAAATAGTTTGTCGGTTCAGTGTCCCTGATCTCTCTTAATTATCCTATCTCATCAGTCTACGTCGATCTTCAGCGGAATTTGGTGTTCCGACGTGATTGAGGATACACGGCGGATCTGGCCATGGCATTGTCGAGAATCGGCAGTGTGGAGATGTTCAATACTTTGTCTCGCGTCTCGCGCACAGGTATAAAACGCTTCTCGTTAATACGCATTATTATTTTGCTCTGTTTTATGTCTACAAATGCGTACAATATTGCGGAGACTAGAGCGCTGTCATCTCCTTTTTTTTTGCAGTTTGAAATGTTCACGTCGAAGATACTAGAAATGACGATATTACGTATAGTCAACTACCATTGCTTTAACTTGTCAATTAATCATGACTGTATAAGACTTTTTAAAAATTATTTATACTACTATACATCTGCAATACAAAAATAACTTTTATATATATTTTATACTTTTTCTTTCTTATGATATAAAATAAAAACGTAATAACATAATAAAACAATTATAAAATATAATTCTTTTCTGTTTTATTTCTATGATCGTGAAACATTTAAATATTTGAATATTTAAGTATATATACAATTTGAGTTGAAATAAAAAATATAACCATAAGCACATATTGTTAATGTAATCTATTAACTTTTTTTAACATTTTAGCAGAAATTGTTTTTCTATATAGTTCTTTATTTTTTCTATTTTGCACTCTTTCTCTTTTTGTCTTGTTATATCTCATTACAATGTTTCTTTTCTTTGCACTTGTCCTTTATAAGACAAAATAATATCTCTCAACATAAATTTATAATAATAACATATAACATATAATGCGTTCTGTTTCATGCATGATGCGCATAATGCATCATTTATCCTTGTTTACTTTTTGGTGAACAAAAAGGATAAATAATGTATCATGTGCATCATGCATGAAACGAAACGCACCTTTAATATAAGTGTAATATATTAACATAATCCTTTAATTGCAGCATTCCTGGAAATGCAGTGCGCGACTCCAACGGCAGTTCACCGGAAGCAACAGCCGTTACACTTGACCAGCGTGCGTTATTATCCAGATCCGCCGACTCTCACTTTGCCGAATAACGTCTGTGATATCTTCGCTAACGAAACCGGACGTTTTACGCCGGAACGCTCGCGCGATATCGCCCTGTACGCCGAGAACGGCGGTACCGCTGTCACCGCATCAAATTGCTCCGGATTTCCCAAGATCCGCGCCGACAGCCACGTAGACTCGTACGATTGTTTTGGCGCTGTCAGCCTCAATGGCACGATGCAGAGCAACGTGCCAAAGCCGTACTCCTCGTGCGGCAAGTCCATGCACCTTAACATGCCTGGTGGACAGTGGTCCCGCGACGGCAAATACATCGCCGAGGACATGCAGCGCTCCCATTACCGCAAGTTGTCGTGTAAGAACGACCTTTGAGTGGATTCTGGAGGGTAGAGGTGCTTTCCTCTCGTCTTTGCTTCCCTGTGACTCGCATCTTTTATGTCTCTACTGTTCTCTGAATCCTAGAAGATAATACGATACCTCGATCTTGAAGATCTAAATATTGGAAGACAAAATTGTCTGAATGTTAATATGAAAAGATTGATACACCAAATTATATAATTAAATTAAGTAAAATTCTTTATGGGAGATATACAGATGTAAGAATCTGTGTGCTAATTCATGTAATTCACTGGGATTCAAAGATTAGCATTCCAAAAATTCATAATATTTCATAATATTTCGACAATCTAATATTACAAAAATTTACATAAGAATTTTATCTTCTTTTATGTTGCATCAATATTGTAATCAATATTAGCAACATCGGGTAATCACAAAAGTTCTGTTGAAGATTTTTATTCATTTAAGGATTCGCATAAATTCTTAAGTAGGATCTTCAAGGTAAATAAAAACTGAGCAAGCTTTTGTGGCCATCCGCCCTCAGAAATTCACATTGGGCAAATTATGTCGCTCAGGTACCGCAACTAATGCCTTCATAACGAGTCCGCTTTTACGAGTGACATATTGGCCAATGTGTACCATCAGAAGTTACTCGACCGATACTTCCAAGGATCCGATACTGTCTCAGAAGGATCAGGCCGCGGTGCCGGTGTCCGCATTGACGCAGAAGGAAAGATTTCGTCTAATGTTGAGGGATTACGGGGGCACTCTTCTCGCCTTTCATATTACTATATCCCTGATAAGCCTCGGTGTTTGTTACACTGTGGTAGTTAGGTCAGTCATAAGTACCTTGGGATTTTTCTAAAAATCATACCCTCTTTTCTAACTGAAATATCTAACATCAATGATTTAATTATGTATATACAACTAAAATGTTCATAATGTACAATCGTAGATCTCAAATTAAATCAAAGATTTAATATTAAAAGAGAAGATACTTAATCACATTATTTTTAATAAATAATCAATTGAAATTTGTCGAGTGTACAATTTTTTGTACACTATATATATATATATATATATATATATACAACATTTCATGGTTCAGTTTGTAACAGATTTTTTGTATTAATTTTCGTATGTACTAATTTTTCATACGACGCAGAATGAAATAATTGAAAAAGAAAGTTTCATTCTTTCTGATTTCATTATTAATAAAGATTAAATTGTGTTATTTTATCTTTCGAGATTAATCCTGAGTGTATTTTTTATTTCAGTGGGATCGATGTAACGCCATTCGTGCAAAAGTTGACAGACAACAATGAACAGATAGAAAACTTATTGAAAGTCTCAACAGACTTTATAATAGCGTATACAGTTCACAAATTGCTCGCACCGGTTCGAATAGGGATAACTTTATCCGTGACTCCAATACTTGTAAGACGTCTGAGGAAAATGGGCTTGCTCAAGATGCCGAAACGGAAACCACCACCGCCAACATCCTCGTAAGAGATGTCCAAGAATATGAACTTCTTTTATAATAAGATTCAGTTATTAAGTATCGTATTTCGATGAGCGATAACTAATAATAAGGAGCACTTTTAAATGCGGTAGTGCAGCTGTGAAAAGAAATTTGAAATCGCAAAAAGTGAAATTTTTCAATGAATAAGATAAGTAATTCCTTTCATAAACGATATCTGTTGTATATACAAGCTCAATTTGTGTAACTTATGAATGAATCAACAGTTTTGATAATGAAAAAATTTTGCTATTGGATAAATTGATTTATATAGGTAAGACTATTATCTTTTTTCGTACAATTCAAAAACTTGAATCTTTAATATAATTTTAATCTACATAAAAGGTGTAGGCATTTATATTTGTGTTACCGATTTTATAAAGATTTTACATTATCTGTAAATAAATGTTACGCAAACAAAACAAGTCCGCTTCACATATGCACCTCTCGTTTATTATATAAAGAATATAGCGATTTAATTTACATTATTTTATATCTTGCGTATGACAGTCATACGTCTTACGCGTGCCATAAGACATAATAATCACGCGTATTGCATTCGCAGCACAGAATTTTCGTACACAAAAGCTCGGCAATTTCGGTTGGACGAATTCGCGGTGTGTTCGCATAAATTTGATCACGCACATCACGTCGATATATATGTATGTACAGAAATCTTTAAAAATATATTATAATACATAGAATAGAATAAAAAAATGTATATAATTATATACAATCCGGTGTGAACTTAAAGTAGCACACTTCATTAAATCTTACAAGTTAATCTCGTTGAGATTCTGTTAAGACGTGTCTTTGACATTACAGTCTAGATAATACATTCGTCGCGCGGAAAAAGAATCCTTAACGAATATAAATACAAAAGAAAAATGTACGGCCAACAAGGGTCATCGAGTATCTCCGTTTGAGTATCATCACACCCTTTCTTTTCATGTCCCTCAATACTTTGTAAAAAATTAAGCGTAATATATTTCGCTTCTCCATCAATGATATTAAATGGAAAGATTTAGCAGTGTGAAGATACAAATATTTAGGTCTTTTTATCCTTACAATTTTGTTTGGATGCATCAGCGCGTATTGATATAATTATAATTTGTGTATATAATAATCTAATTCAAGTGTAAAAGCATGATGCAAGTGCTTTGATTAATGAAATATCTAAACTACATACTATCAAGCAACAGTAATTTGTGCTTGAGCGTCTAGTGTGTTTGACTGTTACGTCTTTATACCTATGATTAGACACTTTAACATGTACATCAATACGCACTGATATATTCAACTGAATTAATTATTAAAAGTCTTAATTCTTAGATTATATCGGATCCTTGAATCCGACTAGCTGCTTTAAAAACTTTGAACACTTGATTTGTCTGCTATAGCATTTGAGCATTTTTAACTTAAACGTAGGGACTTGAGTCGTTTGTAAAAAGAGGCATGAGATTACGCTAAGTAAAAGAACGAATATTGTCTAATAATACTTTTGAACTCATCAACATTCAGTCCAAATATTTTACAAAGTCGTAGATTATTATAGAAATGCGATATAAAAAAACTTATTTGGCACAGCGACGAATATTAACGTATGCCTTTAATTATTCGAGAGTAAAACATAAAGCGTTATTGCAACTTTGATTCAGATCGATTTGATTGATATAAACTAGAGTCTCAAAAACTAAAAAAATGTGAAATAATGAATATGATGAAATAATTAATGAAATAATGAATGCATATAAATTTTAAAAATTAGAAAAAAAGCTTTCATGTGCATGCCAATATCACACGATAAATTAATATTTTTAAAGAATAATTATCTCGTAATTTTAATGAAAAATAATGGGTTTTAGTTACGTGTTTCACATTATGTAAAACACTGAAATATAACTAAGAATTGCGAGAAATCCTTATTAATGACATCATGCGACTGTTTCACTTGAACCTACACATTATGGTCATTGTAGTATTACAAAAGTCACGAATATTGTAAGAGTTTCCTTCCCTTGTCTGAAAATCCTCTGACCTTCCTAACTATACATAAAGTTATAAAGTTATAAAGATCTACAAAGTTAAAAAAACATACAACATAATGGAGAAAAAAAATATTTACCTGTTTTCGTCTTTCGAAGTTTCCACTTTCATCGTGTTTAATTTTACATATCTAATCTGCTAATATTATGAAAAAAAGATGAGTATGTATATCTTTGTAAACGAATGCAGCTACGATCTTAAACGTAGGCTTCAGTGCGATGACCTCGTATGTGATGGAAGAATTGCTGCCAGCTGGTAATCGTTTTCTTAGACCATACCCAGAAGCTGCTGGTAATGCCGACGATCATCGCCATGAGGTATTTGATCATGAAGATCTCGAAGTCGGGTCTACGACCAAGATCGCGGGTGCCGAGGGGACATGGCAATGAGTAGAGTGACTGCGGTCCCGGTCGCGAGCACATCTCCATGTTCCACGTAAGCATCCATTGATCAAAGTATGCTTGCTCGTAGAAGAGGCAGGCTATCACGACTAGGGCAGGTACGATGTAGAGCACAGAAAAAATGCCGATGCGAATCATAAGTTTCTCGAGCTTATCAGTCTTCGTGCCGTCGTGCTTCATCACCGTCCGGATGCGGAAGAGCGAAACGAAGCCTGCTAGTAGGAACACAGTGCCCAGCAAAAGATAAACGCACAGCGGTGCCAATACAAAACCCCGAAGAGCCTCCACATTCCAAAGTCCAACGTAGCAAACCCCGGACAATATATCACCTGTAAATAAAATGATAAAATATTTTATAAACACAATTTTTAACATAAAAATAAGCTAAGAATAATGTGAAAAACTTTCTTGTCCAACTTTGCTATTACCTCTGAAAAAAAATGTGAAATAAAATTCTTAGAATAATTTCTATTTACATATGCTTGCAATTGAGAGAATATGATAAAGCGGTTGTTGGTACTGTATGTATCTTTCTTGTGTGAACATTATAACTTTTATCATAATTGTCCATAATTATCATAGTTGCTCACCTTCTACTTTTCCCATTGCTAGAATAGTAACAGTCTTCACAGCCGGCGCAGCCCAGGCTGCCAGATGAAAATACTGCGAGTTGGTCTCGATTGCTTCGTGTCCCCACTTCAGTCCAGCTGCCAGGAACCACGTGAGGGTGAGGATGACCCACCAGATGCTCGACGCCATGCCGAAGAAATAGAGAATCATGAAGAGCACAGTGCACAATTCATGTTTGGTACCCTGAGTGATCGTAGAAGCCATCTGTATTCGGATACCCATAGGCGGTGGGAATGGTTCCCTACACGATATAGAATTTCCCGCTGCCCAGCCGATCACGTAAGCCAATGCCACCATCAAGTAACAGACGGACAAGAAAATTATAGGCCTCTCGGGATACCTGCAAAAGAAATAAATGTTTAAAACTTGATTTTGAAATAATCTCTAGATATATATAGAAGTTTCTAAAATACTTATAATTGTAATCTATCTCTATGTAATATCTCTAATATATATAATAACATAAATAGTAGCTATAAGGTTCTAAGGTGTACAACAGAGAAAACATTAGGAATAGGAATAAATATTATATATAAAGACTCCTACGATGAAAACTTGTTTGAGATCACAAGATTAATTAAATTTATATTCAATATTTATTCCTTTTTCTAATATTTGCTCTATTGTACACAGTCTAATTCTTAAATTTTCTGAAATAGATTGTTCCATTTCATTATTGGATATATATCTATAATTCTAATTATCTTTACAATATAAATTAATTTCATCTAAATTCATCATCTATATTTACTAGTACTAAAACTATTAAAAACATTGCACAACTTTCCTAATTTAATAATATACTCTCACAATGTACAAACTTGTTACCAAACATTTAACATATTTCAGCATGATGCTATTCAATCTCCAGGTCAATTCTGTATCTTTTGAAAGAGTGAAAATTTGAAGTGAATTTACTAGATGTTAACCATGGAAATTACAAATATTCTTGTAAATCTGTTCACTTTTCACATTTTCACTTTTTCAAAAGATACAGAATCGATCCCCTGGAAATTGATATCTTTTAAAAGAGTGAAAATGTGAAAAGTGAGCAGATTTATTTTACTAGAATATTTGTAATTTCATTCTCACTCTTTTAAAAGATACATAATCAACTCCGAGGAGAGTGAGCCAGGAGGAAGCCTCACCTAAATCTATCTGTATCAATGAGGAATGTCAGGAACGTGAAGAAGCACGAGGCGGCGCAAATGGAGGCCCACGTGCCGACCCACACCCTAGCGAACTTCCTCTGCCTCTCGGTGAAGAACATCCCGTCACAGGGCGCTCCACAGTCGGGCTCGACCTTGTCACCCACCTTAAGCGAGTAACCTAGCGCGTGAGGGATCTTGAACTGGACCGGGCAGACGAAACCGAAGTCTCTGGCAAACCCGTTGCCGCTGTAGGGCTTGAGGCCCTCGTTCCAGGGCGGCTGGAACTCGGCGACCGGCATGCGCGCCGGCGGTAGGACGGGTGGCGCGGCGGGCTCCTGGGGCGTGGTAGTATCGTTGGTGCCCACGCAGAGCTCCGTCCCGTCATTCTCCGGCATCTTGGCGCAGTCGAGGGCCTCCGGCCAGGCGAAGCCGAAGCTGTTCATCAGGCTCTCGCAGCCGGAGCGGGCGCTCTCACAGAGCGACCGGCACGGCGGTATCGCCTTCTCGATGATGGTGCAGACGGGCGCGTAGACGGTGCACAGGAAGAAGCGCAGATCCGGGCTGCACTTCATCTTCACGAGCGGCATGTACTGGTGGACCTCCTGCCCGGCGTCCTCCTGCTTCTGGTGATTCATCAGGTTCGGCATGATGGTCTCGTTGTACGGGATGTTGAGGCAGAGGTTGATGGTGATGGGCTCGCAGCGACCGTGATGAGCAAGGGGATCGCCACCACCGCCGTTGAGCGCGGTGGAGGAGTGCAGGGCGACGGTGACGGCCACCACGCCTGACAGAAACGCACCGAACATCGCCGTCCGCAACATCTCTCTGGGGACGGGCGCGCACCACCGGGACACTCACCACCGGTGCCGAGGGAGCATGCCGCGCTCTTCGTCACCAGCGACCGCGCGACGCCGAGAGTGAGGGTGACGGGTGAAGGTAACGATGAGGGTGAAGGTGGTGACGGCGAGGGTGATGATGATCGAGGTGATGGACGCGCTCGCGATACCTCGAGTAGCGGTGTAAACAGTTATGGCAGCCGTCTTGGCGGCGCCCGCGAGCGACGAGGATTCTCCTCGCTCCGACAACCAATGGGAAGACTCGTCTTCTGTCGAAGAAACGCACTCGCGACTCTCCCCTCTAGTTTGTTTTGTGACTCCGTGATCGTGGCAGCCGGAACTCCGATGGGAGATTTAAATCCCCGCAGGATGGATTGATTTGCACGGCCCTTTGGATTTAACGAACCCATGGACACTGCAAATGTGAGCTCACGTGATTATATTTAGATCGTTAATCGAATTTAGTAACATCAGTTATTACTACTGGCGTAAAATATCGTATAAACTTTAAATCTGATTTTATTGCAGTACCAGTTGTTATTATTATTATTCCACATTAGTTAACGAAGGGATGTAGACTTGTAAAGCTGAAATCATGTGAACTCTAATATCTTAGAATTAGAATTAGAAAAAGATAAAAAGTAAGTTAAATTGAATTAAAAAGATTCCGGTTGCACCAGTGTTATTTTGGCTTTAAGCAAGATTTAAACACGTCTGTCTTTATCTTTCTTTCTAAATAAATAAAGACACATCTCACTTAAAGCCGAAATAATGTTGGTGCAACCGAGTCTAAGTTACATTAGTAGAGATGAATTTAAGCAAATTATTATGATTGCATTCATTATATAATCAAGTTTTTCTCTCCACAGACAAAATTGGATGCTGCAACGTCGATTTTTTTCTTGTGAACAGAATTGCAGCCAGGGAATTGGAATGGACAGAGGATGGCGAATGAGTGGCGACAAACAGACGGAAAATTCGATCGGTCTCGATTTTGATTTTATTTCCTTCCTGACATGTAATACGCAACACGTCCCGTTAGCCGTCGCAAACAATCGGCGCGCACGATCGCACACAATTTCTACAGCTCTCTTTCTCTTTTTTCTTATTTTTTCACCCTTACAGTACACGTGCATCGTATGCACCTTTAGACGGGTCGCATTTACGGGCAGACTCGCGCCAGCTGCGCTCTATTTACAACGCCAGTCGTTTACGCGAGCCACATATTTTCAAAACCCGTCGGATTTTGTCCAGGATCCGGTCTAAGAACAGAATTAAGAATGACTATACGATCCGAAATCCAATTAACTTGATCCATGATTAATTTGTCAAATGATACTAGCGCTTTATTAATTATTGATTGGAATTATTGGTTCTTTGTTATTTAAAGTCTTTATTATATGGAAAGAGAAGGATTAGATCAGAGAGAACAATTGAAGAATTCACGACATGCGATGAAATTTGTTGCCGGTTGAACTAATCGCTGATTAAGTTAATCGGAGCTTGATTGAAGTCATCCTAAAATCGGTTCTTCGAGCGGCGATTCGTTTTGAAACTGAACTCCCCCGGTTCTTTGTGGAAGCTTAAAAGTTTGACTGCATTCTGACGGAAAATTTTTACTAAGTTAAACATAAAAAAAATAACGATCACTCGATCACTCAGAAATATAATATTTTATTGACGATAGATGTATAACATCTCTCGAGTACGAAGTTCATTCGATACCGAAGATGCTAAGTACAATTCTTCCAATAAATTTTGTTACATAAAAAATACCACTCTATATCCTCTGTAGATTTTATCTAGAATAAGAGATAAGAGAAAGGGAGTGAAGCTTCCTTTTTATCTCGTGAGAGAGATAAAACGAGCGACAGGATGTGTAGCGGGTGTTGAAAATGAGCGTCTCGTTCGATACAGTTATTGAGGAAAGATTTGGAATGCGAGCCGCCCGAATCGCGAATTACGCTTCGTTATCGTAAACAAATAAATAATTTATCTTCTCGCACGAATGTATTCCCGGCTCACGTTCAAGTCACCAGACTTGCGTGAGCTCAGCCTTCTTACGCCTTACGATTAGTATTATTTAACATTTAAGTCATTATGGAAGATTGAAGTGCACCGCCAATCCCTCGCGCGCCTCCCTGCTTAATTAATCTTGTTCTTGCTGGTCAATTAATTAAATCTCACGAAAGAACGTACGGCTTAAGAAGAATCGGAGAGAGAGCTTATATAAAATAATTAATCCAATTTTGAAAAGTGGAATTATTGGAACATTTGATGTTTTTGGCTTTCCGCTTTTACTTAAAAGAATGTATCGTGATTTTTCAGAAAGAGACACGATAAGAGAGAACGTCAACAAATTCAATTCCTTGGTATGGATTAGAAATCGCTATATTTGGTGACGCGATATCATGGAAGACGACCGATATCACTTATGGAGAGTCCAAAATGTTATCGACGCTCGCGGGTCATCGATAAGAGCTCGAGTCGCTATGTGATTTATGGGGAAGCACTGTTTTTAAGCTACGAGTTTCGTTTAATCTTGCGTTTTTTTTTGTCTCTTAGGATTGCTATTAATAACATCACGCGATAATAAACTCTAGTCGATCGTAAACTTTATTATTGGCACAACGTTGAATTCCGAAAAAGATTGAACGCAATTCTCCTACGTTCTTTGCATATACATGACTCTAAAATAGTATAAAATATTTTATGTATACCTATATATACTATGGGTTTGATATATTTCTTAACGATGCAAATCTCATTGGAATGTATGGGAATAATGACGAAAAGTTCGTTTTTTTTTTTTACTAAACGATATCTCTTTTCAAATTCCTTGAAAGATTATAAGGAATAACTTCTCACGTGTAACTTAGCGTACACGTGCGAAGTTCTTTCTTCACGAGTTTTCTGAAGTTCGTGTACTTTTACTCGTTAATAATTCGCAGAAATTGATTGAAGTTTAAAAATTTAAATCTATGTGATAGTTTATAGAGATGCAGAGTCTAAGAGAGATCGTTCAAAGGGAAGACACGCGCGCGATCACGATGTGATTCTCGCAAAATCCTCTTTAGTAAGTTTTTTGTTTTTTAATTATACTCGTTCTCAATTCAAATTCTTTGTTCTATATATTTTTTTCTTAAATTTTCTTAAATTTCAATATCAATTTTTCAGATTAATTAAGAGGGAAATGAACGCGAGGCGGGATTCCGTTTCGAATAAGAGCTCGGATAATATCTTCCGCTGGTGCACGCTCTCCACACGTAGATTTGACGTCGCGGCCGCAATTTAGTCGTGCGTACAAACGCGGCCGTGTGATCTCACGGAAGGGAATCGCGCGGACGCGTGTAGCGCTAAAAAAAAAAGACGCGGCACGGACACGGGCCACAGGATCGGTATGCAGCGCGTGCACTAGCGTGCGCACTCTCTCATATGCACCTGCGTCCACCTGTACATGATTGCCTGTAATACCCGGCGGACAAGGTCAGAGGAAACCTCGTTGCCGCAATTACAATTTCAGAATGATCGATGCGTTTTCACGCGTCGTCAAAGAAACGCGCGTTTGTATGCGTGAGAAATGTGTGAGTATCTCGGATCGTGTGTCTGTGTGTATATATGTGTACATGTGTGCTTTCTTTATCTTGTCCATTAGCACCAAACTTAAACTAGTCGCGTGTAAGTGTATGAGATTTTTACAGGCTGTCCTGAATTTTTATTTATGAGGGACCTCCTATATATGTATATATTGCGCGATTCCTTTGGCGCGCAAAAGACAGGATTAATGAGGATTAAAGTACTTTCGAGATATTCGAAAAAATGGACAGACTTTCTTGGAATATTTCAGCGAGATTAATACACGATTATAACGCGCCTGCCGCACGTCCGGCCGATCAGTGCGCATTATATCATACTTATTCGTACGTCACGTGCGCTCGATCATAAAAGTTCACGTCCGAGGGAATCTCTCCCGAGATGCTAAAAAATGGATAGGAATAATATTTAGATTAATTGATTAGAATAATAATTTATAAAGAGTAATCCCTGAGAAATGAATTTTAATGATAACAATTTAATGTATTAGGGAAAATCTAATCAATTAATTAATTCTTAAGGAATCTTTTTATAGGATTTAAACTAATATTGAAGAATATTTTGATTTTGATGTAAAATTAGAATTAATTTCTGCCTTTTAAATAGTTCCTTTGTAAAAAAGGGTTTCCCTCGGGGGTGTGCTTTTGCGATTAAATGCACGCACAGATATATTCGTCTATCTATCTATCTATCTATTGTTCCGCTAGCGACACTAATAATCGTGTCGATCTAATTATCCGAGTGCAATAGCATGCGTGTCCGCACCATCTGCGTGTTTTCACAGGTATACTCCGTGCACCCGATATATTTGTGACGTAACTGGGAGAGCGTGTAATTGAGGGAATGTAATTAAACGTCGGTACCCGTATATGTCGATAAGACTCTTTTCAATTTGCTCTATATACCACATTGCAATGCTGCGTATTATGTTACGCACAAGATATACCGGATGTTTCATAAAAAAAAATCAAGACATATACATTTAATACATCTCGAATAGAAAAATATAAGGAAAAATTATAAAACATTTTAAAGTCAATCTCTCTTATTAGATTTCAATCTTAAGTGAATGAATTTCTGCATATCATTTTATTCAATCCGTTTAATTAGTGCGATATTAAAAATAACAAGTAATATTTCGTTTTAGATGGAAGTGTTGTTTAGATTGGAAGTTGTTCGCGTGGCGTTGCCGCCTTTGGCATCGCGTGGACACGCAGTATCGGTGGGACTGAGCACGTCATCAAAAATCAGCAAAAACAACAGATCGGTACTGTACGGTCGCACTTGTTGAGCAAACGATCGCCGTGCGCCTGGGAAGATATACATTTGGCACTGGATTTTCTCTCTCCCTCTTTTACACTTTTTCGAGGAAAGCTCTCTTCATTCGTAAAGACGCGAGGCATATGGAACTCTCGATTAAGCAATGTTGCATTGATCACGAAAGAAAGTTATAAACAAGAAAGGTAATGACAAATTTAAAAGATCTCTCGAAGATAAATGCTTGTAACTGAATATATATTGTTATCCCCTAAGAATTTACTTTGATATCGCTTTTCATTCTCCCTCTAGACTTTGTATTAAAATATATTCGTCGGGACTTAACTCTCTTGAATCAGATATAATTGTGGGATTTTAATTATTTCTAACTTTGATCGCGCAAAGATTTGTCTCATCCTTTCATTTTGATTGCATTCTTTGATACTGTTTCATCCCACTATTCTTGTTAAAATTAATATTATAAGCAAGCGTAATTGACAACGTTAACTGTTTCAAAAGATAAACAATAAGATTAAAGAAATTTTGCAATAAATTTCGTGATAATTCTTATCTTTGGAAGTAGAACTTGGGTAATCGAGAGTTCTTTGCGACTTGCTGATACGCGACGAAAGAGTTTCTCTATTTACAAGAATTCGCAACGATCATAGCGATCGAAGAAATGTCGTCGTCGACGTTCATCACCCACAGCTGGTCGGGAAAAAAATATACGCAGCCGTGCCCCTTATTTTTACATCACCCGAACGATAGCTCGTTCGATTATCAGGAACGTATCTTCTTCGTGAAACCCAAAGACGTTCAATCTCCACTTCGGCCCTTCCTGTAATTTTCCTTCGAATTTAAAGAAACCACTATGCCGTTCTCTACATTTTCTCAAAAATAACGATCGATATCTATATATGTATATATATATATATACATATATCTATGTATATATAAAACACACACACACACA
>JAJVSH010000138.1:112210-176166 GCA_021460005.1 Tetramorium alpestre
GTGTGTGTGTGTGTGTGTGTGTGTGTGTGTGTGTGTGTAGAAAGGAAAGAAGGGGATGCCGACGAAACCGAAGGAGCCGAACGGACCTCTCTCTTCAGGATCACGAGCAGGGCCTCGCCCGATGATGATATGGTTGCCCCTCGAGTAAATCGCCGACGCGGCCGGCTCGGCCTTAGCTGTTCATGATTGTGGACCTCCTGGAGTAGCCGCGCCTCGTCACCGTTTCACCCTGCGCCTCGCACTCCCGCTTCACCCGGTCGATTATGTCTGCCACTAATTTCTCCTCTTTCTCCCGCTGCTGCTCCCAATCCGGACCTTTGCCAATCTACAATAGTACGTTACCAATATTGAATAGATAATAAATAATAATAAATACAATTTGAAGATAGTTGTTACTTTGAAGAAAATATTGCAAAAAGAGATATTAATATTATAGGTATATTGCGAGCACTCACATCAGTTGAGGTCTTGCGAGTCTTCTTGTTGCCGGGTTCCTCGCGATTCTCATCGTTCTCGTTGTCGGAGTGACGGGAACTTAAATGGCCGATGTAGCCTTTGCGGGACTTAAAGTACGTGTTGCAGCTGTGGCACTTGAAGAGCGGCGCCGGCTGGGCCACCTGGGTTGACACGTGAAGCTTGTACTTGTGCCTGTACCAACGGGTTCGCGACGGAAGCACCTCGCCGCACCACTTGCAGACTACGGAACCGTCGTTTTGAATGAGGTATTCCAGCAGCTTGGAAAACAACGTTTATTGATATTTTTTTAAATCTCCTCTCTCGCTCCCTTTCCGCCCTTTCACACGCTACGCTCGATTTATCGAAATTTATTACATGGTAATTTATGGTAATGAGTATACTGAGAGTATCAGAATATCAAAGTTAACTGGATTGTGTTATTTGTTATACTAAAAGTTCAGGAGAACGATTTTCAAGTCACATTGAAGACAACAAACCTGCTTCCTGACCTCCGGTTCGTTCTCGCCTGCTTCCGATTTCGTTAGCAGAAGGTCGGTTCGGTCCTCCTCAGTGCGATCCGTCAGGAAGTGAACACCGCTGACTACATTCTCGGTCTTGATAAAGGTACTCGCGCTACCGGTGCCTTCATCATCGCCACCGTGCGTTGCTGAGGATGAGGCCGACGAGGCCGGCGCGGCGGGCGACGACGGTGACGACGAGCTGCAGATTTCAAAGGTGATGTCGCTCGGTAGCTGCGGCGGCAGCTGATCTGCCGATCGCACATGCAACCAGAAAAAAGGTAGATGGCTTAAGATTAAAAATCGTTATACTCTCGATAAATGGTACCACGAAGAGCTGACCGCGACAGTGGACAAGATTTTTTTTATTTATCTATGAAAGCTAGAATTTGCTTTAAGAAAATATTTGTCTTAATTACTTACTTTTTATTTTAATTGTATTCACTGATCGGCATTAGATTATTTAAGAAATTTTTTACTATTTGGGATTGAATATTTAGGTACTTAGAGGCTGTGTAGAAGGAGCAAACTGGCCAATACCAAGTGCGTTATATAGTATTTTTTCTTAACGATTAATTTATTAAATAATCTCTCTCCTTAATTATCAATATATATTTATATTTAAACATTGAATTAAAATATATATTTTTAAATATTGAATAAATTTGGTATAAAAGCGTGAGATAAAGTTTGGAACTGACCAAACTTTAACTCGTTAATCTTTTAAATTTCTTGTAACTCGTACAAACTGTGATTTACATCTTAAAAGACTCGCAAGATACTCTTCTCGAAATCAAGAAGACGAAATAATGCGATAGTTGAGGTATACCGCTTATATCGGGATGTAAAATCCGCGTGAGGAATTTTATTTATAGTGGAGGATGATAGAAGAGACAAACTTCGCTAGACTATTGCAATGTATATCACAAAAAGTTACAAAGAGAGAAACTACAATTAGATAAAAACAAATAAAAATAATAATAATCGCGTTATTAGATTGCGTTGTCATTCTTCTCACCACCAGGCACCAAAGATATACGTGAAGGTACATCCGAGACGGTACATAATCGTAGGACAGGCATGCATCCGCGATACGCGACAATGTGCGAACGTGCAGCAATTTGCATCATCTTTTATTATTGTTATTCAATATATATGTATACGCACGGAGCATGTACATATACATATACACGTATGTATGCATTAAATGTATAAACATATATATATATATATATATTAACGCGACTTGGAGAGTGCTTTCGGACGTGCGATATAACATAACGTAATATAATATATTTTCATATATATATATATATATAATATAATAGATTTTTTTCTTTTCTTCATTCGCAACTCGTATGTATCTGTATTTTTGTGTAACTACCCTCGAAATCCGCGCGATCTCCTCCGTCTCTTCTTTTGTGACATGCAGATTATTATAGCATAAATAACGATATGTCCAGGTTGAAACCTTCCCGACAGATTATCACTATAAAAACATGTATGCACAGATAAAAAGATATTTAAAATCGATTGAAAACTAAAAATTAATCAAATGATTGTTAATTAATTTAAATTGACGCACTAAAATTTAGTATTAAGAACACTGTTTTTAATGTCAAATAAAACACTATGAAGAATAAAACGAGTAAATTAAAATTCCGAAAAAGATCTATCTATGGCACCACGATGTGTATGTCGAATCATTTTAATTATTACGTAATTTTATTTAAATATTTTAATGTTTTTTGAAACTTGGAGCGTCAAATGATCGAATGCAAGACGCATTAATCTATTAAAAAGTCTTTGCGTATGATTTTTATAGAAATCTTGTCGGAAAAAATTCTGAGCGAATGTTGACAGAAATTAATACAGATCTCGTTTCTCGAAAAACATTGAGAAAGGCGCGATAATATAAATAACGTGTATTGCAATGTAAAAGTATATTTTTTTATTAATTCGTTTTATTAGCATTATTAAAGGATATGCTTTTCTTTCTTCGCCCTTCCTGGAGTCTGATTAGTTGCGAATTATAGTCGATCACAAATTCTACTATATAGTGAAATTTGTACACAGCTCAAGGGTGATAAACCTTTTTTTTCTTTCCTTTTGAAAGATTTCTAAGAAAAACGGAAGAGGCGCGACATAATTGACGTTTAAACTCTTTCTTTCTTTCTTTCTCTCTCTCTCTCTCTCTCTCTACATATAATATATATGTATCATTTAACGCTTAAATAAAATATCTGCATCGTGAATAGAATAATATAATAATATTAATAATAATATAATCGCATTTTGCTATATCTCACGTTTTGCTCCATTGAACGCGCCGCGTCTTCTTTAAAGCCTAAACGTATCTCGCGCGCTCTTCTAACTAATACCCGCTGTGTTACAAATATAATAAAATTGGAAAATAAAATAATGAACGCATTAATCCGGCCAGGTGTTTAAAAAGAAAAGAATAGCAGACAGCGCTATAGTAACGTAGCGATATAATAGTAATTGTACGTAACTAAACCATAAGAAGTAAATTCGCCGCTGCTTGCGACGCGCCTTGGAAAATGGAGAGGAAAGGTGACACGTTCTTAAATATATCCGGAGACTTTGCACCAAAATAGTTTGTAAGATTCAAAGATTTTTATTCGTCGTAATGCAACTTTGTCGAATTTAAAAAGAGATTTCAAAATTTTGTAACATTTTTCTGACAAAAACCGAATATCAATAATTGATGAACTAAAATTTATAATTAAGAACACTGCTTTAATGTCAAATAAAACATTACGAAGAATAAAACGAGTAAATTAAAATTCCGAAAAAGATCCATCTATGGCACCACGATGTGTATGTCGAATCATTCTAATTATTACGCGATGGGCGTAGATAAGAGTTATCATCGCGACTCTGATAACTCAAGGCGAAGGTCTCCTGGGAAGAAATCACAAGTACGTGTACATTTCCTCTTATAAGATATATCTCTTTTTTTCTCTATACATATATTCTGTTAAATAACTCTATTTCTCTCTCGCTCGCTCGTTCAGACACGCATGTACATTTTCACATTTTATTCATTTCTCATTCACACGCGTACACGGATAACGCCAATGCGGAAGACCAAAATACTGCTTCTCGATGCTCCCTCGAAAGCTCTTACTCAGCAGAGTCAATTAATTAACAGGGACGTATGTTTGTGCGCAGAAATTGTGCTTGTCTTGGATCTTTCTAAAGAATTAATTGACAGCCGGTTTCATTCTCTTACTCTTTCTCTCTTGTCTGTTAACAACGTCCCGAACTGGAGACAGATCTCTTTACTTGGGGTCTTCATTGACGAAGGAACGCAAGGGGGGAGGGAGGGGGGGGACAAAGAGGCTCCAGTCGGCTTCATCAGACATGCATACATTTATACGGTGTCCGTGTACATGTACAATGTATAACGTCTTCTCTCTAATGTGCGCGTACACCTGTGCGTTTTCTTATATACTTAACAATAATAATAATAATAATAGTTAGTGTATAATAATTTTTTTTTATATCCATGCTGGTCCAGAGCTAAACGTTAATAATCCTTACCGAACAAGTGATAATAAAAATAATAATTAATAATAATAGCTGTAATATAGTAACAGTGACAATAAAAATAATGTTGCGATTGTAATAGCAAGTGCGAGAATAATCGATAGTTATATAGCAAATAACTAGTTAATAATCAATAATCAATGCTTCTATAATACACTTCCCCGGAAGAGACAAAAAACAGGAAGATATTTCAGGGAAGAAGGGAAAGAAACCTGTACACCGCGGCTGCTACACAGAATATTTCGCATATTCGTATTCTTATGATTTTCTTTGTCTCTTCTCTGTTTTTATTAACGCCACACTAATATATTCCATAATAAATACATTTTCTCGATTCTGCTTTTTATTTTCTTTTTCTTCGCATATAGGTATTTTTAATTAAAATGTCGAGTCTGCTTGATCCATGAAACAACAGTTTGCTTCTTCCTCTTCAATCATTAGCTTCTTTCTTCCTTTTTTTCTACAATTTTCTTACAGATTGCATTAAAAATTCCATAGAGAAGCAGGAATGCATTATTTGGTCAAACTAAAAACTGAATCTTGTCTAAGATTTTAAACATTAAATAATTTTGAATTAAGCTTCAAAAATGTAGCAACCAGATATGATTTTATATATCATTCACGAGTGAATTATAATTAAAAAACGCTTAATTGAAGGTCTTAACAGCTAGAATTTAATGTAAAATTAAAAAGATAAATTACGGACAGAAGAAATATTTGACACGTCGAAACAGAAATTGTGCGCTTTCGTAGGAAACCGTTCGTTAAAAATCGGAGTAATAATCTTTTTCTTCATTCGAGAGCTTATTCTTCGATAAAAGGAGTTGATCACCGTCCAATTACTAGGAATCTCGAATAGTCGAGACCTCGGAAATGGACGTCTCTTAATTTCTCGAAGCAACACGAATACCTCGTGTTCTAACAGACTCTGAGTGCCCTCGTAAAAAATAGTTCTCGTTTAACTCGGACAATGTTCGATACTGACTTCCAAGTTCGCGAAACGCTTGCTCCGAGGATTGCTTCTTCAAGGCATAAAGAGTTACGATCTTGCTTCGTGGTGCACGCAGAAAACTAAATTTTTTTACCGATATATCTTCGCAATATTTCTCTCTTATATTTAAAATCCTTTATATTGTGAATAACACGTTTATAATCTTTGAATCACGTCGTTCATGCGTCCTAATAAAATTTAATAAATAGAGCGATTCGCAAAACATTCCCGTCGTGCGAATGCACATGCACCACGATTTCCTTTTCCACGTGTCATACATGTTGACTCGATGAACAAACGAGGATCGAGCCCGTTATTGCACATAGTTCGAGGTTCATATAATACTAACGTACACAGAAAGCGAGGAGAGACTGCTCTTCTTCTTCTTCCTTTTCTTCTTCTCACCATCTTCATTTTCTTTATCATCACATATCATAATTATCTCCCCTCTAGACTTCCTTTGAGTTCGTTCTCTCGTTTGCTCGTTTCTTCTCTTTAGGGAACCTGTCTCTTCCTTTTTAAAGGAAGCCTTCTCTCGCTTCGCGGAAGAATACGGCGAAGCATGGATCGTCGTCGATCATCATCGTCATCGCGGGGGTGAGATGGGCTACACGATTGGTCCGTCCAATCTGTCTTTCGGCGTGGGATGATATCTTACGTATGCTGGCAAACGCGATAATCGCTGCAGCAACGGCGGGTGATCATTCAACGGAATACGCGGACAATACTGATTTCTTTTGATAATATATTCCACGAGATATTCAGAATATATTTCAAGTAAACAGCTGGAAGACAAATTATTTACTCATGTATTGTTTATCGATTTCAACAATGAAAACAATGGATGTTAATCAATTAATTAAAATTAAATTTTTTCATGTTTGAAAAGGAACATAGAGATTTTCTTTACAGAAATTTACTTATATTAATTGGTATATTATTATTGTATATTAATATAAGTTTGAATTTCCTCTTTATATCATGACAGAAAAAAAAAATGAAAAATAACATTTTTTTCTCCAAATAATTGTACCGCACGTTGTTTCTAGATTTCTCAGACCTTGGAAACTGACTCTATTCACCCGCCGTTACCGAACGCCGTTCAGGAGCGACTGCCGCGCCTGAAGGTCGTCGGCCTGGCCGCCACGGTCGTGGTCCTGGATACCGCGGTGGCACCGAGCCTCCTCGCGTGCCTCTGAACCGCCGTCGGGCCGATCGGCAGCCCACCTCGCCCTCGCCCCGCCCGCTAAGGCCCACCAGGCAGAAAGAAGCCGAAGGGCATGACGCAGTCCTTGGGCATGAAGCAATCGTGTACGGTCTTCATGTGGTTCTTCATCTTGTCGGGCCGCGAGAACTCCTTAGCGCACACCGGACAAGGGAACACCTTGCGCTGGTGGCCCTCGTGATAGAGGAACGCGTGCCGCTGGAAGCTGTATTTGTTTTTAAACGTCTTCTGGATGTCGAGCTTGGCGCACTCGGTGCACTGATAGACGCCCTCGCTGATGGAAGCGTAACGGAAGAGATTCAGGCCGCGCACCGACATCTCCGTCAGCTGCTCGGCCGGGTCCTGGGATTGCGACGTTGCGCGGCGACGCATACGTCGTTTCGGGGCCTGACGGCCGCTCGGCGCCGACATCGCGCCAACGTTGGACGTGGTATTCGCGCCACCACCGGCGTTCCTGGAGGCCGGCGAAGTCGAGGAGCTGCGGGTCAATGCACCGCCTGCGCTCGTCGTCGTCGGCGCAGAGCCCGCGTTCGTCGTCGTCGGCGTCGCATTTGTTGTCGACGTCGACGACGACGTGCTCGCTCGCGCGTTCGACGGTGAAGAGGACGATGACGAATTCGGGGACGACGACACGTCCATCGATGTCGTGGCCGGCGAGGCGCCCGTGTTCAATCCGCGGGTTTTCTCCTTCCAAGTCTCATTGCTGCTATCCGTTTTGTTCGACGAGTACTCTGTGGAAAGGCGACGATTAGTAAATGTGTTTCTAGTTAAATTATTCGAAGATTGAATTATTTAATGTGATTTTTACTAATTTACTATAAAATATTTAAAAAATATATTTAAAAAATAAATAGTACGCTATCCTCCTTCGAAAGTATCAATATTGTTTCATGCAGATTTTTGTCATCTTTAATAAGCTTCGATGTTTCCAAATATATATCATTTAATACTTTTTATATCGATATAATAACTTCTTTTAAAAAAGCAAGTTCTATATTTACATTAATAAGATTTTTTTAACAATTAATTGTTTAACTTCTAAATATTATCAAAATTATTTTCCATTATCAATACTTTCTTCGAAGATAGCGCTATTTCTACAAGTAACACACAATGTCTCTTCCGAAATATCGTTCTGACGAAAACGAATTTTCGTAAGATTTCAGTGCGTTGCATGCCAAAGCCATAAAATAAAGCTAATAAATAATCGAACTAATGATACATGATAAAAAAAATTGATGCATGCAAAGTGATCTAAATACATGTCGCTACTATATAAATATATAATTGATATACTATTAAAATTAAAACTACATTTGAATCGATTAGGACTAAATAGAGAATTATACAGTGCTGCAATAAATATATAACTTAATAAAAATACATTATTGTAAATGAGGGATGTAGAATAGGAACAGAATAAAAATCATCGTGTTGATATTGGCATCGAAGAAATTAATCCAATTTCTTCATAAATAAATCATACCATTTTTTGTGTGTGTGTGTGTTTAAGTGTAAGTGTATCTAATGCAATAATTTAATTTAAAACTCATTGGGAAAAAATTTCTGCTATTAAATCATAAAAATTAAAACAAGGAACAAAATTTGAGGAAAGAAAAAAAGGAATATAAATGAAACATTGTATAATAATATAAACGTAACGGAAAATCATATACACATATACATATATATATTTTTTCTTATTTTCCACAATCTCTTTACTCTTCTTTTCTCGAAGAGAAAAAGAAAATAAAACAACAATGCGCAACATGCAAAACAAAGGTCCGTAAAAAATAATAATCGCTGGCCTCTCGTCGCGGTTGGCTTTTCGACTATCCTGAGTTCTCCAGAACGTGGAAGAGTCCTAAGAATCGCTCTGGAGAGCGTCAGGATCGAGTCGCTTCTTCTAGCAAACCGCGGCGAAGGAAACTTAACATCTAAGGATCATCTCCTCGGCTGCCGCGATTTCGACGTCGCATTTCTTCCTAAAAAAAATGATGAAAAGCGGATTTTGTTCTCTTAAACAAAACACTATCTTGCAGAAATAATTTGCTACTCGTAGAATCTAATTCTACTTTCTCTTCAATTATCGCAAGTGTCGTTCCTTATTACTTCTGCGTCGCCGAAATATCCGCCGCGTCGCAGGAAGTAAAAGTTTCGACAATTGCAATAAAAGAAGATTAAGCAACAAGACTGCCGCAAGAGGTGAAAAATAATTTCTGGAAGGATCTCAGAAGATTGCCGTACATGATCTGACCGCGACGATGAGACGGCGGCCGACGAGACGAATGCGCTAGAACGAAACTAAATAAAAGTAATTTTTGGCTAAGAATAACGGTGCTTCGTGACGAGTGCGGGGAGGTCTCTTGACATCCTGTGTCGGCGTACAAATAAAAAATATGTATACATACAAATCGAGATGCATACGGTATTCGAATTCCGTGGTGTTGACCACCAGCGAGAACGTTTGCCGCACGTGAAACCCGCGTCCTGCCCGTCGTGAGAGTCGTGACAGTCGCGCTACGATTATGGCACTTTATTATGTTAACAAACGAAACTGACGTTATCTGGACCACGAATATTACACAAGATTGATCGTCCCTCATTTCAATACCGTTAGTACAATTAATAAAATTTTACTTAAGTTAACAAACGCGTCTTCAAACCGTTAAAAGTCTCACAGCAGTGAAATGTAGAAGTGCTGGCTACCTTTTCTCGATTTAGCAACATTAATTAATATCATATCAATTCGAAATTAGAACTCTGTAAATATCGAATATTCTCTCTACAAGTGTTAATACAATTAAGAACACGAAATTTCTCTTTCGGTATTCCAGCGAATCGTGGTCTAGAAAACATGTTCTTTTTGCTTTTGAGCAAGACCGATGGCTTCACGTGCGCGTTTATCATACAACACAATAATAACGCAAAAGTGGAGCTGAGAAAGGAAAGGAAAAAAAAAAGACAAAAAGAAGTAAACAACAATTACTGCTACATACGATCACTACGTTTGTTAGTGGCATTAGTAGTTACCTTTCCTCTCGAGTCAACGGGGGATTAGAAAGAAAAAAATGCGAAACCGTCATAAGTAGACGAAACGCGGAAAACGTTGGCCGCACAAATATTTCCGCTTCCTCTTCCTCTTTTTGGACACACATTTTTGTCACACTTTCCACCGATCTCTGCGCACGTAATGACGATTGCAAATTCGCTTGACAAAGATGTTTTCACACTCCCTTTCTCTCTCACTCACACACACACACACACATGCTCTCTCTCGTTCTCTCTTTTTTTTTTATCATCATTCACCACAATATATTAATACGTTACTTGATACGTTAGGCACGACCGACTTTACCGGGATACGCGACGCTCACCGCGGAATTTTTTTATCGTTTTCAGCGGCGGATCGCTCACGGATCTCGGAAAGTCGCCAGGTATACAGAATGTCCCGAAAGAAGCTACGGAAAAGTTTACCAAGCTAATTCGATCGATTTTAGACCTATGGATTTTGAGATTCGTGGCACGCACGAATTTTAAGTATTTCAGATTCTTCCGCGGGACATCCAGAAATTAAGTCTCTCGCGATCTTCGACGCTACCCTTTCGAGACACCATGTATAACGGATTATTCGGTGATCGGCGAGATATTTAAGAATCCTCCGATTTACAATCTATTGAACACCGTTCTTTTTATTATTGATAGTCATAGTCGAACAATCAGTGCATATAAAATATACTAAGTCTACCCAGCGTCAGAAAAGATTCGTCGGCTCTAGAAAAATTTTCTATAAAATTTTCGCCCTCTCCTCTCTCTTTCTCCTTATTTTTTTTCTTATTAAATTCTCTCCCATCTCGGAAAGCGAATTTCTCCTTTATATTTGGCACTGAGAATGCGATCGTCGATCCGTCCCTTCGACGAAGGGAGAGGGACGCGCGCGCGATAACAATTTATTTATTCCTCCTTTTTTTTTCATTCGTTTCTCGCTACTACAATCTTTATTTCGCTTTTTCATTTCTTTATAATTTCTTTTTTTTCAACATTGTCGTTTATTTTATGTCGCTTAAGAAAGGCACCGAACCGGGGACTACTCGCGCGATTTAAAACATCGGATCCCGCATGAAGAGCACATGTTAAATCAACGTATTGCGGCGTTGCGCGTTTTCGCATTTAATTGCATTTACAAGAAAAATCTCGGAGGTCGAGCGATCCCTTCCATTTTCGTAATTGTCGCGATCCTCGCGATCGTCAATTCCCCCCCCTCTCTCACCCTCTTACACTTGTTTCTTTTCTTTATTCTATTTTTATTTTTACCCTCGTTTTCTGACGCATCGTCTCGAAACTGCAACGACGTTATATATATAATAGGTATTATCAACTAGCGCTAAAATATATTCGATATAACTTCTGTTTATATATATAATATATATAATAATAATGATAATCGTAATAATAATAATAATCGCAATAATATATGTATGTATATATATAATATATATGTACCATTTGTTTGACTCTCTTTCTCTCTCTCTCTCTCTTTCTCACACGCTTTCGTTCTTCTCTGTATACGTGTACATCCGTGGGTAATTTAATTGTGATAATAAACTATGATTCTTTTCTTTAATATATATAGATGTGTATGTATATATATATATATATTCTTTAATTTAATATATATATTATATTAAAATCTATTCGATAGTACAGTCTGCTTTTTAAGCCTCGTAAATTAATCTTTCTCCGTCTCTCTCTCTCTTTTTCTCTGACTCGCTATTTCTTCCTTTCTTTCTTTCTTTCGCGATGATGGGCTTATTATCTTTGCAACGATGCGTGTCGCGCGAGAAATCTATAAGAATAATCATGTTATTGACTGGTGGTCCCCCCTTTCGCGAAGGGACGAACGCAAAACGAGACGAGAAAGAATCTCGCCACGACACCCTTACACAAGAATTCACGCGCTCGCATAAATATAATTATATATATATATATTTATTTATAATATATATACTCTATATCGTAATTTTTTACGACTCCTTCACTCGTCCCTCACCCACCTTTCTACATCTCCCCTTAACAAGATCCATTAATTATAAACGTGCTCTAATCGAAACACGTTCGAAACCCATCGGCGAGACTATCGCACCCGTGATGAGAGCGTGAGAATGTTACGGTCGTAGAGAAGCGCAACACCCAACATCCCCAATGAGTCTTGCGCTCCCTTCGAGATGCAGATGACAAGCAGTTGCAGATAGCACGCAGGAGCCTCGCTTCACGATTTCTGCGTACAGTCCCCGGCCGATGTACGCAATAAAAATTCCTTTTGCATAGGATAAAATTTTCCACGATGACAATGCATTATACATGAAAATGCAATAGAATTTGGCGATAAAATTTGAAGACATAACGACGCTATAAAATTTCACAATATATATATATATATACAGTTCAACAAATACATCAACAAAATCTAATTCCGCAGATCGGAATCCAATTTCCGAAACGTCATGCACAGAATGTCCTCGGAGCTTATTTGTTGCAAATGGCACGTACGGTTCTCGTAATCTGTGCACGAATAAATTCCGAGGGAAGGACGAAATTTTGACAATGAAGCTCGAGCGATATAGCACACGCAGATGCGGCAGCTGTTCTCGCGCGAATAGAGCGATTCCTCGCACGACATCTCCACCCTTGACTTATGAACACTTTTTACAATTTGAACACTAATTTTGTACGAATATACGGGGACCTGACGCGTCGTATATATATCTCTCTACCTTTTTTTTTTTGTACCTCAATCATTCGCGAAAAAGCCCGCTTCTTTCCCCAGCTCACTCTCGATTGTCCCCACCCTACAATTGGCAACGATTGAAAGCGCTTTTTAACGATCTTAATTCTAAAAAGTTCAACAACGTCGAGAAGGCAACGAACGTGAGCGAATTTCTCCTCCCTTTAAAACGTCATTAAATTTAAACAACGAGCCTCAAGATCAGTCGCTGCGTCTTCACGATCTATGCTTTTCTAACAGCGATTTATCCTGATCACGAGCCTTCAGATGTCGGCAAGGAATCCGGAGCGAGCTTGAGAATCGGCCGGTTCTGCGTGCTATCATCGCGTGCTATCGTCGCGTGTCGCCAAGTGCTCTCTGTAACTGCTCTGATTGCCACAAAAGGATGTGATAACATTTGCAATGAATGCGGGATGTTCACTGACCTGCGTGCCATAAGATTAAAATTTTGTAAAAAAAAGGCGGAAAGATAAAAAGAATGTGATGATTCTAAAAATCTCAGAAACTTACAAAGACTTATTCTAAAAATTGAAAGTTGATTTCAACTTGTATACGATTTTGTAAATACATATGTGAGATGTTACTAAAGCATGCTTCGAAACATTTTAGAAACATCCTGCGGATCGAAGGAGTATCAAGCGAAACTTCAGCGGGGATAAATATTTTATATATATATGTATATAATTGTGCTATAAACTATGTGTATATATGTAAATATATACACATATATGTGTATATATGTAAATCCATGATCCTTTGGTATACGTAATTTTTTTAATAGCGCGGAAGAGAAAATTGCAAAATGTGAGAACGATAAAATCACAATCAACATAGCGACCGTCAGTTCTCACACCCTTTTTTTTCGCACTTCTCACGCAAACATCGACTAGGGTGTGAACCAAAGCTATTATTGTACAAATTGATAAAGTCCCTCAGAAATCGCAACACCGAGACGAGAGGCCCTGCAGATCCCCCGTCGTAAAAGAAATAAAACAAATAACAAACGACAATAACAACGATAAATCCGCTCTGCCAAAATCAACTCGCTCGAATTCGAGAAAATTGCACGTCCCAGGAAAAAACCTTTCGAAAAAAATTCGATCACGCTGAAAAGACCTGCAGGACATTTTCTCTCCCCGGTGATCCTCTCCCCTCGATAACCCTTCGCGTCTTTCTCGCCCTTTAATTAATTGAGTTAGTCTTAGCCTCTCAGTGATTATCAAATGTGAGTGTATTTAATTATTATTTGCTTGCCTCTCCTCCTAAAAAAACGATATAAGCTGTCTAGCCGCTGCCTCTTTGCACTTTTTTGTTTTTCGCATTTTTTTCGTGAAAATCTACCCAGTTATCCCGAATTCGTTCGCCGTACACACGCTGGACACACGTTGGACGGGCTTGTGACAACCCATCGCGGAATCAGGCCGTGACCGTCCACCCCCTTTACCCACCCTTGGTGCGCGATTTTTCTATTAAGGGGGTCCTACCGTTTACAGACACTCTTTGGTCCAACAAGGTTTCGAATATTGTGGATAATTGACCTGACAGTGCGAGATCCTGCTGTCCCAAGGAATACTGGATGTCAAATTTCTGATTGCGATTAAATTAAAAAAAAAAATTGCACTATGAATAAATTTGAACATGGAGCATTGTGAATAACAATATCTGCTCTCAAATTCTTAAATTTTTGTTACATGAATATTCATCTTTTTTCAATAATATTTTAGAATATAATTTGACAAGTACAATGTATTATAAATATATTCATTAAATCTAATTCATAAATTTATTTTACTTGATTAATTAATCAATTATTATCTTGATCATCAAATACTTTTGAATTTTTGTAGAATTTAACATCGCATAATATTGCATATACATATACACATTGCCAAAAAGATGTGCCAAGAGATTGCCAAAAATGATTGTTCGTTGGCACCACGTATCCTGGGGTTCTAAGATTCGCGGAAGATTTCTCCAGGATATTTTCGTCCTCTCTCGCTCGGGATAAGTAATCTACAAGATTCGGTAAGAAGCTCTTTGGTCCATCAAAGTTTCAAATATATTGCGGATAATTGACCTGAGTGCGCGAAAATCCACGGCACGGCCCACCCACCCATCTCTCTCTCTCTTAACGTTCACGAAACAACCTCTACGCCGTTTCTTTCTTCTTTCCCAATGAATCACCTGTCTCTGTCACAGGTCCCTTTCGTTCTCCTATGTCTACTGCGCTATCTTTGCTGCCTTTGCCTAACTGGTATTATATAGAACTCTCTATTCTCTTAAAAGTACGCTCGGATCGCGGCTCGTGATCTCAGTGGGCCCTTCGAACAAACGCGGAGCAAGTGCTCTCGATAACTTTGCTCTAACACTTCAAGATCATGTTCTAACTTAACAAAACGTGTCTCTTCGTATTTGAGGTAGCATTCTAATATCGCGCAAATGTTGCCATTTAAACGCGATACTCCAATTTCAATCTCCGATGCGTTCCTTCGACGAAACGACCGAGAGCGCTTATTCCAGATCATATCACGGAGTTCATTGTCGCTCACGACGACGATCCGACCCTTACGACTATAACTTTTTTGTTATCTTCTTTGCAACGCTAGATACCTCTTGAATAACGAACAACACTGGTCGACCGGGGCCCATTCAACCCCACCGCGCGTTAAAGTAACAACGAAGATCTCCGTCATTTGTAATAACTGATTAATAGTAGTAGTGATAATAATAATAATAATAATAATTATAGTTATTATGTAGCCTCTAGTCGTCTAACGTCTATGCCCAACTAGTGAAAAATTTGTATATAAATCGTCTCGCCCCTCTCACGGAGGGAGGGCGCTCGACGGAGTGTAAGGTGCAAAATATAGTAAGCTACGATCTCGTACTTTTAGTGCTTTTTCTCGCGACTAAGCCTCTAACCGTCATTACCGTACCGCCGTGTGGCCTGTCTCGGTTGATGACAATGTTTTCATCCGATTGTCAAGGTACAATTGCAAATCGCGAAGAATAAAATAACAAGTAAAGAAGTACATATGTATATAGATTTCTCAACTATGTGTAAATATTACATGGACTCGATACTGACTATTCAAAGCTCGGAGCTAGACTTGAGAATTTGGTGAACTCCAGATAAAAAAATAATTTTAAAGATACAATTGGTAAAAAAATAAAACATTGCTAATTCGAAGCTACTGTACAAAACAAAAATTCATAAAAGCTATTATAAACAAAAACTTTCAATGAATAAATCAGTTCTATTAATGGTCCAACAATAAATGAGATATACATGTGCTATGCTTCTCATTCACAAAGCGATAAACATAAATCACCGTTTACAACTTGCTATCAAGTTTACTTTCTCTCAAAATCACTCGATTTCAGCGGAATTCTTAATTGCGCAATCTGCGTTACACGATTCTTCAAAGTTTTAAAAGAGCAAAACTTTAGTTTAACTCTGATACAAGTGATGTATTCATACGTTATCACCTGGTTCACCACGTTCTCCACTTAGCGTTCCGGATGCTCACGTCGACATCCGGGAATGGACTCAACCGAACAGGACAGGACGGTCCAGCATGGCGGCGGCGTTAAGTTACTACTAAGGTGCCTTCAGTCTATCCAATGTCAGTACTATCTTGTATTTGGTGTCGTTAAAACCGTCCCTCTGCAGTCTTTCGCGAGATTGCGCGCTTCCCCCGTACCGTCCCTCCATCCCCTTTCATCGTCGCTCTCCCAGAAATTGCCTTCGCGGCACATTCTCTTTCGCGATCTAAACGGCTCAACAACAACATGGCGAACGGTCATCGATACATATATATTGCATTTACTCAGTCTACGTAGTTTCCTTATTATTTATATCGCTTGTGCGCGCGCACGTTTCGCCTCTTTTTCATCTTTCCTTCTAGTCTCTCCTCTTTCTACTATAATAACAAGAATCTGAGGAGTCCAAGTTGAATTTAGTTTCCCTTAAATAATTTAACAATTACGTAACAAATTACTATATGTAATTGGTACGTTCTTAACATTTACAACTTAGACTTGTAAGAGCTTGGCTTTTTATTGCTATACATAATGTAATTACTTTAAGTAATTTTTCTCAAGATTACTTCGAGGTACTCTTATCTGTATCAAATATTGAAAACTGCTGCCTCTTTTTTTTTAACCAGACTCGAAGACCAGCTGCATTTAGAGAATACGAACGAAGGATGTACAAAACACGCGCGCGCACCTCATAGAAATGTATTGCCGAGCTACATCAGCTGGCGTGTTTGATTCTTTCTGCAACGTAATATAGTCAGGCAATAGTAAATATATTCTTTCTTTCTATCTGCGTTGATTTGGATTTATACGATGCCTCTCCTTCACCCCTCTCCTTACTTTGCTACGCGACAACCGGTTTCTTTTTTACAACTGATCACCCGTTGTACGACGGTGAACCGCGTTGAGACGACGCATCGGTTAGATTTATATAAACTCTTTGTTTATGATGCAGTATAAAGCCTCTTCCTACTCCTGTTTTTACATTCGCCTCGCCCTTTCTCTTCGGGGCGAATGCGATAAAGCTCGTTCGTTTTGTAACTTTAATGCCCGTTGCTTGTTACGCACGCGCGAATTATTCCTGAAGCTTCCGGCGCTTGTGAAGCTCGATCTTTCGCAAGAAGTTGGACGTTGCGTAACGCGAAATGCCGAAGCATGCGCACTGTGGGTCCTCGAAGGCACGGAGATTGATAAAGATAACTAGGACTAACACTAGGACCAGGACCAGGATCAGGACCAGGAACAGGACTAGGACCAGGACCTGGACCTGGAACAGGGATAAAATTCAGGACAGCTCGCTCGAATTATATGCAACTGCCCGAGATCTTTCCGCTAAAAGGATATCCTTTAGCTAAAAATCCATTAATCAATGGTTCGCTAATACATTTAAGTATCGCATATTGTAGAAATTATTTTAATGATTGCTTGTGTTATAGTGCTTACTGGGACTTGGTCAGACCCGCGCATCGCGAATTACGCAGCGTCGATGCAACTCGGCAGATCGGCTTCGTTAATCATTTGAGCGGTATCGCGCGTCTCTAAAGAGTTCCTAAAAAGAAATTCTGCGGCTTGGAAGTAGAAAAGTATTTGCACGTGTTTGATATCTGAATATACGACTCTTCTTCCAAGGCATAGATTTGGTATCAAGATATTGAGCTAGTCTCATGCAACATGCATGTCGTGTAATATGAGAACGGCGAAACGTACATCCCTCGCGAGATGTGTTTACCGTAAAAATTAGAGACGATCAACATCCAAATGATTAATTCGCGTACCGGAGAGAATGCTCGCGCGAAAACTAAGAATCGTGTGCTCCGGCGACGTTCATAGCTTTGAATCTTGCACACCTCACCTGTTCTCCGCGTACCCACCCTCGTTGGCCATTTTCGGTATAGCCATTCCATAAGATCAGTCACTTGCCTACCTACATGTTTACTCGCTCGCTCGTATCTATCTATCGTCCTTCATTCCTTCGGCTCGTAGAAGCGCCCTGACTTCATTCGAGGCGTCACTGACCTCTTTCGCGCTTTTCTCGAGCTCCTCTACTTCCCTTCTCCTCCCTCACCTTCACGTTCCTCGGTTTAGTCTTGGCAAGCGCATCAGGCCCGCGAATCCGCCCATGACGTTCATCCGCCATAGACGCGATCGTTTCTTCCTACCATAATTCCTCGGTATCGCAATCTATGACACCATCGATTCTAGAACCTCGTCCTTTCTGCTAATCACCGGTATCGAAGCTTCTCGGTAACATAAAAAAATCATGGTGTCAAAGATCTGTCTCGTAATATCATATCATGGACGTGATATGATAACATGAACGAAACCATGGAGTTATAGCGGCATTTCCGGTATCACGGGATCACGCGCGAGGTGGCCGAGAAACGCGGTCCAAGGGAGAAGACTGGATGCAAGGGCGTCCAGCCGGCGATGGTCTACCGCGGCTGGCCCATACTGCTGCTACTATTGCTGCTGCCACTATTGCTGTTGAGACTCATTTGCGGCTTAAGACTATGTATGATCTTGACGTGGGCGACCATGTTGTCCTTCCTGGTGAACTCTTTATAACAGACCGGGCAGGGGTAGTACTTGACGTTAGGCTTGTGCGAGGTGACGTAGTGCCGGCAGAAGTTGCTGATGTGTGTGTACGTGCGATGGCACACGGTGCACCGATAAACGTCGCCCTCCTTCACGCAGAAGTCCCGCACCGAGCCCTCCGTGCGCTCGTTCTCGGCCTTGAACGAGCCCTCGAAGTCGCTCTGACTGATCTCCGCCTCGCCGGCCATCACGCTAAATATGGCACTGCTTATGCTGTCCTTGGACATCGCCTTCGTTTCCATCTCGGTGTCCGAGTATTGCTGTTGCTGCTGCTGCTGCTGCTGATCGTCGCCCATCGCGGCGGCGGTCGACGCGGCCTTACCCTGCAGCGTCGACGTGCTGAACTCCTTGCGAAAGCATCGCTCGAAGTTGATACGGATATCGCCGCTTTCGCCACCGCCGCTCGACGTCTCCTCCAATTCTGAAACGAAGACACCTCGGTCCTTTAAATCGCCCTCCACGCCCGCGCGCGTATATAATGTATGTCGTGCAAGCATTTTCGGAGGTGCGCGGTAGGAGAATTCGTTTATCAGAAGGCCAATCTTTCAAACTCTCGCTCGTAACACGAGCTCTTTCCAGAACGGTATCACAGACGGATAATATTCCAGACTTATCGGTTTCCCAATATTATTGATCTCTGCGTATACTAGAGATCCTCGTCAGCACGCAGGTCAGTCTCTTGACTCTTTACATAGATGAGGATCGTGCTCTTCGCCCTTCGTCTCCATATCTCACGATTACACGGCAAGTATACCGTTGCACAAATCGCTTTCCGTTGCACAAATTCCTTTTCTCGCGGACGGGTTCTGATAAACGGAGCTTCTACCGCGCATCTCGTCATCTACGTATCTCTGTGTACGATGTATTGGCACAACGTATTTCTCTATATTTTGTGGGGGGAAGCAAGAGGAAGGGTAGAGCCAGCAAAAAAGAGTCACCGTGTTTCGAATCGGCCGTCTCAGTCAACTTCTGTCCCGCGTTAAAGGATAATACTCTCCACGACACGCCCTCTCCATGTCGTCCCCGCCCCCGCACGTCGTCTATTTCCCCCTTTGCAGACAGACTCTTACACACTTTCACGCATTCTCTCACGCCGGTCGCAAGACCCAACAGTTCCCGACACATCGTCAGTCTTTCCCCTCTTTCTCCTAGCTTTTCACGCGTTTCTTTTCTCTCTTCTCTCTCTCACGCATCTCTCACACATCCACCATGCACGCGCCATCCTCCCTTCTCCCCCTCAACCCCCATTCGCCCGATAAACATTTCACACGCGCTCGCACACCCGCGCACACACGTACAAGCCCATAGAGGATCCGCGTATATACGGGATGCGCCGCACGCGACACGGTACCTCCATTCCGATCGTAGATTCCGAAGGGGAAGCTGAGAATTATTCGCGGCGATTGTTCGAACGTTCGAGGATCCGCTCATCGAGTCGGCGAATCAACGATCAAAGTCGAACGATCAAAGCGACTTCGATTCGCGGCTCGACAACTACGTTCGAACAAAATGCTTGTACAATCCGGGGGGGTTGGGAGTAGAACTTCATCGAAGTGGTGCTCCCGTCTTCGGAAATCTATGATCGGCAGGGAGACCCCTCGAACGGATACAACCCGTATATATACGTGATCAGGCGTATGCAAAGTTAAGTAGATTGAATAGATCACCAGCGACACATGTGCACACTTTAACCAATCCCCCCCCCCCCCTGGCCCCAACCCCTTTTCCGTCCAGTGCGTCCAGTCAGTCTGCCTGTATCCATCTCTACGGGAAAACGATCCATCGAGATCGAGGACGCTCGAGAGAAAAAAAAAGCAACTCTTTTTCTCCTTCTTGCGTGTTTCGTTTCAAACTTGACGTTACTTTTATAAAATTTCGCATGAAAATTTATACACGTTCTAATATCGTTATCCGCTTTCGACTTCCGGCGTCACATCCTTTCTAAGTTCGGCTTTCTCTTACACTCCGGCGGCACTCTTTTTTTTTTCGGAACGGTTCCGTCTTTTTTCGTTCTATCTATTTTATGCATCTATGACGTTCGACTTCAATTCCTTTTTCGTTCGTTATTTTTTTTTTCTAGCGGCTGGCCTCCTCCCTAGCTCCCTCGCTTCCCCCGCGCAAAGCTTAAAAATCTCTCAGAATGATGGTGATTCAGATAATCTCAACTCACCTGCGCCAAAAGTGAACAAAGCGATCACGGTCACTATTGAAACGAGATCATCTCCGACGACATCTTCGAAGCACTCTCTTTCTCTCTCTCTCTCGCGCGCGCGCGCACGTAATACATTTTTTTTATAAGTAGGAAAAAAAGAAACGTACGTCACACTATATGTCTCTCTCTTTCTCTCTCTCTCTCTTCTGATTTCTCTCTTTCTCTGGATTGTCACTTTTTATTTTTATACATTAATCTAGCTCTAGCCTGCTTCTACTTTTATCTCTTATCTCTTGGCTATTAATCTTTTCTCATTGTCGTCGTTATCGTCTAAAGCAACGAGAAGAACGCAAGAGAAGACGGAAACGATAAACCTGCCGACAATGTGTCGTCCGTTGTTTAATTCACATTCTCATCATCATTATCATCATCGTAATCATCATCGACGCGTTTACGTCTCTCCTCTCTCTTTCTCTTTGCAGTTTTGTCTTTTCGCGATTAAAAAAAAAAAAGTGAGACTTTTTCTATCCTATCTTCCTCGCAACGAACGAGCGTAAAAGAAGTTAACCAGCGTTCAAGATATGAAAAAATCAGACAACAATAAAAAAAAAGTAAGCACCGCTAAAAGCTGGCTCCACCCCTTCCTGTTACCATTGGCCAATGGCAGCGAAGCATTTTTTCCATTTTGTGCGAAAAAGAGAGCCTGGGGGAGGGGCAGGGGTGAACATGGGGATGTTAGCGGAGAAGTTTAAGAGTTAGGGCCAGAGGTTCGAGACATCGAACAGAGCGACAGGTGCGGTGCGGCAGAGAGAGAAAAAACAAATTGATCATGAAGAGGCAAGACAAGGAGATGGCTGATTTTCTGTGCTACCGAAAACGGGGTGGAAAGGAGGACAGGAAATGAGGCGCTGCGCATTGGCCGAGCGTGAGAATTACGTATGGGTTATATATATATATATATATATATATTTATATATATAGATATGTATGTAATTAGAGATGTATCTATATATTATGTACGTCCTCGACGAGAACAACGATTCGGCGGCTCGAGTGCAATGGGTTTCATTAGAGATTAATTAATTTCGCAGACGTTCGCACAGAGGGGAGATCCCTTTCCAGGGTTTTTTTTTCACGGGGTGCCATGGTAACAACATTCCGGGGTCCGAACGCGAGCTCTCGATTAACAAGGCGGCTTCCCGTTTATCTCTTTCTCTCTCTCTCTCTTTCACACGCTGTCTCTCTCTCTCTCTCTCCTCTCCATTCTCTCTCTCTTTCTCTCTGTATGTTTTCGTCTGTTTTTACTACTAGATATCTTTTTATCTCGATTTTCGTCTTTCCTCACGATTTGAACACCNCGCGCGCGCGTTTCGATATATGACATCCCACGTGCGGCTAGCTTCAGACGCACCGCTCGAGTTTAAATTCGGAAAGGGAAATTACTTTTACTGTTGTTTTATCTCGTTGGAAAATTGCTTTACTGCCTTTTTTTTCAAGCTTTTCCGGACGCAGATCTTTCTCTCGCGTCGGAATTGATTTTTTTTCTTCTCTTTCTTTTTCTTTTCGTGTGCGTTTTGTTTCGAAAATGGTCAGAGGTAAACGCGAGAGATTTCGGAGCGCGGCTAACTCTGGTCAGCGCGCCGTGATTAAACGGGATCGCGTGTTTACGGAAATGAATCCGCGCGCGCGATTCGCGACGTCGCGTGTCCTGGCTAGCTCCTAAAAGAAAAAAAAATGCGGAAGGAGCGCGCCTGCAGGAGTTGCGACAATAACTGGCCGAGCCGCTTGGCAAGGCAGCTCGAGAAAAGTCTGAAAAGTCAAATTCATTAGCAGCACATTAGGATAAAGCGTCGTCCACGACGGCGACGACGTGCGTCGATCGGATCCGCGCGAGTGTGACGCGAAGTCCCGAAACTTGGTTGATTGAAATATCGAGTGCCCTACGGGATCGGGCATCTGAAATTCTCAGACGTCGTCGATCGACCTCGACGAATCGTGCGAGAGAGCCGTAAGAGTCGTTCTCACGTAGAGAGTCTACAGCGTCGTCCATAATGCCGCGCAAGGTTCGCTTGCTTGCTTGCTCCTCGGGGCGCGTCCACAAGAAACGAATAAGCATTCGGACGGCACAAAAGCGAGTTCCTTTCCCCGTCCTTTGGGTTCGCACGGAGAAGAATATTCGACGACGATTACAACTCAAGTTTATTATTCAAGATTAATGCGTTGAGATCTCAATTTTTGCAATTACTATTTAAAAACAAGCAGTCATTACATATATATATATATATATGTATACTTTTTTTTAACTTTAAGTACTTTAAATGTCAAGATACAATGGGCCAAGATAATCTAACATTCTTCTCCGCGCCCGCATTATGGGAATCACATTTCACACCATGCTAAGACATCTGGTGGGGCATCGATCCGCGATTAGATTTTATTATCTTTTGCATTCGTAAAATTACGCGGTTTCACTAAAAAATTCGACTAAAGTTAACCCTCAGGCGCACGTTTGCGTTTAGTGCTACAACTTGTAACTTACCTTCTTTTCAAGAACGCATCTTCAAAATCAGCATTAGAATTACAAGAATAACAAGTATTTTTTTATGCAACATTGCGCTTATTTGAGGGTTAAACGAAGAATTAACTCCAACGGATTTTATATAAATTCTAATTTTTTAAAAATTTTTAAAAAAGAGAAATATTTCTAAACTTTGAAAATTTATTAATAGATCCAGATATGAAACGATTGCAAATTTAAACATGTCTAGAAATCTGAAGGAGTTAATATTTTACTAAGTATATTTACATCTGCATAATTAACGATATAAATTATGTATGAATAATTGTATAATTGATAATTTAACTTCAATTTATAAACGCGCGCAGCTCTCCGTTTGGTAGACAAGATATGAAATTGTGTAAATCGCGTGAGATTCGCCGTTTGCGCTGTATCAGGGAATATTAGCAATGCAAGGCTTCTCTGGATTGAAGTCAAGTAAGCTGTAGGTCTTACCTTGCTTGAATCCCTCACTCCCTTGCCTACTGTGCGGCCGCGCGAATGTCTCGTCTGAAGCTAGAATCAATATACGACGAAACAATCAGCTCCAGCTCTCAAACTTTAACTCACAATCAATGTTACATCGCACATTGCATCTTCGCGTTCCACTTCATACCTTGCGCCGAGGTGCTGGGCGTCGGTTCCGGTTCTCGTTTGACCCGCGTGATTGGCGGTTCCGGGGTGTCGGTACCGTTCTCCGTAGGCTCGTCTCTCCTCGCCGACGATGATCCCGAAGAAGCCGTGGCGGCGGCGGCAGAATTATTGGCCGCAGAATTGGCGTTGTTAGAAGAGGCGCTTCTCACGTTACCGTTACCGCTGACCTCGCTCTGAAAGTCCAGTCCCATTTTCATTTCCATCATCTCAGGCGAGCCCTGGACTAGATCAGCGCCAGAGCAAGACTGCAGATCCTGACCGCCGACCTCGCCGATTGGCGTGTCCGACGAACCGCTCAACTTTCTGGGTCTGCCACGTTTCCTCTTGGGCGCCGTCAGCGCCGAGCCAAGTAGCGGATGGCTGGACATATGATGGAACCTCTTCTGCGCGACATGATGATGATGAGGACCGATCTGGTTGATTCGATGGAGACTCGGCGGCGGTGGCGCCACCGCGTTTTGGTTGCCACCCAGGAGCGAGGACGTGATACTTGGCAAATCGCACTTGTCCTCGTTCACTTCGGTCAGGCCCTTTATCCTCAAGGACTCGGCGACACGCAGGAAAGCGGTCAATCGATCTTGATCGACGCTCACTTCACCGCGGTACATAAAATCCAAGAGGCTGCGCATGTCCACATATGGAACATCCTTGAGAATGACTATCGGGTGCTTGTCGGGGTGTCCAACGAACAGGGCCTGTAAATAGAAATTATCGTATCAGTTTAGAATTTTAATCCCTTTTTTTTTAATAAACTATAAATTGCACGTGGCAATTGTAGATTCATTTATTTTCTACAAATTGTCAATGTCAATAGGATCCAATTATGATATTTATGAAATACTATCTTTTCACGAAATTATAAACATCAATGTCACTTGCTATAATTTATTTATCTAGAGTTTGAATATTAACCTGAGTAAATTATAGGCGCAGAAAGTTGGACTTACCTGAAAGTAGGGGCTACACGCCGACAGCACCATCTTATGCGCCCTGAGTAGCTGGCCCTCAACGGCCAGCGTGACATCGACGAACGACTCGTCGTGCAACAGCTGGTCGAAGACGGAGAGCAGATTGCTCTGGTGGTTGTTCCAGCGCAGACAAAATCTCTGCGACGCCATCGCTTCGCTTCTCAGATCCGCCAGGTTGCCGTTGATGTCCGCTAACATGGGGGGACCTGGCTGTTCGTCGCCGCTTTGCCGCCGTTGCCACTGCCACTGCTGCCGCCGCCACTTCGTCCTCGTTCCTTCTTCTGTTTCTCCACACCGCCACCACCTTCTACAACGACGAAGCCACTCGCTCTTGCTCGTACTGCTGCTCCTTCTACTACTCGCCCTCGTGCTGCTCTGCTCCTCATCGGCCAAGAATTATCGTGCCCGTCTTACTCGTGATCTGTCGCAGAAGAATAGTAACATGAAGCAAGTGTCCTTCTTAAGTCTAACTTTTAAATCTAAACCGAATCTCGATAATAATGTAAATCAAACTCGCATTTTTCAAGCTTCGCGCAAATATATTGCAAATTTGATAATATGCCAATGTTAATTAATATATAATTGTTAAAAGATAATTCTTTATCGACGAATGTCACGAAATAATCACTATATCTTTAAATCAAAGTATATTAAAATACTTCTGGCAAATACAGAGCATTGAAGCAGGTGTTGCGAATGTTCAAAGTCGCGAAAGCGACGCTGCAGAAAGGATGGGAATACGACGGAGGATGAACGTGGGATGTACGACCCTGGAGGGCGTAGGCAGAAAACGAATAGGCGAGTCACTCGGCTTATGTGTGTGCCTTTTATGCAATTCTCTCCTCTCACCCCCTCCAATTGCGGTCATCACGTACGTGACATTTTATCTCTAGATGAGAGGTGAGAGACGATCCATTGAAATTAAATGAAGATGAAAATATATTTTCTTCTGTTTTCCAATGAGAATTTAATTTGCAATTTCTTCACTTTTAATATTTTTTGCCAAAACCGTGATTAATTAGTGTCACGTACAATACTCGATTAATCATACTTTTGCGGTATTGTTAATTCTTTTGAACGCCTTTGAATATTCTTTATGAATATATTTCACAGAGATCTCTTAATAACTTATTTTCTATTCGTTTAATTTTGATAGAATTTATTCTAATAATAATATTACTCGCACGAGATTTCGAGATCTTTCATGATATTTGGCGTAATATGTTTGCATCATAGCCACGTACGTAATAATACAGCAAGGTGAAAATAACGATCAAAAGAGAACAGGGGAAAGCCTCTCTCTCTCTCCAGTCGGATCGTCGCCATGGAGAGAAGAGGTCGTCGGGTCGGCCGAGGGAATCAATAGCATTTTCTACGCATTCGGATCGATACCGGGACCCGCTGGTGCTTTCGCGCGCAAATCACGCTACATGTATGTAGATGGCTGCATCGTGCGAGATGCGGAGAGATAAATCGACGGCACCTCCGTGAATCCGTGAAACGGAAAACAGCTAAAAGGAACGAGGTAAGAGAATTCGCAGAGGCAACGAATTCAATTTCTCCGCGAGAAATCACAAGTAAATATTCAATTCTACTGCCCAGCTGAGAATCGTACGGTCGTCGTAATGTCAACGCAATTTTAGATTCCTACTTCCCCGGGAGATCGGACTCATATCCCGATATCGTTCACCTGTCCCGCGCGCGTATGCACGCGTGGCACGCCGCTGCATATGGCGTATGGATGCAGGATGGTTGCGCGACCTTGTGCGACCTTGTCGGTGACCAGAGCGCGAGTGTACGTACGGTTTTCACGGTGAATGGCAGCCGACACCATGGCGAGGCGAGAGAGACGAGGCGGTGCAGCGAGCGCGCAAGAAAGAGAAGGAGAGATCGATCTTTAACGAACGGGCCTTGGCGACTTTATCGGAGCGGTGGAGAGGGGAACAGGGGAGGGGGGGACGCGTCGAATTATATTACGGCATTCGAGGGGGTATCAATTAACCCGCAAAAGTGGAAAACGCCCGCGGCGAGATCAGATTACACGGCCGAACGCGGTAACGAGACGGACGATCGCATCGCAGCGTCGCCGCGAATCCGCACATCCGGCAGCGAGGGGAAAAAAAAACGTCGGGGAAATTCTCGATAATTCTGAAACACCTGTAGAAACGCATTCCGTGCAATTAATGCACAGCACGCGGGTCACGCGATAAGATATCCTGCTTGTGGTATTTTAACTGGTCGTAAACGACAATTTCTCTATTTATGTTGTTTTTGGAACATTTAACGGTATTAATGTCAGTTTATGAAGACTAAATATATTTGTTATTATCACATCTTTGTTAATCTCATTTCGTAAATTGTCGAAATTGATCCCTCAAGTTTTTGCCGTCCAAATTATCCACGAGCCCAGGACGGTTTTCTACTTTACGTTACTTCTGCATCGCTCACTCGTGCGACACAAATTGACTTTCGTGTTATCCGAAACCTGGCTTTGTCAGGGAAATATAGAGACAGAAATAAACCCCGTGTGCGCCGATCAATGGTGAGCCTCGCCGAAGTTAACATAACTAAATTCCACGCTCGAATTCTACGTCATAAGCTCGGACAAAGTCCCTCTGGAAATTATATGTTAAATAAATCTAATAAACTGCGCAATTTAAGCATCAATGTTACAAACGGTAAACAGATACGCGATACATCATGCCCGAAATGTCGATATGACAATTAAAACGTGTCCTCGAGATACGCGAATCACTTTGCCCTTTATATTGAATGTTTTCTCCGCCGCAAATGTTTATTTTCGACTATATCTCATTTATTGACGCGATCGGCGACTGTTTTGGAGTATCGGTGTCTGGATTTTCGCGAGAAGGTGGTACCTGACGCGAGCGCGCGCGCGCGAGAGAAGGACTCGCCGGCAGACGTAAATGAAGACCACGACAGTGTACACAACTGCGTTCCCCGAAACGCACCGGGTAAAAACCGGCACCGAATGTCGGATGCGCTCCTCTCGCTCTCGTGTTTACTTAGCCGCTCCGATACTCGCGTGATACCCGGCCGGTTTCTCTCTCCTTTTCTTTTCTGCTCCGCTCTTTCCTCTTTTTTTTCGTTCCTTTATGACTGTAGGGACGCGCGCGCGCAAAGACCCAAAGTATATGAATTCGATGACGCCGCGAAATTAATTCGATATTGCTTCATCCGAGTCGACGCAAACATTATAATAGTAGATAAGTTGAATGTCAGCCTCCCCGTCAAATGTTTACATGTATTTAATATAATTTGAATTAAAATGAAGATTTATATTCTTTTTAAATTAATTTTAACATTATCTTCCGTGTTTTCAACTCGAGTGGCTCCAGCGAAATATTTTTCCGCGCGTTGGAATGACGTAAATAGAAATCACGCTGTAATCAGCATATTATTGCTCACACGGTACAATTACATTTTCAACTGCTGATCGATTAAGCCATTTCCACGAACTCGATTGAATAACAAAAAAAAAAAAGTCCTTGCAAGTGTAAATCCGTCTTGAATCGAATCGCTAACTCCTATGACTATCCTCCTGAGATTTATTCCTCCAAGTTCTCAACTTTCTTCGTTTCAGGTATTTCCTACAGGTTGACACCTGTGCTCATCGACACGACGAAACGGGTTGTCCTCGGCGGCCTAATATTGGCTGTGCATTTAATTTCTAGACGAGACGTACGCCTTTGCACACTCATCCATCCTACGAGTCATGGCGCGCCATGCACGCCTACACGCGTGCGCATGCATGCGCGCATAGTGAACCTGCACGTCGCGTTAGATCAGCGATTCTCAACTAGTCTCTCCCCCCCCCCCCCCCCCCATCGTCGCGTCTCGCAACCCTATCTATCATTCTGGGCGAGCGATGGTAAAAAGTCGTCGTATAGCAACAAGACGGCTGAAGGAAACGTTATGTAACACTAACGGCGGATAAGCTAAAATTCGACGCCGCGATATTATAATTACTTCGTATCGAGTAACTGACGGAATCTACTATCAACACTCTACTAAATTTGATAACCGCGACTGGGGGAGCTTGGAAGTTTAGGAGCTTGCGCATTCCGATTTGTTGTTGTAAACATATCGCGAGATACCGATAATCCCGCCAATCCTGCGCGACGATATGGGCGCGCGCGCGCGCGCGAGCGCGCAGCGCGGCTGCATTCCCGCGAGCGCGAACGCGGAGCGCTCTCATGGCCACGCGTTGCGTAATCAGCGCGACGGAGTGGTCACGCCGCGCGCGAGGTACAAAACGAACAACGACAAACAAACGGGCGTACACGCATTCGCTCTGGCGCGCCGCGTGAATACCGCTGCGCGTTTCGGAGCCCGGACTCCGTCTCGGCCGATTTCGGTCGCGCTCGGCCGTCCCCGGCACGAAACAGTTCGCTTCTCTCTCACTCTCTCTCTCTCTCGCTCGTTTTCTGTCTCGCGCCTGCGTTCTTCTTCCGCGTACTTCGCGAGGATACCGCGCGTTTCCGCAAAAACGGGCCGGCGGCTGATTTCAAGCCGTTCGTGGTGAGAAATCACGTTCCGCGCGTCCCCTTTTCTCTTTTTTTACTCGCTTTAATTCTACATTATAAATTGTTTTCAAATAAGATACGTATGCCACACAATATTTATCTATTTCGCTCCCATAAATTCATATTTCATACTAAATCTTACAAATTAGGAGTTGGAAAAGTAATGCGGCGCCATCACTTCCCACCCCTCCTCTCCCCCCCCCCCGCCCTTGGCCCCAATGCACCAACGGTTAATAAACGACTTAATAAACGCATCTTCTATTTTTCTCCCTTTTTTTCCTCGCTCGCTCCCTTTCTAGCAAGTCTTTATTTCTCTCCACTTTTAATCCTTTCCTTTTTCATCTCGGCTGCTCCTGCCGCTCGCAAGAAGGCGAGAGATACGGATCGATTAGAGGAACATTCCGCTGAGTCAGCTGCTCAAGGATGTACGTGTCCGGTCGGCGAAATCACTCGTGCCGGGATTCCGTCACGGTGCAACACGCGCCTCTTATTTCTCTTTTCGCCCTCTCTCCCGCCTACCCTCGACCCGTCCCACCCGTCTCCACCCCTCCTGGCCTTTCCACCGCGCACGCGCGAGTGCGGGAAGGAAGACCGGCGCGAATATTACCGCGATTGCGACATCCGCGGCGATTCCTCGAGTCCGCGATTTACGTGACTCGCAGCCGCGATCTTGTCGCCTTCGCGCTACTTTGCTAGGCGCGAAAGGGGCACAGGGGGGAGGATAAGGAGCAAGTACGAGAAGTAGGAGAAGCGGACGCGCGGAGAGGGACGGGGATAGGGGGGCAGAGAAAATCGCGCGGCCGAGGACGCGCATCCGGAGATGACGCGCGCTCGTCCTACAAATAGGGGGTTGGCTGCATCGATTGGCCGAATTTCAGTCGGCAGGATCGAGGTCGAAATTGACAGAAAAAGAGAAAAGATGAGTCGGACGCGGATACGGAATGTATATCCCCGACGAAAATTGAAAAGGCAAAGTTTCGCGTCGACTCGCACTCGTACACCCCGACATCGCCGTTCGTATTGCGCGACGCCACGAGATATCTTTCTATCGCAATTAAAAATATAAAATTGACGCGCAAGATTGAATTCCACTTCGCGATATCGCGGGAGGGCTGGCTCATTCCCAGCTTCTGGCGCGAAGTCTTTCGGATATCTTCCACATCGTGCGACTATAATAATCAGGGCAAGGAAAATACAAGGCCGTAAGCGGCGCGATTACATCGTTAATTAGCAATTATGCGATAGCGCACGACTGGCGCAGCGACTTTTTCGTTTCGACTCGATCTATTTCTTCGGTCAAATCGCCAAATAATTCTTCTAATTAAATATGTCTCTGTCTTATTATAATATTACATGTATTTGTATTGTCATTGTTTCGTTAATTATAGTTCAATTAATTACAAAGATACTTGACGCGCTCGGTTCTTCTTTCCTTCCCGTGGGAGAGACTGCGATAATAATAATTCGCGGAGGACGAATGCACTCGGATATCTGTTCCCTGTCACATCTCCACCCACTGGGGGAGTGCCAGGATGCGCTCGAAACGACGGACCAACACATTCTTTGACGCACACGCCTGCATGCGTCATGAATGCACGCATACGAAGTGTCCGCGCAAACTCTCGCAACAGCTGCATATAGTCGAAAATGTTGGAAAAACATTCTGTAGAAGCGGCAAATAATATCGGAAGCTTTCGTCGGGCTTAAGTCAATTATTCCTTGCCGTACGATCTCAATCGAATAACAGCTGCGAGCATTATTTGCAAAGGCAATTAACGTTGAAAAGCCACTGAGGGAACATTCGTTATCTTGGCTAGCGGGAATAATATTCTGTGGGTGCGTGATGAGGTTTACGGCGACAAAGTGTCGCTTCGAATACAGTCGTGCGGGCGGACGGGCGGGGTTTCCCGGTACACCCTGTATATCTGGCGCGTGAACCAGTGTGTGAATGTGTATGTGTGTCTGTCTTTATGTGTATATATGTGTGTGTGTGTGTGTGTGTGTATGTGTGTGTGTGGAAGCGCCGTCAGTCAGCGCAGGTACTGCTCATTCCGTTAGCCGCGGCGTGCCACCAGGTACGGCGGAGTTAACGGAGAATTTTGCGACGCGCGGGGGGAAGCCGCGGGCCCTGCCGGCCGCCGCGCCGAGCACACAGCCGTGTCCCACATTTTCGAAGCTTCGCGGAGGAGAAGCGACGCGCGATACTCCCGATTCGCACGCTCGCGCACGCCCGGGATTAAACCTGAAGTTAGTCTAGTTAGGACGATCTGCAATTATCATCGTTATTCGATTATGCACACGGATGTGCGCGCTCTTACGAGGTATCGTCCATTGTTACCTCGCCCGTCTTTCGTTCGTATAAATATCGAGCGGAAAAGATTTGATCCCCGCCGACACAGCGCCGCATTTAAGAATCCCTCGCCGTGGCGACCCCTCATGCGCGCTCGCTGCCGGGCGGCCATCTTTGTAGCTCCGCATCCCGCTCTCCCCTCGAGCCTCCGGCAAGTCCTACATCTCCCAGCCCTCTCCGATGTCCCTCTCGCTCTCTCGCCACCCTCCCGGCGACGGCGATGACGACGCTCGACCTCGCCGCGCGCATTGGCGCCCATCCCGCAAAAATTTTTTCAGCGTCGCAAAAATTTCGTACGAGCCCGTACGAAGTTTGTGCTGTTGCAATTTCCTACATTCCTACGCGCGTGCGCGCGTTTATTTCTTAACTCGTTATTCATGTAATTATAATATTATAAAGTTATTTAAAATTCAATTCACTCTTTTTAAATTGAATTTATGGAAGCCTCGATAACCGCGCAAACGTACAATAACGTCCAAGGATGACGTGGGATTAATTGAAGCGATCGTGGGGAAAAACGAAGGAGTTTTACGGCTTTTCCTCACACCGTTTCGCGACGTCGTCGTGCGTGACGCTCGACCTCAATGGACGTGCGCGCGCGCGTCAAGGGGAGGGAAAAAAAGGATCGTAAGAAAAGCGGGCGATCCGCGAAAGGATGTCGCGGTTCCGGTGACTGAATGTTGCACGAGGACGGGACACCGACGGCCGAGCAAAAAAATAAAAGAGCTCGGGGATGTGACGAGGGGGCTCCGAGGTACAAAAAAACAAGGGGCGGTCGAGTTGGGGTGGGCAACGGTGCATGGATCGAATCGCTCTATGGGAACGAAAAATTGCGTAGGAAATCGGTGGAACGCAACGTCGAGACCTTTGATTTTACACGGAGACAATCCGATGTGACACTGCCGAATTAGTCATTAAGTCCATAAAGCCAACGATCCGTAAACCGTGTCCTGGGAATGTTTTCTAGCCATTCCGAGAACCTGCGCCCTGAGAATAACACAGAAACATTCTGCAAATATTCTATAACATCTTCTAAAAATAATCTCTGAGAATATCTTCGAAGTATACTTTCATTCATACGAGCATAAAAATATTTTAAAGATATTAGAAAGTATCTTTCAAAAATTTAGCGCTTTTCTACGAAATCCTCAAAAGGATTCGAAATATATAAAATATTATATACGTATATCTGACTAATATTCTAAGCGAGGAAATAGGAGTATGCTATATTCTGAGAAAATTCTCCGACGAGTATATCCTGCGACACGTCTTTCTCGGAACAAGATTAGAACCCGAGAATTCTATATATTTGCAGACCGTCGGTTAGGGATCGGCAGTACCCTTTTCGCATCTTTCTTTCCGTTTCGATTTCCAACAAAAACCTCTGAAAAGCTGCCATCGATTGTATTTCATCCTGAATTTGAAAACGTCAAAATTTTACTTTCTATCATGGCTGCCCACAATCAGTAATATTCCCTCTCTTCTCTCCCTCTCTAGTTTGCCGACTACCTGAATTCGACCCTGCACAGCAGGCACAAATAATACGCAGCAGGTGTAACTAGGGCGCGACATCCACTTTGAGTTTACAGTCGCACGACATAGTCACGGGAACAAGTGTACACGCAAGTGCAGCGGGGTTGCAAAGTCTCCTTTTTTTCTTTTCTCACATGCGAATGCAAGGACAAAGGGAGCCGGCTCGAAAGAGCGGTCCCCGCGAATAAATCCTTATGCCCCTCCCCAACCTCGACCTTCAACCATCGCTGTTTGAGAGGGAACGAAAGAGGGGTCATTGTTGGATATTCGACACCCTTCTGAATATGACAATTACAGAATAATGTACCAGTACATACCCGGAGGGCCGCGACCAAGGAATGAAGCGACGTCATTCGAAAAATCGATCGACTAATTGAATCAAGGACTTAGTAAGAGAAGAAGGGGGACGAGACATGAGTCTAAATAGAGATTCAGAACAACTTTGTTAGAATGATTATCACGACTAGAATTTACGTTATTTTATATATTTTAAAGTAGGCTAATATATCAAAAAGAAAACGTATAATTATTTTACATTTTTGAATTTTACATATATTACTTTAGATATAATAAAGTAAATTATAAATTAATTTAACATATATATAAACAGGTACAATATAATAAATATATACAATCAGAATTATATTACTTTTTTTAAAATAATAATAATATATAGAAATCAGACATACGTATTAAGAAATGAAAATCATCATGCCTCTACTTAAGAAATATAAAAATTAAGTCAGCTCTTAATTACACAAAAAAACATAAAAGACAATAGTCTGGGATATCTCCTCTTACGTCCATAATCGCGCTTGCGATGCACGAACGCACGTAATTTACCCTATCTTCCTGAAAATCAAAACTTCAGCGAGTTGGCAAGAGTGCAAACCGTTGTCCGCGTCCTAACATTCTTGTAACGGATATATCCTGATTACGCGGTTGTAAATCGACACACGTAATAAGCGGAAAGGGGATAAGGGAAGGGAAGTAGATATGCTACAGCAGGTTGTCACCATTACATGGACAAATTTTGTAAAAACCGCTTCTACGCATTTACTTACGAAACGAGAGAGCTGACCATGAAAAAATTTCACGACCATAATAAAACGCGGCCAGAATTAAATAAACGGCACATTTAGCAAGACAAAATTACGTTCTTCGGATTAAGAAAATCGTATATGAAGTAGCGTACAAACAACCCGAAGCATCCTGCACAAGTTCGCGTGACGTACAAGGAATTAATTTTGAGATAAAGCTTACCGGTAATTGATTCGATGATATGAATTTTGACACGGTCTAAGTACGACTGAATGTACATTAATTAACGAAAGGAAACGGGAACGGCGGAGAGATGCGTAATGCTATGATTTCAGTACACCGTGGAAGAACAGGAAAAAGGAAACCCCCATCGCTTTATAGTCGCGATACACGGAAACCCCTTTTCTCGGTTCAGGGAACACCCCCGGTTTTTTTCCTCCACCTCTGCAAACTCTGCATTATTCACGACGACGGCGTGGAGTAAATAATCAGATAATGCGGAAGATATGTACAAAAGGCCAAAAGTCGACAAGTTGGGAAAAATTTTCCGTTCGAACGATCAGAAGGAACGAAACGTCAGATAGTAAAAAAATTCATGGGGGGAGATTAGACCCCTGAGAAAATTCGGGATTCAAGGCATCGCGAGATTCCAGGAAACGCCAAGCAGATAAAACGAATTAAACAGAGGAAGTTCGGAATTCTCGCGGCGAGCTGAAGATTGAAAAATCGGCGTATTCGATGCGGAACGTATATATTAACCCCGTGCACTGTTTATCTACTCGTTCTCTCTTCGCCGTGACTACTACCATCATCATCATCATCATCATCATCATCGCCACCATAATTGGCGCCGCTTCAACCCCTCGCGGGTACCGCGATAAAATCGTCACGCTACTCTTAATCAGCAGGGAGGGCGAGAGCCCGCAGGAAGTCGCATGTAAATTCTCATCGGAACGCACGTGGGTACGGTCGACGTGTCGACGCTTCGTTGCGTGCACGCACTTGTCGCCCGCGTGTATTGCAACACCCTTCAGTCTTCCCCTGTTGCCCGAGCCCCCCCTCCCCCTCTCTACTCCGAGGCTTTTCAAATCTACTGAACTTTTTACGAAGTCGAAACACTCGAGTCCTTGTACGAATGATGAGGGTGCGATCGAAAGGATATCTCGTGACCTCTTTTTTTCCCCCCAGTCTCTTTCGATAACCGAAGAAGTGAATGATATATGAAACGAAAGCGAATTGTTGTAAAAAGAATGTACGTTCGTAAAAAAATTCTCTGAGAAAATTCGATTTCAGCTTTTAAAGACGATTCAAGGAAATAATTTAATGATTTTTTTAATAGAATGTCAACATCGCAGGTTATGAGTTCGGAAGAAATACAACAGGTATTTTCCACATGTATTCACACGATTTCACTGCAATGTGTAATTTCTGCAACGGAAAACTTAATTACAAACCCCCTTTCTTATCTTGAGTTAAAAAGATTTCAGATATCCCGGATATCCGTAAATGAAAGAAATTGTAAAGGAAATAATGTTTACGTAACTATATACTATATAGGGTGTCATTATCGGTGCGCTTCTCCCATAGAGAGGCGTGGCGATAGAGCTTCTTGACACCTCGTGTGTGGAATAAACACTCGAAATCTCGTGTGAAGGCCCTTGGTACCGAGTTGCGAAACGCGGAGCCAAGTCCAATCCGAGGCTCGAGTGCGCCTATATCTTCAAGATAACACGAATCCCCCGTTAACTGTATCGAGATAACTCGGATAGAACGACGAGCGCCCCGCGACGAAATGCCTATTTATCACCGTGAAACTTTGGTTTTACGTCTCGGAGCACAATTAGGAACACTATGTGCGCACGTGTTTATCAAAAAGAGATAAACATGGCTTTCCTTTCAAAATAAATCTCGAGATAACATTTCTTACAGTTTACCCCCGAAGAACAGTGCTTGCTCCTGACTCACACATTTTTTTATCTCTCCCCTCGCACCGCGTCCTCCCGCGTGTCACGGACGTAACGACGTAATTCTCTCATTCGCTCGAAAAATTCATCGGGGAAAATCCGGAGACACGGCACTGCGCGTTTACACGCACGCACGCACGCACGCACTCAGGCATACAAAGTACAAAAACTCACCCACACACCGGCAGCACCCCGACGTGACTCACGAACACGTCGCGCATCCACAGGCAGGGGCGCTCGCGGGGGAGGGGACGCAGCACACAGGTTGCACAATTCTCGTTATCACACCACAAAGTTGCGTCGGATCTTACTTAATTACCGGCGCGACGCAGCATCAACGTCCGCACGCTCCGCTCCCCTCAACCCCGTTGCCCGAAGGAGAGGAGCACAGAGCGCCAAGGAGACACGTGCTTCGAGATCTGAAGAATTTCACGTCGCGATCGCCCGGGGCTCACCTGTTACCGCGACGACGTTGGGCTTGTTAGGGCGCGTACGGAGGAACGAGGGGGAATCATAAACGAGGATCGCCGTCGTTGAGCGCGGTGGTCGCGCGAGGATGGAAAACTCGAACGGAGTGGCACGAAGTATACGCACGCACGCACGCACGCGGCTTCAATGAGCGCGAGTGACGAGTGACGACTGCGAGCGAGGGGGAGGATGCCCGGCGGACGGACGGACGGACGGACGGACGAGGCCGAAAACGGCCGAGCTCCACCGAACGGGCTCAAGTCGGCCTCGACACCCCGGGGCGTATCGGCGCCTATGGGCAGCGCCGTAGCCGACCGCGCGACACGTCGAGGGAGCGGCGGCGGGCGAGGGGAGGATAATGGGGGGGTAGGGTAGAGAGGCACGTCGGGAGAGTGAGAGGGGAAGGAAGAGGAGAGGGGAGAGGGATTTACGCAACCCTCTCCCGAGCGAAAAATCCACGTCGAGAAGCACGCCGCCCGTCGATGCGCCGATAAGCCACGTAGTACCCTCGGCCCGCGTACTCCGTCTCTCTCTATCTCAAGGGTGGCAGGGAGGGAGGAAGCGAAAGAGAGAGAGAGAGAGAGAGGGAGCGCGAGCGAGTTCTTTCCATGTCGCGGTTTCGCTTCGTGGAAAAGAAACTACCTCGAAACTAACCTCTTCCGTTCTGCCCCGCCGACTCGCCGCCGTTAACCCTTCCGACGCAGCCACGTAGGAGCGCGCGCGGCGTACACACACGCACACGTAAACACACACACAGACACGCGCGCGAGCGCAGCTGTACACCCGCGGCGACTCGCGGGGCTGAGCACCGCGCACAAACGGCACCCAGGCGAGGTGAAAGAAAATGAAAAACTGAGATGGGTACAAGGGTCAAATGCAGGAACGGAGGGAGGGTGCAAAGAGGGAGAATGGAATGAAAGCCGAGAGAGTGAGTGAGAAATGGAGGAGGGTGACGGGGGAGGGGAGGGGGGAACGCGCGCAAAGAGGTGTATACGTGTCGCGCGAGGGAGGAAATGAGAGAAAGATCGTCTGGTCGCGTTGACGCGATCGATTCGCGAGGGTGGCTCGCGATGGCAACGACCCTACCGCGGTCCCATCTCGTTTCGCGAGCGCCGCCGTCGCCGTCGAGCGACTCGCATATTTCTCGAAGCTTATCGACACCGCCCGGTCCTGAGCGACGACATCGGAGCGCGCGGGCACACCTCGGAGTCCCTTCCACTCCTCGTCATCGTTGTCAAGCGACGACAGAGCGAGAAGGGCTAGACGGAAGAAATAAACGCGACGACACACATGACGACACAAGGCGAGGGGCGACGACGGGAGGCGCGCTCATGAAAAATTCGATGTATGTACCGTGGTGATGGTTGGACGACGCGCGTCATCACTCGCACTTACCTTGGCATCCTCGCTGTTGAGACGAGGATGACGACAACCGACGAGGGGGTGAGAAAAGAGGAGCGAAGATCCGTTTCCGTGGCGCGCGCGTAAGGACGTGCAACTTGGCCCGTGCGCAGCACTAGGACGCCATGTCAGCAAGTCGAGGCGCGGACGGACTCTCTCGGGGCAGATACGTACGCGCGCGGCCGAGCGTACGTATACACACGTACACGCCGCGAGGCACGCACACTCGCGTCGAGCGCCGTGCGCGAGAACGAGACGGAAGGCGCACGCACACCACGCCGCTGACCAACCCGCGCCAGCCGTTCGTCGGGGAATTTCTGCTGCGCCACCGAACGGCCGTCACGGAACCTCGCCTACGCCCGCCTAGCCAGCCACGGACGTCTCTTCCACTCGCAGTACCCTTCACTGTCGTCGGTGCTGCACCGCACCGCGACGTAGGCAGCAGCAGCGGCGAGCGCGCGACACACACCCGCCCGAATGAACGAACGAACGAACGAATGTACGTTCGACTTCCTTGCTCGTATTGCTTACTTGCTCGCTCGCTCGCTCTCTCTCTCGCTCGCTTGCGCGCCCTCGTTCATCCGAACGAACCACCGTACCGACGACGGCCGAGCCGAACCGAGTCCAACTCCGAAGTCGAGGAGTCGAGCGTGCGCGCGCGCGCGAGAGCGTATACGCTTTGCAACCTCCCGCAAGAGCGCAAACTTGTACCCACCACCGCCGCCACCTAGAGACGCGACGCGACGCAACGCGACGAAATGAAACGAGCCGCAGAGCTCCCCCACTACACCCTCTCGCGCTCTCTACCCTGGCGGAGCGAAGCCTCTCGCTCGCTCCCCCACCCCCGCACCCTACGCAGCGCGCTCCCCGCGCACCCCCAGCCACCTCGCTACCACCTCGTCCCGTCTCCGTCTCTCGCGCGCGACGACGTGCCTCTCTCCGTCGCGAACGTGAAACTCCCCCCCCTATCCCTCGCTTCACCCTCTCCATGTGTTGCTTCTTCCTCGTGTTAGCCCCCGCGAGGAACGGACGGCCGCCTCTCTCGTTTCCTCTCGCATTCTTATTGTACGTCGTCGTCGTCTTGTCCTCGTTCAACGCTCGCCAGACTCGTCGACTCGGCCTCTCGCTCCTGTCCGTTCTACTTTGGCCCTCACCCTCGATCACCCTCGAAAAAGGGCACTTGCTTTCGCCCCTTTGTTCTCACGCTCTCAGATCCGGAGAGACGGCCGCTCGCCTCGCCCGCCCCCATCGACGCCCTTGTATCACGCTTCTTTTTTTCATACGCACCCTCTTCCCTTCGTCCCGACCCGACGAGTACCGCTTCTCAAGTTGACGCTGCGCGCATAATTCCGATGACTCTCGTCAAAGAGATTGTTTAAAAAGGGTAGATCAATCGGTAGGCGAATATTAACTCTAACAGGGCGGCTTCCCAAATTTCCTAGACTACCCTTCGACCTTGAAGTCGACTCCCGCGTCAAAATATCGCCGGGTCGACTCGGTTATCGAGAAACTTCATCCGCCGTCGCGAAAGTGCTGACCATTTCGGGTGGGTATGGGGCGAGGGTCAAGGCGCAGGACGAGAGAAACCGAGACCAAAGTCCTTTCCTGCGAGACGAGGGGTGGGGATGGACCGGCCACGAACGTCGTTTCAGGGATGCACGTGGAGAGAGGGATGCGAGAAGGTGACTCTCCCGCCATCTCCTCCCCCGGCCGCAGGACAGGAAATTCGCGAGCGCGGAACGCGGTCGAGGGGAGGATGGGGGAGAGAAGGGAAGGTGTGCGGTGGTGTCGTCGCGGGTTAGTAGCGTGAGTGTCGATTCGCGCGCCTGCGCACTTTTTTCCGCCAGGCGGCGGCGGCGGCGGCGAACCGCGTTCATCTCCTTTCTCTCTCTATCTTTTTCTCTCTCTCTTGCTCCGTCGCTACCGCCGCCGCCACCGCCGCCGCCGCCACGAGGTCGCTTCGCAACGGAACCTCAAGTTGCGCGCCAACCTACCCGACCACTGTTGCGTGTCCAGCAGCAAGTCTCTACCAGTTGAAGTTGCTCGCCGGTGATGTTTCGCTCCAGAGCACTGTCCCTCTTCACCCGTTCGAATCACACCGAGTCGACGTACCGTCGCAGACACAGCGGAGTAAACCCTGAGCAGTCGCCGCGTCGGCGGGATTGCTACGCTGGCAACAGGACCGCGGCACGCTCACCCCAACACGCGTGCCTCGCGTCGCAAATGCGCTGCCGCTGCCGCGACTTCATATCGCCCGCACTCCGCGGCTGTATATCATTCTCTTTCTCTCTCTCTCTCTCTCGCCCTCCCCGTTGTCTCTCCCTCGTTCCGCCCCTCTACCCCTCGGCAGTCGCGTTTAACGGGACGCCCGCGCCGTTTCGCGCGGTGCAGAGACGAATGCAAAGGGGAGTTCTATATGCAATATATTTATATATTTGTATTATCGTAGCATGCTCGAGGGTTGCTCTCTCTCGTTTTTTTTCTCAAGTGCGTGCAATGCGCGGGGCGCGGCACAATGGCAGGAATCTTCGCGAGATCTTTTCGGTCGACTGATAAAAAGGCACCGAGGCGACCGCCTTGTCGCGATGGACGTGAGAGTGGCGTATAGTCGGACAAAAAAAAAGTGCTTGGAAGGGGAAGCTGCGCAGAGAGACTCTCAGGGCAGCGGCGGTGGTGGAGGGGGTGAGGATGACGATGGTAATATCGAGGGATAGGGGGGGAGATTCGAGGGTAAACGAGTGTATAGACGGCGTGGGTCGAGGTGAAGGGGAGTCACCACCATCTCTGACGCTGCCGCCGCCGCTGTCGTTTGACTCTTGCGACTACTGTTGCTGATCGCCTAGTGTCCTTGGCTCCGCTCTAGCGAGAGTCTAGCTAGTTCTAGCTCGGAGCGTGCGCGCTCATTCGCCCGTTCCTCGAGAAACTCGGTTGGCTCTCCTACCAACTCTTTCGTTGCGCCCACGGCCAGGGCTGTATCGCTCGGGGCTGCTTTGCCTTTTCTCCCTCCCTTCTCTCCGTCTTATCCCTTCCCAATAATCCGCTTTCTCTTTCTCACTCTCTTTCTCGCTCTCCCTCCGTCTAATGCTTCCTCTGTCGCAAGAAAGCTTTGCTGATGTTGCACAAAACTTGGCCATTATGATTATTTTCCTTAATGGGGTTAATGTTTCGACATGTTTCAATTTTTAATTTAGTTTCCCCATTTCCTCTGTACAAAATGTACTTTTTTTTTCTTTTTTTTTTTAATACATGCACGTACTTGTGATAAAGAATAATTTTAATGACGAAAGTATAAAACATGTATAGTTTGGCAACAACCCTATCGGCGATCTTCGGTGCCCAGTGCTTCGCGCGCCATGTCTAGAATGGGGATCCTAGCCCTGGCGCGTCTAGGAAGCTTAGAAACCTCAGCGAGAGTATAAGGAACACTTAGAGTAGGCGCGCAAGACGAAGGGAGGGAAGGGAAGTGACAGCAATGGCGTCATTGCTTGCGCGTGCGGTGAGGAAGGCGGGAGAGAGGGCTGTCTTCGCGTTACCGCGGGGTGGTGGGCCGCCGCGGCACGGCGGGGGAACGGAGGGATCCAAGGAGTACTACACGTGTCGCTGCTGCGCGGGGTGTTGACCCCAAATAGCTTTTTTAACGTGACGTAACCGCGAAAGGGTTGAGAAACGGCCGTGGCGACTGCCGACGCGACTTCGCCTCGAACTCGGGAGAAAGAGAGAGAGAGGGAGAGAAGGAGAGACAGAGAGTGAAAGAGAGAAAGAGCCAAGCCTTCTCTCGCATCTTGCCAAGCCTTGTCTCGCCTTGTCTTGCCCAGCTCCTTGCCTTCCAGCGCGGCTCCCCGTTATATGCACGGAATGATCCTTTCGTATAACTTCAAAACGCGCCTCCGCGTTTCTGACTGGAATGCGAAAAAAAAACGATCGGTTTATTCTGGAGGGTAGATCAGTTATTTCTCTCGATTCGCGAGAAACACACAAAATGTTTTATGCCTCTCTCTCTCTCTCTCTCTCTCTCTCTCTCTCTTAATTTCCTTCATATCTCGAACTCGCCTTCATATATCGGAAATTTTATCCGAAGGTTATCTCGTTCCTTTTAAAACAACTCTTCGTAACGATTTAAAGTGACTTGTTGAAGTAGAATGAAAACGACTGCGATAGTATCTAGCGACAATTTTCTACGTCACATGTATATGTGCACGAAGACATAGACAAAAGTATGAAACATTATTTACTTTGGAAAACAAAATAAATAACGAATTTTTTTGCCAGGCCAATACAAAAACCGCAAGAAAAATATTTCTTTCTAAAGTAACAGACGTGATGGTGAATGTCGAATATTTTCACGAGCCCTCCAACGGTGTTACATTTATCCGGAAACGATCTGCGTAGTTCGCGGGTCTGCAAATTTACATTTGTTATTCTCAAATCGGGATTAGGCTCGCAGGTCAAGGTGGGGCACCGGCGATCGGATTGTCGAGGGTGGCGCATCTCGTGACAAACGATTGCAACAATGTTTGCATACATTTCCGGAAAACTAACGAGCCGTAGCGACGTACCAAAGAGCGAATGTGAAATGAGAGAAAGAGAGGAAAGGGGGGGGGGGGAAGCGAGAGAAAGGATGAGCTGCGTTTCTCATGAAAAATCTAAATATGTAAATATATAAAAATCAAAATGTAGGACACATATAGAATATGCAGAACGTGGGAATAAAAAGATATATCGAATAAAAACAGAGTGATCTTTCGTTCCACTAAATTCTTACTCTGAAATAAGAAGCGAATGTCTAAATTTCGATGAGAACCTGACTGATCTTGTGAAAACGATATCAATCGTCTGTAACGGAGAGGTAAGGTGAGGTAGAAGCTGATAGGAGAGAACACGAGGCTAGTAGGGGGAACGGGTTAGTGTTAATGTTAAATGTTAATGCGTCGCGCAACCGCATGCCGCCGGCGACGAGCTAACGGGTGGCGTCCTATATATCGAATGTCTTCTCTCCGTCTTCAATGGTCCTAATTAGTGTACACATAAGGTTCGTGTGTTACGACACACCGCCAGTGCCGTTCGTTCCAACTGGGAACCATATGCGCCCGGGGGGGTTAAGTATCGTCTTAACCTCTTTACTGTGCCGTGTTTAAATTCTCCTCGAATCGACCAGCGATCCAATGGCGATCTGCCGACGACACGGAGCGTCAACGACATCATGTGCGGAGTAATTAAACACGCGACGAGGGGCTCTAAACATCGGTAATCGTACGCGGCGTTTGCAGATCCCGCAGTTAATCGATACTCGATCAAAGTCGTCCTAAATAATCGATCTCAATATACTTTGGAATCGTATCCGTCAAACGTTTCTGCAGTTTCGAGTAACGATGATCGAAAAAAAAAATCCGATTTACGGAATTCCTCGATTACTTCCACGAATAATGCCGACACTCGCGCGAAACAAAAACTCCTCTCGACGAATGCAATTCGGCTTGGATGAATCATCAAACGAGGATCGTCAAGAGCGAACCGTGTAAATTTGCCTTAACGCCGCGCTACATACACAGACACGCGGCTATCTTATCAAGCACGGTTACACCCCGAGGAGGCGTGAACGATATTTTTTTTTTCTTTCGACCGACTGGTAGCACTCTCAACCGGTGCCAGCGCTACGGCGGCCCTTCTAAGGTCAACGTAGGGTTTTGAGGTCGCGGCGAATAGAAAGGACGAGAGATACCAGTTCCCGCCGCGTTTCCTGACGTTTCGACGATTCGAAGGCAATGCGCGCGTGTTGCCTCATACGCCAGATATCCTTATCCGTATCGTCATGACCGCAAAGGATATTCCGAGAAACCGCGGCTGCAGAAGGAAATGGCGCGTCGGCTCTCTCCTTTCATTTCGCTTCGCTCCTGCGGATCACGCAATCGTCACTTGACGCGATCGTCATGGATGACTCACTCCGAATAAAAAAAAAGAAACAATCGCGAAGAGATTCACAGTAGTATAAAAAAAAACTAAATATTTGTTTCTCTTATTTCTATAATTGAACAATAAATAAGAAATTGATAACGACTACTGTTATTGTTATGTGTTTGCTTCTTCTTCAAAAAATATAGTTACATTCCTATTATTGTGATCTGTCGCCACCCTAACTACGGACTTACGAATGAAAATCTCCAACTGGTTCGTTTCGTTCATACACGTGCGCGATCGGCGCGGGGAGGAGAGATTAGTCGGTGCTGCTGGAAATTCTCTCTCTCTTTCTTTCTCTCTCGGGAAAGCCTCTCGTGGAAGATCCCGACTTATGGCTCTTCCATAAAAAGCGAGCAAGCGCCGCGTCGAGGAAGAGAGAGAGAGAGCGCGCGTGAGAGCGAGAAAGAGAGAGAACACGCGCGCGGAGGCGAGTAACGGCGTGCATACCTCGCGTCGCGAGTATACGCGCGATAGCGAGGAAGGGGATGACTTTGAAGGGACATTGCTCCCTGGCCTGGCCTGCCCTGCTCTGCTCTGCTCCGCTCCGCTCCGCTCCGCTCTGCGCACCGCGTTCCGTGTCCAGCTCAGGATCCACGCCCGTTCGTTCTCCCCCTGCTCGCTCGTCGTCCTGCGCTCTCACGCGCCTTCTTCGAGCGTAACACCGGCGAGTCCTTCCGGCGAGAACGCGAAAGGACGTCGGCGAACCGCCCCGCGCGCCTCTCTTTCTCTCTCTCTCTCTCTCTCTCTCTTGCTTTCCTTCTCGCGTAACATGGTGTCGACGTATCGGGGATTCTGTACGTCGATGTGATTGAACCGAGATAATACTGAGCTCCCCCGCTGGAACGTCTTTGATTTGAATTAGAATGACACTTCTTCTCCGCTGTATTATTAAAATTATTCCCATTCGTTTCTGGACACGCGGTGTCGCTTCTATAGCGATTCTTCTCCAAATTCGTCAAAGCCAGGTTTGACTGACAATGTAAGTTTCTGAAACGCTCTGTACCCGCGCGCTTCGTTATTCTATTCTCGCTATTTGTACTTCATCACCCTCTTCTCCCGTGTGCCGCCCCCTTCGGCGAGAGGGCCTACATTCCGGCGCGCGCTATCAACCCGCTGAGAGAGGCCGCAGGATATTCGAAATTAACTCGCGGCCGAAAATAAACAGTTACGAAGAAGAGCCGAGCCGCCGCTGCCGCCGTCGCCGCCGCCGCCGCCACCCCAACAGGTGGTTACACCGTATTCCCTAGCCCGAAGATAAAACTTTCCAACCCTCCATTTCCTCTCACCCCTTTATATCACCCGGACTTGCTATCCCCCTTGAGCTGTCTTTTAACTCTTTTCCCTGCCCCTTCCTTTGCCCCCGTTCTATTTAGTGTACGTAACCGATCGTATCCTTATTCTTGATCTCTGAAGGGCCAGTCGCACCCGACGGCGATTATACGCTTTACAGAATATTCTACAAGTCTCGTCTCTTTCTACTGATCCTATCTACTAGCATTTGAATTCTTCCGCACAACAGAAGTTCAACATTTTAAAGTCCCCTCTTTTAAATTGGGGCAAAAGGCCAGTTGGATTATTGTCATCGTTACTAAGGAAGAAAGCACATTCTTGTGGGCTATTTTAAGAATTTTCAACAATGCCTAGAAATCTCGAAAAAGCTGTAATCTCCTATAAACTTCTAATATTTCCAATATGTATAAAATGTACATTAATGTTCCCTCAATTTTGTTTTCTTTTCTGCATACTTTGAATCATGTCGAAATTTAATATAAGCAGCAGAAAGTGTGTTAACTCTCTCAACTAATTAACAGCTGATACGCTATTGATAGACTAAATGAATTTACATTTCCGTACTCTGTGTGATACTGAGAATCTGGGGGAACGAAGAAGAGTCATCGAGCCGGGGTTAATCGTTAACTCAGACCACCGTGGCGGCTCTATCGGCTGACTCTAACCCCGGCTCTAACACAGCACAACCTGGGGGCGCCCTTATGTCCAGACGTCGGCGGCGGCGTCGGGGAGGCGAGCGCGAACGAACGCGATACCCCCACCATGACACCCCTCTCGTCGAGGGGTCGTTGATCCCCCAAGGACAACGACCTTGCGTCTGCGGCAGCGGCAACCGTTCGAACGGTTCTGAGTTCCCGGATTCCTCGATTACCAATATCTTTCACTCTTCGCTTCCCTCATTCGCCTCCCTCCCTCCCCCCCTCCCTCGACCCCTCGCTCCACGCTCGTTTCCCTCTCGCTCCCCTCCCACCGTCTTTTCCGCCAACGTCTCCTTTCATTCTCCTTTCCATTTTCTCTTGCGTGGCGCGAGCCCCACGAGCGAGTGTATTTTTTTTCTCTATCGGAAACTATCAATGGATGACACCGTGCTGGCTGCGATCGGTGGAAAGGACGCACCACGTAGGCGGTATCTCTCAAGCGTTAACCCCGTCGTAGGCTCTATGCATGGATATTCCCGGATTTCCGTTCAAACTTATTCTTAAGATATTCCTTCAGCTCTCGGGAGTTATCAATTGTTACTGGATTTCATATAAAATTTATATGATTTCTGATTTCCTGAACGTTTCTGATCCCTTGAAGATTACGTAATTTTTCCAATTTCTGTATACGTTAAATTTTCCCTCATTTATTCGTTAAAAAACGAAGTCTATTTAGAAGATTAATTGAACCAAAGTTTTAATATTCAGCATCTACTTAATTTTCTACTTTTTTATTCTGTTGACATTTAAACTCCATAATTTTTATGTTAAGCAGAAAACTCCATCTTCAATGTTACGTAAGATAGTATCAAGTATTATACATCGGTGACTTCTTCTCAGCATCACGCTCGCGACCAAGTNGCGGGCTTATGGATTTACGAGCGAGCGAGCGGCTTTCAAAATCGTAGGAGAGTATGAAAAATTCATGCACGTCGACATCGATATGCATGACTCGACCCCGACCCGCATAGCCTTCCCCCCCCGCCATCCGTCTCTTCCCTCTAACGCGATAGTCGTGTTACGCGCTCATAAATCCCTCGTAAGCTCACCAATGCCAAAGTGACGTGCAAAAAAAACTTCCTTCCTCCGGTCGCCTCTTAAATTTCTACATTAAATGGGGAAACTCATGATTATTATATCGCTAAAATAGACATAAAAGTCAGATGAAAGATGAGAAGAAGGAGCTGTTTACATCGCGAGCGAAGTTACTACGTGACATTCCTTTTTTCCGAAAGGGTCTCCCCGAGCGAAGTCACGAAGTTCGCGATCGTAAAGAGATTCCCCTTCTCCGGGCAACGAAGACTCCAGCGAAGATCGGCCGCTATACCTGACGTGATAAAACAACTCCTAGTTTCCTAAGTGGGTGGACGGGTGGGTGGTCAAGTGCGCACGCTACGGCACGTGCACACACGTGCACCTCGTATACATATACGCGCGTATAAACCTAGTAGACGGGGCACGCGTGTATGCATTACGCGCACATGTGCGCACACACGACATATCTTCACGTGTACCAACGAGCGAGCGAGCGAGCGAGCGAACGAGCGTTGGCGTGCGGGAGCGAGTCGAAGGGGGACGGGAGACGGGGGGGAAGAGAGGCACACGGGTGACGTAATCCTGAAGGGAAGGAACAACATCGGCGTTGACCTACTAAAGAGCCGACTTTTTCTCGCACGCGCTCCTCCGAGCGCCCTGCCTTTTTGGTATTTCGAAAGGCCCAGCCGTAACCGCGTTGACTTTTCGACCGAGCCGTTCACGGACAGGAGTCTGATAATAAAAAGGAAAAAATACGCCGCTCGCGGCGGCGACACAATGTTGATTCTGTAGCTTCCAATTGTTCAAAACGTATTAGCCTTACAATTGAAATTTTACTAGTCGGTCGACTATTGCCGTTATCGCATTATCAATTTACCGTCGATATCGCTTTGTCAATAAATAAAAATGAGGAATCAGATAATTGACAGAAGCTTACTCTCACGTTACTCCACACCACATTATATCGTTGCCACGTTGAATCGGCTGTTTGGAAATAATTCAATGTTTCGACGACTGGAAGGCTAAATGTCTCTGATATAGTACCAGTCACGTAGTAATCCCTAAAAAAAGAACGTCGCCATTTTGGGTGAACAAACAGCCAGCCGCGCGACAAGTGCTTGTGGCGCTGAAATGCCGAAGTAGGTCCCGCAGGTTTCTCTTCATGGACCACCCTACCGTCACGCTGTGGTGACTTTTGACGCGTGAATACGCCCTTTGTTCATGTTCCCCTCTGCCTCCTCTCACAGTCCCCTCTCTTCTCCCCGCGCCGTCTCGCCCTTTCATCCCTCTGTCGGATCGTCAGGTAGACAGGTAACTCAGTTCATTCCATCTTGATTCAAAGAGAGCGACCCTGCATGGGGGATTACCAAATCATAGAATTATCTCGGCTAATCGAATCTATCGGGGATGTTCATTTACGCAAAACTGAATGGCGATATTTGTACAGTCAATATAATTACAAGTATATAATACAAAATTATTATAATAAAACCAAGAAGAAAATCATAAAAAATGCAACAAAGCACTAGTGCGTGTTTATAAGTTTAAAGAATGTCAACTATCATGGAATCTAACTAAAATTCATGGAATTTGATCGAAATTCACGAGAACTGAACCAAAATTCAGTAATTGATAGTGATAATTGATATTAATATAAGTTTAAAGAATATTAAAAATAGATCTCAGTAATCTGGGTGAATTTTTTTGTCCGAATTTATTTCGTGAAAACTTTGAAAAAGTTCCATTATGAAAGTCACAAAGTTTATCGTGCGAGCCTGAAAGCTTTTTACGCAAAAGAGAATGTGCAAAACTACCAGGTTCCTGTCAAATCGCACCTGCGCGAATTTGCCGAAGGAGCACGCGCTCATTATTCGCTATCCGGTTCGCTATTCGGTCCATCGCGAAGCGAGCTCGCCCAGCTTCCCTCCCAGTTTCGGACCAGTCAAACGCCTCCCGCTGGCTACGGCCCAGTGTTCGGGGTGGTTGCAACAGGTTGCTGCAGCTGTGCTTCCATGGCGTTTCCCTTGATCTGCCGAATAATGTGCGGAACCCCGTAATTATGCGGATACTTTCTTCAAGCGGAGAAGGGAGTGAGAGAAGTCGAAGGTAATCGAATCCGACTTGGAAATGACTTCTAATCGGCACGTGTGCATTTCACGCATATAAGACGTACATATCGCTAGATATTTTTTTCTCGACAACGGCAGGCGATATTTCGCTTGCTAAGCGATTTAATAATATTATACAATTTGTACACATATAAAAAATAATAAGTAAACATTTAATAAATTTCAAGTAAATGTTTGGGAAAATTCGAGGAATGTAGGATTCTTTTGTAAACAGAAGACACGATAAGAGATACTGGGATTATTGTGACAAATACGGCGACACGAAGTCGCATATATATCTCTTCCTATTATCTCTTCACCCTTAACGTCTTTAAATAAAAGTGATAGCTCCTTGATACGCACGACGTGTTTAAATAACGCGTTTAGATCATCGTGAATGCTAGACATACCGAGTTTAACAGTCCTTATAATCTGAGGAACTTGATCTGAGGGACCTAGGCATGAAACATTTTAAATATCGAATGTTCACAAAAACCGGCAATCGTATTTTCGAACTTAATGTGTATATACGTGTATACGCTACGATGCAACGAAAGAGATAATAGCTTGCGGGGAAAAGAACTCGCAGGAATATCGTGTATTTTCTTCTCTCTGTGGTTCTCCGTTCTCGAAGAAGTTTGAATACCGGAGATGATATCTCCGCAAGGTGCAACCCCATGCTCGACGTGCCTGTAAAACACCGAGAGGATGAGACGGGCACGCAGTGGACGCAGTCTGATGTAATGCGGTGTGGGAGCGCCGTAAGGGTCAACGTCCTTCTTCCCGACGATCATTGTTCCCGACAACCCCATCCGGATGGGGGCACAATCGCCCCCTCGAAAGTCAACTGACCTCTTCGTGGAGGAATCTTAATAAAGCTTGTCTCCTGTGTACGATGATCCAAATCCGAACAATAAAAGAAAGAAGAAGAAGAGTGAACGTCAAATCGAGCTAAACGAAGAATAATGATTAAAATGAAAGAAGATTGTTTGATGTAATCACAATGGTAGGAAAGGATAGCTAATGGGAGCATGAACGCAATTGCTGGCGCGTAATTAGTTATCAGCAATTGCTCTTGGACTTTTAGTGCTTTTCTAACCGCGAAGAATATTAAATTGACCAGCGATGAACTATGATAAAGTTAAATAGATAAAAATATATAATTCGATTTATAAGAGGTTTATACAGCTAAGGAGTTGTGGAAAGAGTTAGAAAGTTTCGAAAAGCATAGTGCCGCGATTCAACTAGGGACTAGACAGCCAATAAAAAAAGAAAATTACGATCTTTCACTTGTGTAGGGTGTGATACCCTGAGAAGGACTGCGCAGTATTGCGCGAGATATCTTAGAATTTCGTAGAACCCCATTTCACGCGCCAAGGATCGAAGACGAACTGAGCTCTCTCGGGTGATACCGTTAAACTGACTTCCGTCTGCCCACCTACCTACCTACCTACCTACTTTCGTCCTCGTATATCGTTGAGAGAAGAGAGAGAAAGCGCGAAAGAGGAGCGAGAGAAGCGAGATGCAGAGAATAATTCCGGGTATTCGAAAAATGAGGAAGAGAATGGCCGTGGAAGACGTGTTTTTATAAAAAAAAATCGGATAGGGTGCCGTTTTTACGATGATGAAGTATCATTTTTCTCTTCGACTCAAATTACATATTTAACAAATTAATTTTTTCAATAAAATGTTTTCAATAATCTTGTGAATTTTAACACGAAAGAAATAATGAGTTAATAAATTTACATTTATATTAACAAATACTCAAAAAACGAACGAACGAATGTTCGAATCTTTCGTCGCACATTATTTTCAACCTGACTAGATACAGAGGCATGAGAATCGTCAAAGTTAGGATGAATCTACTCGGGGATATACCAGCGTTCTGTACAACACGAGACGATATCAATTTGGGGGATTTAATCTTCCTCATTTGTATTCTTTGAGTTTAGCACGAAGGGAGAGAGAGAAGAAAGAGAGAGAGAGAGAGAGTCGAGCATGTGGAACGAGTCACACCCTCCGGGTCGCATTATTGCCGGGCTCTGTATGTACACGTATGCACGTGACTCGCGTCCAGGGTCGGCACAAGTGGGTTGGCGCTCACTCGCTCGGTCGGTCGTTACTGTCGTCCTCGTCGTGAGTACCCCCTGGCTCGTTCAACGACCCCGGCGACGCGCACGGCGGCAATGTATGTATGTACGTACGCAACTCTCGGAGCCCGGCTCGTCTCGGCGCGGGCATGGCAATGGCATGGTATGGCATGGCACGGCACGTGACGTGCCCAGGATTGGGCCCTACCGGCAACGGTAAATAAGGGGGGCCCAGGACCCCCGGTCCTTTCGCCAAGCCTTTCTCCGGCGAGTCGCGCGTGACGATCCAAAGGAATCAATCATCTATTGTCGACGCCTTTGAAATCGGAGCAGCGCGCGGCGCGCGTGGAAAGTCTCGCTCGCCGCGGGCGTGAAAAGCCCCGAGACTCTCGAGATCAATGGAGGATAACCTCCCCTCCCCCGCTCGTTTTCTATGTACCGTTGTTTATTCGATTAAATACCGTTATTCGAGCGGAGCGACAATCGTAGAAAAAAAAAGTACCGCAAAAAGTATCGCTCCGTTGTTTTCTATCCAGGTGTATACGGCGTCTTGTTTTCGCTTCTGAATTTTCTGAAGACTCGGCACAAGTCTCTTTCAAGTTACGCACGCCTGCATGTCTCTTTCATCGCGATAATCGCGACTCTGTTTCCTTCTTCCGCGCATCGATCGTCACGGCGCCTCATCGTACCTACGGAGTTATTGTACATACATGTGAACGAGGTGGCGTCGCACGTGGGACAAACGGAGATCAAAGGTCGCGAGTGACAGGAAGCGGCATTGTGCGCCGGATGTCGTAACTTCCGAGTCCTTTGGCCCCGGACGTCCCGCCCCGCGTGCACATGTACACGTATTCTCTTCTGTCGGCCTGAATCTCGGCGATTCGTACACTTTCGATTATGAATTTGGTTCGAGTGACCGATCAACGCGGCGCCGATCCGTCCGCGTTAGACGAAACGCGGCGCGGTGTTTCCCTGACGATAGAGAGTATTTAATCTCGTCAGCGAATCCCTCGAGAGAGCGACTCGCTTGACCTTAATTTTCAAGCGTACGCGGGATGCTCTAAAAGCGTATCGGTGTATCGGCCGATCCCGTTCCCCGACTTTAAAATCGCGGCTAAAGAAATCGACTTAAAGAGAAACAAAAAAAAAAGATCACCCGAGCGAGAGAGATCCCTCGGAGTCGAAGATCGACTCGAGTCGGGACGGTTATTCACGAGTGATGTACAAGTAGCGAGCGCGCCCCAATGCGCGCCCTCTTCGAACGAGAGGGCGGCAAGAGAAAGGAAGAGACGGGAGGGCGGGAGGGACAGAACGCGGCCGAAGGATAGATAGGTAGGCGCGGAAAGAGAAGAAGAGAGAGGAAGCAATGATAAAGCGAGAGGGACCGACAAGAAATCATAGAATGAGGAAGAGAAAGATAGAACGAGGGGGGGAGAAGGAAGAAAGAGGGCACCGAGAGAGAAAGAGAGACCGGAGGGAGAAAGGAGGGAAGAGGCGCGACGAGAACGAGATGAAGAGACGAGGAATCAAAGAGCGGGACAGAGAGAAAGTCGCGCGACGAGAGGAGAGAGAAAGAGAGAGAAAAGAAGAGAGCGAGAGAGAGCGCGCGAGAAGTCAGAAAGAGAGAGGAGGGTGGAGGGGGAGGGGGAGGAGGCAAGACGGAGAAAGGGAGGGTATGGTCGTTGTGAGCTCCTTACAGTGCATTGCCTTTACGAACCCCCCGAGTCCCGTCACACCCCGTGCCCTCCCCCTCTCCCTTCCACCTATCTCTCTCCCTCGACAAATCGCGCACGACGTGCCTCTCATGAAGAGATCCACGAAACCAGCCTCGCCGTCGAGCGATTCGGGTCGTCGAGACTCATCGTGGGGCGCCGGGGTGAGGGGAAGGGTTCAGGGAAGTCACACGCACACGTCTCGCCTGTCGGCGACGGGGTGCCACGGTGGTACCCCGTTTGTCTTCGCCGCGTCGGTGCCGACGGTGGCGAAATCGTCCTCTTCTCGAGAAGGCGGAGAAGAGGACGACGTTCTCATCTCGTCCCTCCTCCCGTCGTCGGCGAGTCTAGCGACGACTCTCACCGCCGGGCTGTCGTTTCGAGGGTTACGGGGTTATCGGTTCGGTCAAGCGAAGAGAAGAAAGTCACGAGGGGAGACAGGAAGAGGAAAAGGAAAAAGAAATCGGGATTGTAGCCCCATGATCTCGATACAAATACTCGAATCCATATGTATTTGACCGAAAAGTGCAAATGATTCGACTTTGCGCTCGCGTCTCTCGATTTATGAGACAGTCTATACACATAACTCTAGTTCGGATTTTAAATTCTCGGTACCGCGAGAATCAGCCATCAGTAGGCGAAGGCATTGTCATTTACGAATCCCCTCGTTTTTTCGATTCGTAACAATTCTGTCTCTCCCCCCCCCNCCCNNCCNCCCNCNACACCCCATCCCCGACGTTCGCCGAGAGGCGCGTACGGAAAACCGGGACTCGATCTCTCGCGACGACGCGTCTCGACAAAGCGCCCCGCGCGTCTAAAATAGGCGCGCTAACGCGCAGGGACTTTCGAAACAGCCACGTTTCACATGCCGCGCGCCCGCTCGCCCGCCCGCCACCTCGCCGGGAGGGAGTGTGGCCTCGCTCTGCGCACCCTCCCACCCTGCCCCAATGCCTCCCCCCTCTAACCCTTACGTCCCGCGCGCTCGCTCGCCCGCGAACCATGTCGCGACATATACGTCGCTTCCTCGTCGCGTCGACGTTTGATAACGCGCGCGGACGGCGCGTATTTACCTGTTCTGTTTCCTGGCTCGTCACGATAGGCGACCGCGCCGCGCGCGATAGAAATCCATTTGGGAAACGAGGGATCGGCGGAACACGGACAAGGGGGAAAGGGACGGGGCTCAAGGGGGGAAAAGGAGGGCGGGGAAGTCTTGTAATAGAAACTCGAGAGTCACTCGTGCTATTTATAGCCTTTTCGTAGGTAGTCCGATAAGGGAAGATCTTAGGCGCGTCTGTGAATAATGAATGGCGGTTGACGGGATTGCGGTGTCTCGCGGTGCGCAGGTGTGAACGACCTGATCTAACTGGGAAACGGAGTTTGCTTTTCATACGGTTGCCGCTTACTTTCGAAACTCTTTTGCGGGCCAACCACTTTGATTCCGCCGTTTCCTCCCTTCTCGCCCCACGGCGTCCTAAATTCGACGTTTCATCGGACCAACGCAACGCGGGGATATATCGCGACTTTACGCCGGATCTGTCGACGATAGCTATCGGGGACGTGGCGCGTAATAATTAAATACGCGGAATAGCGGAGCTGACGCTACCGAGCGCCAGTCGCTCTCGCTGTTACACGCGGCCGCCGGCGTCACCGTCGCGACGCGTGTGTAACAGCGGGACACGCCGCGCGCGGAATCGAAAGGATAAACAAAAACGACGCGGGTAGCACAGGTAGTACCGTAATTCATGGATTCGCTCGCTCGCTTCTTTACCTGTGAGCTCGCGCGATTCACGCCCTTCTCTTCCTGCGCTCTCGCCGTCGATCCTCCCTAACCCCCCCTTCCCATCTTATCCCACCCTCTCGCTAACGGTGAATCGCAACACTACCGTCAGGAAAACGAATTGAGATAGTAGCGTCATCTGTGAGCAATAATCATCTTCATACAAGCCGTCGGAACATGGCTAATAGACGGCATATGCCATCTAGCGGTAGCCTATAATGTTACTTTAGATATCAAAACGCGGCAGACGGACAGCATATGCCACCTAGAGCGAGTCATCGAAATCATTTTGCACGCTGTGGCGCCAGAAACTTTGTTCGCACGAATTGTAAATTTCCTTCTAATCCTCCTAATTTCTTGTTGATCAATGTATTATTAGTTTTTTTACAGTAAAAGTTTCCTGCGTTACTATCGTATCTTTAAATTAATTTTAAATCAGAATCTAATATTTAAAATAGCCAGCAAAACAAGAATATACTAGTATCTTCATACCTGAATAATATACATTTTATATAAATACTTATATAAATTAGAATTTTATATATACACACTAATCACATACATAAAACGTAATGTACAGATATTTTTCACGATAACAAAATATCACAGTTTATATACATAAAAATGAAAAGTCCATTTATCTCATTTATCCGGTATAATATAAAATATGCGCGACTTTTACAGTCACAGAGTCTTAGAAAATTTTCTTAATTTCTCAAGTCTTAATTCTTGCGCTTACATGGTACGCTTTTGTAATAGTCTTTTATAATTAATAGAATTTAATTGTCTCAGGACTGAGGTTGCTCGTTCTGCTTTTTCCACGCCTTCGCGGAAGCCAGGAACTTGAGGTTTGGCCTCTGTGATTCATCCTCCGGAAATACAAAGTCGAAGACTTCCTCCCAACCGTCGTCGCTGCCGTCTTCGCCCACGACGCGCCTCCTCTTCTTCACCCTGCGCGGCATCTTCTCCGTAATCTTCGTGAGGGTTTCGGGGGTGCCTTTCTCGCTCTCAAAGTCTTTCCAAGCTTCCAACAGTAGCACTCGGCTCTCCGTGTCACCGTTGGCTCTCAGGGCATCGTTTCCGCGCTCAAAGATGCGTCTCGCTAGGATGACGTTGTCGGGACTGTCCTCCAGCTGCGGATTTAACAGCTCGAATTTCGCGTACGCTATCCAGACCTTGACGTGCAACGTGCGCTCCAGCAATCGCTCGAACAGTTGTCGGGCGTTCTCCGTCTCGCCCTGGGCGATCTCGAAGTCGATGTATGATTTCCACAGCAGCTCCGGCATGTCCAGCCTTGGTCGCGCGATAGCGAACTCATATATCGATCGGGCACGATCGATCTCGCCCAATCGCGTCTCCAGCTCGGCAAATCGCATCCATGTGGTGCAGTTTTCTGGGCCGAACTCAAGGAACTTTTCATAGAGCTTTCGACATCTGTCGAACTCCACCAGTTGCATCTCGAGGTCGATGTAGCCCCGATAAAGCTTATCCGTCGGACATATTCCCAACGCCAGGCCCAGTGTCTTCCTCGCTTTGTTCAATTCCTTTTGTCGTATTTCGAAATACGCATAAAGCAGCCAGATCTTGGAGAATGTGAACCGCTTATGTGGGATGAGTTCCAGGCACACCTTATACACCTGCCGGCACCGTTCGATGTCTTTGGCCTCGAGCTCCTCGAAGAGAGCGTACTTGATCCACAGGTAGATGTACCTTCGCCAGAATTGCTTCTCCTTGGTAGGCGGCACGTTGGCGATCGCTCGCTCGTACGTCTCGCGGATCACGTCGACATTGCCCTCCGACTCCACCAGTCTCAGATAGTCAAACCACGCATCGTAATTCGAGGGGTTCTCCTTGATCTCCTGCTCGTACTGATGCTTCCGCTTGCTGACTATCACGTCCTCAATGCCCGAGCGGTCGCCGTACTTCTTCTCGTGGATCGTGTACGCCTTGTAAATCTCATGCGTGTTGCTCTTCGGGATGTGCTCGAGCGCGTACTTGTAGATGACGCGTGCCCGGTCGTGCTCCCGTTGACCCTCCTCGAATCTGGCGAACGCCAGGAAGAGCTTCTCGTCCAGGCTCTCGTCGCCGTAGAAGTTGACGGCGCGCTCGTAGACCGCGCGCGCGCCCTTGATGAATCCGTACGACTCCTCGAAGCGGGCGTACTTGATCCAGTGCTTCACATCGGGGTGGACCATGACGAAGCGTTCGTAGATCTGCCGCGCCCGCTCGATCTCCTTGTACCGCAGCTCGAATTTGATGTACGTCTGCCAGGCCTGCTCGTCCGGCTCCCACTCCATCCACCGCTCAAACACCTGGCGAGCCCCAGCGATGTTCTCCAGAGTCTCCTCCATGTACGTGTACTTGTACCAAAATTGATTGGCGCGCGGCAGCAGAGTGACTGCGCGGTCCCAGAGATTCCTCGCGTGGTTCACCTGCCGATTCCGCATCTCCATCTCCGTGTACTTGAGCCAGAGCGCAATGTTCCGGTGATCCACCTCGAGCGCCCGCTCGTAGATGGACCGCGCGCGCTGTATCTGCTTCTGGCTCTCCTCCCATTGCGCGTACTTCATCCAGTTCGTGATAATCATGCGATTCTTGCGGATGATGTCCTCGAACGCCTTGCGCTTACGGTGCTGGTAATCGGCGAGCTCGTGCGGATCCGAGATCTTCTGCTTCGGCGGCGGCGGCAGGATCTCCAGGTCGCGCTCTTTCGCCTCGCGCAGCAGCTGCTCCGCGGTGATCTGTATCTCCGCGGGCGCCTTATTCTTCACCTTCGCCACCTTCGGCATCTTCTGTGACTTCTCCATGACGGACCAGGAGGTTAGGATACTCGGTTTGGCTTCTATCACGAATCCTTCGGACTCCTTCGGCCTTCTCTACTCGCGCTGTGCTGTATTATTCTTTCTATAACACGGAATATGCTATTTTGATACACTCGCTGTTATAAATTACTCGAAATAGCATTAAATTGCAAACGGCGAACATAAACGACGCTCCGCAACACTCACCTTCCCTCCGAGACTTGCGAGCCAAGACTGAGAACTCTCTAGAAGGTTTGTCGCTTAGGTATTTGAAGCATACTCTGATTGGCCGCTGCGCGTCGAGACAGGTTTGCGATTGGCTGTCGCGTTGTGTTGCGGCTCTCCCTCTCTACTGCTATTTTCCTTGCTGGTTAGAATAGGTTAGGTTGAAACCTCACGGCGAGAGTCGTTGATTTGAACAGAATAATCTGACATAATTTTATTTTATAAAAAATGGCACGTTTGTTTAATAGACTAGCAATTAGAGAACTGACTTGGATGCAAGTTGCCAAATTCGGTAATAAAGCAGATCACTGGGTAAATGTCTTGCACTGTACTTCATAAATTTTTTATTCTCTCGCATCTTTTTGTGGATAAACTTATAGCGTGGATTATATAATAAATATGATTGTATTTACTATTTATTTACTCATGTGTACATATTTATATCTATAATTGTCTGTAATTGTCATTTAATTTATTAATACAGGATATTTATAAGATTTTAAGTGTAGCACACATTCATTTTGTTCTCTTTCTTTAGTCTGTGCTTAAAAAGAAAAAGACACACATGGACAAGGCGCTGAAACATTTTGACGAGTTCTATGGTAATGTGTATGGAAAGTCTTGGGAAAATATAAGAGCTGCGTTACTGGCGGAAGAGCACAAGTATATGGCTGTTGTCAACAGCTTCAGCGACATAGATAGAATAAAATCAGAGTTAGAGGTATATCTATGTGATTCAAAGGATCATTGAAATGGAGAGGATTATTACAATTTTAATTAATATCTGATCTTTCTATTTTTCTAAATTCTAGTCGCACGGTGCCATGAATCTAAAAGCAATTTATGAAACCCAGAAGGAATTTATTGATGCAAATCCATCCAAAATTAAGAAAAAAAAGAAAAAGGGAAAACCAGAGAAAGGTCGAATGGAATCTATGATTTCTGATGCTGAGATGTCAACGGTGCAGTCGCATTATCCTACGGATTACACATCACTACCCACATCTCTAAATACAGATGAAGATGAAAATATAACGCCGAAGATTCAACCTGTTAAAATGAAACCTATTGAATCAAATTTGAATGAAATTGCTTTAGATGAAAATCGAATCATGCATCCCAATTCCAATTTGAGCGGATTATACGAATTTATACCAGCCACGAAACTTAAGGGTAACCAATATAGCAATTTAAAAATACAAATGTTAGATGTGGAAACATCACTGTAATTTAATATGCATTTATATGATTTTTCAGGCATGGATGATTGGGTATTGGAGTCTCAACACTACGGCTATTACAAAGAGGGCGCGGATTTTTCAGCAAACATTGAGAAGGAGGTAGTGCTAACATTTCCGCAATATCTCAACATTTATACGTTTGAGCAAGACAGCGACAGCAAATTTCCATCTCCAAAAAAAGGATCAACTGGCGTGTCAGGTTGGTTAAATTTAACTGGAATCTGATTTAGTTGTCGATTAACAAGAATCATGATTGTATAGATTATTATCTTCTGGACGGTGCCTCTGTATTACCGGTGTTGGCTTTGGACTTGCAAGCTGGGGACGTTGTACTTGACATGTGCGCGGCACCAGGGGGAAAGACCCTGAGCATTCTTCAGACGCTCATGCCAAGTATGATGGTCGCTAATGACATCCAAAAATCCCGAGCGAATAGGATCCGCAAAATCATAGATGAATATCTAGCCGGTATCGGCCAGTGGGAAGAAAGATTGTTTGTGACAGAACAAGATGCAAGATGTATCGACGACAAAGATGTATTTAATAAGGTAAAACACAGAAACTTTATCATTTCTTTTTCAGAAATTGTTATAACAATTATCTCTTCATAGATATTGGTGGATGTGCCGTGTACCACGGACAGGCACGTTTTGCATTCGGAAGAAAACAATATTTTCAAATCGCAAAGAGTGCGAGAGAGATTAAAAATACCGGAGTTGCAAACCGCCATTTTAACGTAATTCAATATTGTTATTATAAATGTGTCTTGTTATTTTTTTCTATTAGCTAATTGTCTGTTACAGTAATGCATTGAAAATAGTATCAGTTGGCGGAACAGTTGTGTATTCTACCTGTAGTCTCAGTCCTATTCAAAATGACGGTGTCGTCGGCATGGCGCTGAAAAAAGCCTGGGAGGAAACTAATTCTATTATGGTCGTAAAGTAAGCGTCTTTCATATATATGATAATAAATTATTATCTAACTCCATTTTATGTACGACACTCTTTGAAACAGAGATATGAGCGAAGCATTAGATCCATTGAGATGTCTTTATAAATTTGGCAATTTTGGATTAAGATACGGCCATATCGCCATTCCTACGCTCTGTAATAATTGGGGTCCTATGTACTTTTGTAAAATAGTGCGAATACGGTAATAATAGGTGAGTGTATGCAAATAATGTAAGATTTAGAAATATTGCAGACTTTATTATATATATTAAATATATAATATATTTTATATACAACAAAATAAATATCTGTTTACAATCATGCAACTATATGTAAAACTATAAAACATTAATGAATGAACTTGCCATACCGCAGTAAAAATATGCTAAACATCAAATACGTACAAAATGATTTACTGTGAAGCATTAATAATTAATCATTAAGCCATGATGTATTTTTTTTATTTTGTTGTCCTTAAAGGTAACGTCTGGTCGGTCATTTCCTCGTCAACTTCGATCTGGTTCCATGGTTGTTCGTCGCCGCTTCCAAAGATAGTGTAAACCAATATTTCTATTATATATAGAATGATCGTCACGAGGAATATGATCCTCCACGCCTCTATGGTTTGCTGTAAATAATAAAAAATCAAAATACGCAGATTTATTCGGCGTAATCAGTGAAGTAAGAAAAATTAATTTTATAAAGGATTTATTTCTGAAAATAATTCGGCCCAGCTATCCTCTTTCCTGTAACTTTAGAACTCTTTTTGCCTTGTTACTTACGTTTCCGTAAGTTAATTCTCCCACGAATACCGGCACGACAAAGCCGGGTATGGTGGCGATGAAATTTGTCATCGCTACTAGACTACCGGCAAAGTTTGGTGCGATGTCTATGTGATTTGCCAGAAAACCAGAATACATTCCGCCGATGCAAGTTACTGCGATCGTCATCAGCACAACTGCTTTCGTGCGATCGCATCCAATATACGACACCTGTATTAAGCATATCATGGGTACGAGCGACGCTGCAACAATTTTTAAATTACATTTGTTGGAAAGGTGCATTTAATAAATTTGATTTGATTTGAGTATTAAACATACCAAAGAGAGTGCCGATTTTTCTAGATATTGTCACTGTAATCACACGTCTCTTCTGCAGAATGGCTAATACTTCACTGAGAATCATGGTAAAGAGCCACATGCAGAAAAATGGGATGGATGTTAAACCTGCATTCTGTGCATAAGTAAATTATAAATGTGTTAAATTGTATTATAACGAACTTTACAGCTTACCGAGCCCATGTCGAACTTCAGGATCTGATTCATAAAGGTGGGTAGTTCAATAAGCAGCATGTACCAGCCGAAGTTACTGCAGAAATGAGCGATCAGGATCGCCAAGAATGGTTTGGAACGAAATACTTGCAGCCATGGAACCTGTAATAAAAATAGCAGATGGATAAAAAAATATGAAGATTTTTTTTTTAATATGCCTGTAGTTCTCAATGTACCCTTTTGGGAATATTCTTTTTATGTCCTCCTAAAGACGTGACGATGTAGTTTTTCTCTTTTTGCGTGATGAATCTCGTCTGTTCTTCCGGAGAATCTGCTATCATCAGCCACCAAAGAGTGCACCAAATCAAGCAAAGCGCGCCTTCAATGTAGAAGACAAACTCCCAACCGAGATTGACGGCTATTACGCCGGTTAGTAATATGGAAATCACGGTACCGATTGCCGTCCCTAAAAATTCCTCAATTTAATTTTTTTCTGACAATAAAATTTACGATGCATTAAAAAAAAATATATATAGTTTTTATTAGAATCTTATTGAGAAAGAAGTTTAACATGCTATTACAATTTTCGTAATTACAGGCCTCGAAAAAAATCACAGAGTCACAATGAAAAATTCTGGAGTATATTGCTGGAACTTCACAAAGGTCTCCTGTAATTTCCTTATCTTACCTGCATACACGATCGAGGCGATGACGTTTCTTTCATTCGGCGGCGCCCACTTTGCGATCATCACGTGCATAGCGGGAAACGATACACCCTGTAATTTAAGCGCTCAAAGTTATAATCTTGTCGGAATATTCGTTGATATAACAAAATGTTACTGACACCACCGATTCCCTGAAGAAATCTCATTGCTATGAAGAGCCAGTAGTGAATATGTGCAGCGATAGGCATCAGTATGGATGCAGCTACATTCAACAGGACCGATCCGTTCATCAACCACTTAGCTGACCAGAGTTCCGCCAATCTTCCACCCGGCAACATGGACACTATGTAGCCCCAGAAATAGGAAGATAGAATGAGACCTTGAATAAGTTCGTTCCATACGAACGGACCATCCTGAAAGGATGCGGTAGATTAGTTGATTAGATTTTTTCATTTTCCTTTTTTTTAAGTAAAACTCTAAGGTCTTTTGTTGGAGCATTATGAGGATAATGCTCCTTTTCATATAAGATTATCATACTTCATCTTTAAGTGTGACGTTTGAGATATTATTGAGTTGGCAAATATCCGTGCTCGTTAGCGTGGTATTCACAGTTTCTAAATCGTTCGATGTGGGTAATTTGGTGGATAATTTAACAGCTGTATGATTCACCATAGCGACGATAGCTACACTGACATTGACTTTAAAGCCATACAGAATAGCGAGGCCGATAGATCCCATACTGGCCATAAAGTATCGAAACTGAGAGGTCTTTCTGTTTTCTTCTAATAAAAAATAAGAAATAATATAATTAGATCTTTCTTAATGTAAAATTAATGGAAGGCAATTATCTTTATTCTTTAACTTTAATATATAAATATTTTGCTAAAAATAAGCTTGAGATTTTTTATTTCTTTTTTTTTCTCAACGAAAGTTAATTCGATTTTAATTCGATTCGTGTTTAACTTGTTCTTCATCATCTGATTTATCGCGCCAGAAGTTCTCTTCGATCGTGGCGACGTGCTGAGTGTCAGAGTAATTATACTTCCATGAGTCATATTTTAAATTTTCAAATCTTATCCTTTCACGAATACGTGACGAGTTGCACATAGCACTCTAGTCGCCTACCTAAAGTAATCGGGCTATAAATATTCTTTTCCCATGAAATGTCACGACAAAATTATGTTACTATTGGTTGAACTAATAAACTTTTTATAAACAAGAATTGTTTCTACGGTGAAGAGACGAGATCTTTGACAACTTTTCTAAATTGAAAAAGTTACGTATTTGTAAACGGAATGTCGCTCGATTTTATCGAATATATTTCTTACGTTGGCTGGACGCGAAATCGATTTTGTATGTTCAAAGGCGTATCCCAGAGATTATTTTAAGAACTAGAATGTGTTTGCGACGCGCTGACATGCGGGCCGCTTCGAATGTAATGTGATTCAATGTAATGTCATTCTGATGCAATTTTGTATTTTTGCGATTTTGAATATTGATATAACAATCATAAAGTTTAATGTTTGTGCTCGTCCAATTAAATTTATTTTATATGAATTTAATCGTGTCCCGCCAATCTTTGTGCTTCCAAGATTCAATGAAAGACAAACGCATATGTGATATATGATAAGCATCTGTTATCACTTGCACAGCGTTGCGTCATTATAATGCGATATGTCGCGATGAAAAGCCAATCCAGAAATATTATTTTCTAATCGAAAAAATTAATTGAAATTTTAAGCCTCGCAAAAATCGATCTAAAATAGAGGACGCGCCAAGGTCACGAAGGATATTCTTTCAAAGTCAAAGTATCTTTTATA
>JAJVSH010000138.1:176291-203388 GCA_021460005.1 Tetramorium alpestre
GTATATATATATTTTTTAAGAAATTAATGCATATAATGTAAGTAGAGTTTAAGAAATATAATTAGAGAAATACAATTAAAAGTTTTTTAGTTAAATTAGTAAAATATAAAATATTTATANATCTTCTGAGAATAATTTCGTCATTACTTTTTCTCCAAACGTTTTCAATTCTAAATTATATTTGTAGGATTGAAATCTTAATTTTTCGAAGAGCTGAAGAAAAGAATCGTCGCTTACCATTGGCATTATTTTCCACGGCCATTGTATCGATGGAAATGTATCTTCGATGATGCTCTTCAATATCCGGAGGATCCCGACAATAGTACCACAAAAGTAATTAATTATGATTCTCTAATATTCAGTTTAATAAATCGTAAAGTTCTTTCTCTCAAGTGGACCTATTCTTAGTGATCACCCGATCGCTTCCAGTGCGTCACGGGAGCAGCGTACCACTGACATAAGGCGGTATGGGAAAGTCGAGAAATTCTTGGAGCGACTCCGGAGGGATGCGGAGCGTGCGCCTTTTCTATAAACGCTCGCTGCACACACGTGTGTGCGTGCGTGAGAGGGAAGGGTCACATGAAAAAGAAGAGGCCAATGCCTCGTATTCTCGATCGCAGTCATTGACATTGCCAGCGAGAAGAGAGCAAAGGGTAAAGCGGTCGCATCAAAGGCGCGGTAAAAATCATTACTTTGCCTATCGATAAGTTGTACAATGAAAAAATTAGGCAACATCGCGCAGTAACAATCGTGAGAAACGTATCATTTAAAAGTTTGAATATAACTACTCGCGAATGATGCGAGTGTTCGCGCTCAATTTTTTTAAGTTTCATAAATTAAAATCTTCTCTAAATTCAAGATTTCTATTTTTTTTTCTGATACTTCATCGATCGCGGTTCTCCTCGACGCATCGTGTTCTTGTTTCCGAATGCCAAAGTTTGTTTTTCGAGCGAATCTGAAGATAGGCTCGAGCGAATATCGAAAATGTAAGATAAAAAATGTCGACCACAATTACAAATTTCTAATATACGTAACAGAGACTTTTCTCTCTTTCTTTTTCTCGTATTCTTTCATTATCCCCACATGAGCTCATGATCTCATTAGTGTGCGGGCCGCCAAAAGTGTCGCAGTGAAACATGAGCGCGAACTCGGAGACCGGTGATCATCTCGACGAGATCTATGACTGGATCGATCAAATCAAGTTTTCGAGGCCTAAAAGAAATATAGCTAGAGACTTTTCCGATGGAGGTAACGAAAAAGCACGATTCCTATGTCTTCATATAAATGTATTTTTCAATTCTTCTGCAAAAGACCGACGGTCTTCCGGAATGCATTGCCTTCAGGAATAGCATTGTAGAAAATTTAATCGCTATGATCAAACTCCAGTGTTGATGGCGGAATTGTTGAAACGCTACTATCCTAAACACGTGGACGTGCACAATTACGTCGCCGGCAACAGCGTCGCGAAGAAGACCGACAATTGGAGTACGCTGAATCGCAAGGTGTTGTCGAAGATCGATATGAGATTAGGAAAGGAAGCGATTAATCAGTTGGCAAGTTCCCAGCCAGGCGTCATCGAAAAAATCCTCGGCGATCTACGAGTCAAGATCCTGAAGGATTCCAACGCCGACAGAGAGTCCTTGTACTTTGGCCACGAGGACACTAAAGGTGGCTACTGAACTGTAACAAATTTTTAAATTTTCTCTTATATTTACTTTAATTTTTATACGTAATAGTAGAGGCGGTAAAGTCCGTGCTCAATCCTGACGAGATAGCGAACAAGACTGTCCCCCGGCACATGTTCACTCGCCTGAAGGAGGAGCTGCAAGAGAAAAATGACACGATTTCCACATTGCAGCAGAAGATCTCCCATCTGGAAAGCATAATGAAGCTGAAGGACCAACGGATTGATGATCTCACGATGCAAATCACAAGACCGCCCATCGAGCAAAATATCGCTACTCTGCGTCCTCACGTTATTGGCAGTGGAATCTCGAAACCACGCATTTCCACCAAGCTGTCGTAATAAACCTTGTCGAGAATGTATCGCGCGTTCTCCGGTTGTAGCTTTTATACAACACAGCATAGCTTGTACGTTTCTTTTTACACATGTACAAAAGAATACACTTTTTATTATCATCTAGTTGGGCCATTCAAGTGATCTTACAATTACACATGCAATTATAGCGTGTTATACATATAGTATGATACAGAAATAGAGCACTGCCACAAAATCTTTCTTGATCTTTCAGATACTTTCAAAGTACTTTTGGACATTAACAAAATGGAATTGTAAATTATGAAGAAATTAATTATAGCTTCACATCGAGATGTTGTAACAGTGATTTTATGTTGGTGGAGATACTAGGATGACACCGTCGCCTCGCACGAACAGCATCTGGATGGTCCTCTTCTTCTGGCGGTAGATCTCCTCGTATGTTTCCTCGTCGATCTCCACTATGTTTATAATTTCTTCTACATCACCCAGCACCATGTTTAGATGTTGGTCGAAGGCCTGAAATTGTGTTCAGATATAAGAATCATTTTCCAAACGATACTTTTACTTTATTTTGAATCGCTGTATCGCGGTAACTTAAGACAGGCAGACAATGCAACGAAAAGTTCCTTACATGTAATTTTCCTCGGAGTTCTCTCTCATTCCTCATCTTCACGTAAATCCGTTCCTCCAGGCTGAGCTTTATGAGGTCCAACGGCTCCTTCACGTCGATCGGCGGCAACTATTTTGAAACACATCCGAGATTACAGATTATAGTATTTGTAACACTTAACTACTATGAGCTCGTAACTCACCTGTTCTGATTCTTCAACCATCGCGTGTTTCTTCGACTTCTCGTAACAATTGCGTAATATTAAGCGATCAACTACGCAGCTAAAGATCGCGAATTAATGTGCAAAATTTAAATGATACGAAATTAAGTGTATTATAGGTTATATCGGCTATCACCATAGAGCTAGAACATAACTGATCGCATATGAATGCAATGAAGAAAATTAGTACATCAAGCACGCTGTTGGTAAAACAGAAAATTTGCAAAATTAAAGGTTACACGACAATTTCCCGAAAAATGGCGGCGATAGTGTTGGTACCAACGGAAATCCCTAGGTAATTCTAATAAAAATTAAGTTTCTGTAGGTTAGTCACACTGAGTAAGTAGTAATACATGTGGTTAGCCGAAACCTGTACATACGTGTTTTGACATAAGCGTATGCAGACTTGATGCTATAGAACAATAGAATATTAAAATAAGAATAAAATTTATTATAATATATTTAAAGATTTATTTTTTCCCGACAAATTTACTTGCGTTTTTGCGTTGAATTTTTGAAGTAAGGTGACAAAAGGACCGAAAAAAGATACCTGAATAGCTAAGTTGAATTTTAAGAATAAAGAAACAAACGGAAAGGAAAAAGATAATTGAATAGATCAAGGATCAATAGGATTGTTGTTCTGATAATACCTGAAGGCCGCCGTTATTGCNGGCNTTNNNNTNNNCACAAAATATTATTGTCATAATACCTGAAGGCCGGCAATAACGGCGGCCTTCAGGTATTATCAGAACAACAACCCTATTGATCCTTGATCTATTCAATTATCTTTTTCCTTTCCGTTTGTCTCTTTATTCTTAAAATTCAACTTAGCTATTCAGGTATCTTTTTTCGGTCCTTTTGTCACCTTACTTCAAAAATTCAACGCAAAAACGCAAGTAAATTTGTCGGGAAAAAATAAATCTTTAAATATATTATAATAATATTTATTCTTATTTTAATTATCTATTGTTCTATAGCATCAAATCTGCATACGCCTATGTCAAAATACGTCAAAAAGGTTTCGGCTAACCACATGTATTACTACTTACTCAGTGTAACTAACCTACAGAAACTTAATTTGAACTAGGGATTTCCATTGGTACCAATACTATCGCCGCCATTTTTCGGGAAATTGTCGTGCAACCAAACTAAATACAATCATTTTTATTTCATTTTTCAATTTTGCGATTTAACAATTAATTGGTATTTTTTTGCAGAATATTATTAAGCATTATTATAAAAGATATACCGAAATAGCTGTTTTTAGATAGATTTCTTTAAAGTAATCCGCTTTAAAGTAATTTGATTCATTGAAAGTCACATATCGAACGTGACCAATCAAGTGCGCTCTTTCTGTTTAATTATGCTCTGTCCAACCACTTGGCTTGTATGAAATATTTAGATTTAAGGTTCATTCTACATTCGCTGGAAAAGGATTAAGTTTTCTAGATCTAAAATATAATCAATTCGACGAAAATTTCCAATATTTGTAAAATAAACGTTCTGCTGAACACGGCCAATGAGTATTAAAATCGTAAGCAAAGCGACTAATCACAGTCAAGTATTCTTATTAAGAATATTTAACTGTGATTAATCGATTTATTTACGATATTACAATTACGATACATTGTAGAATGGGCCTAAAAGATATATATCAATGGATAAACCAGAAGCAAATGTGATTGACTGGATCCAAAAGTAAAAACCAATCATATTTTACTACTATTTAGCGATTCAGTGACGGCACTGAGGGCTCATGCTTCCGGATGTATTCAATGAGTAATCACGCAGTGTTATGGAAACTTCGGATCCAATCCCAACGAAGAAATCTGCCCGCTTTTTGTCCCGATTGATCGAGCGCCGAAGTTGAGCGCGTTCCGATTGGCAGTGAAGAAAAAAACGTGCTCACGCCGACACGGTTTCCGCCGTTCTCCCGTCAGAGGGCAGGTCGATCCGATTCTTTCACAGAACCGACGCGGACATTCCGCTCGTCCTCTCTCTCTCTCTACTTTGCCGTGGCTCCGTCTCTCCGCAGTCGTCCGCCGATATAAGTGCGATTGTGATTATTTTCTATCTTCCCGATCTTCCCACGTATCGTTAACGCGGCGAGTGCGCGAAACGCGGCTGTAAACAATGGCTGATCAGCAAGAGAACAAGGATTTCAGTGAGGACGTGGCGGAGCAAAATTTCGAGAAGAACGGCGATGCCGAGAGCGGCGCCGGCGGCGGCGGCGGCGGAGACGCCGTGGAGAATGGCCAAGACTCGCAGGAGGACAGGTAAGGCTCACTCTCGTCCGTTCAGCCCGCGGCATGGCGATGCCGCGCGTCCGGATCACCGCGGCACGCGGCTCGTCACCGTCCACCCCTCCCCCTCCTCCCTCCCGCCGCGAACGTCGCAGTTTCGCAACGCGCGACCGCGTCCCGCCCGTGGCGTTTTCCCGCGAAATCGTCACGGCGTCCCCCATGCGACTCGGGGTCCCGCTTCCGACACGGGCTTCGGACACAAGATGGCGATGGGCCGAGATCGCGGCGAGATCTGTAATCCATGCGCATCGCTCGTCCACCGGTCGCCGATCGCCGGGCCGCGTGATCCTCCCGCGTCGCTCGGTCGCGACGCGCTCGCCGGTGCGTTTCTTTTTGCTCCCGGCGTCTTGATTGCGGCGCAGTTGCGCTACCCATTGTTCGTACCTCGCGGACGTGGTTTTTTTTTCTCTCTCTTTCTCCCCTTTTCTCTCTCACGTTGCGAAGAGACGCGCTCGCGTGTCGCGTATCTACCCTGCACGTCGTTCCCACGCTTACATTCGATTTTTTGCCGCTTTGTTTCTCTCCCGCCTCTACCCCATCTCCTCTCCCCCTCTCCCTTGCCCCTCTCCCTCTCCCCCTTGCCCCTCTCCCTCCGTTGCAAATTTCGTCGTTTGGGCGCGAGAAAGTACGCGGGCACGACAAATTTGACGTCACTTTGCAGCTCTCGGTATCTCATTGTTGCATATAAATGTTTACTAGTTAGATATTATATATATATANACATATATACAGAGATCTAACCAAATGTGAATTATACAATTTTACTGCATTCTACCGATTACAAATGCACTCGTAATAAAATCTGTTTGAAATATTTTACATTGCTCGTTATATTTGAAATAAAATAAGGTAAATATGTAATTATATTCATTATGCTGTAATTACAATTACACATGTGTTATTATTATTGTGAGGTATGTGTCCATCTCTGTTTTTTTTCAAACTCTAACTTTTTTTTGTAAATTTCTTTCTGTTCTCACTCAGCCGATTAACTCTTTTCTAGTCCTATAATTAATGGAGGGCAGTCACAATTCCATCATTGATAAAGTTTGTATGTATATTGTAGATCTATACTTATATATATCCTGTAAGAATAACATTTGTATTGTATTTCTATTTTTTTTTTTTTATAGAATATAATTTTGAAATCCATCGTTTGATCAGTTACGAGTCATCTTTCCTTATTCACAGTAAACAGTTTACAGTCAAATTCAGATTAAGTCAATTGCTCGAAACGATTGACAAAATCCGTCCAATGCTTGTCTGGGATCACTGAATTGAACTGTGAGACTTCGTGAATGAGCTTTGGGGTCGGAAATTATTACGAACGATCGAGCCATCGAGTTCTCAAGTCCATCCATGTTACGTCACGACACGAAAAAATGCTGGAAAATCAAGTCGAGTTAAATGTTACTTGAGATCAAATACAATATGTGTCGCAGCGACACGTAACTTGCCTGCTGGATAATACAGAGTAGAGTAATTTCCGCTGATTCGAATGTGATTTGGATTATTTGGGCATGAGCAAATGCACAGAGACACTAGGGCAATGCAAACATCTCCAATAGGCTCCGGAACGCCATTAACGCAGTTTCTGTGACTTGGTCTGCAGGTGGCAAACGTCCCAGTGCGATTATGGCGGGCTGCTTGCAACCGGCTAACTGTGACCTGACCTGACAACAGATACCGGCGAGAGACTGGTACCCATGGTATTTATCATCAGCGATAGATGATATGAAAACGACATATATATCGATAAATCTATATAAGTACAGACTTAACATCGCCAGACAAACAAAAAGTTAAGGGAAAGATAGAAAAACAGCAAAGTGTGTACATATCGCAGCTTGTTATTTGAATATGAAAAAGTATGAAAAGTGCATCTTGAGACTCGAGACAAGTCATATCTAATGTAAGCCTTCTTGACGAACTGTAAGATAAAATATATCTATATATGTATGCGTACGAGTGTCTGATGTAATGCACCATAAGTATATTGTTTAAAAGTGAAAGTCAAATAAAAAGAAAAGCAAAGAATGAAAGAGATAAGAACAGAGCAAAATCGTACAGTGACCAAATGTTAATCTGTTGTAATGTGGAAATTAATTTTTAGCTTTCCAATATAGAGTTGCAGTCGATCTACCACATGCCACTTATTTGGGCCAATTAATAATCGGGATTTGTAACTTAGAAAAGTTGTTTGTATTTTCTTTAGGAGCAGCCGTATCTCAGCCGGAGTTGTGTGTAGCTTATTTGGATCATCGTTGTAACAGTACTTTGCTTTCTTTGATGCGTTTTTTTTTCCTACTACACACTCACACACACATATATACACATATATATTTACTATTATGCATATGTACTTTTTTTTTCTAAAACTTTTCCTTTAATAGTTTTTACAAAACTTTATTATATATAGTGTTCAAATCGAGTTGACCTGTGTGTGGTACGCAAAGCCGCCATCTCTCCGTAATTTGAATTTCACTACGCTATCTCGCGTAGTAACTGCGTATGTAATTTGTACAATAACATAACATTTAACTTGATGAAAAGTTCATTTGTTCTAGGAATATGGTATCTTGTAACTTTACCTTTCTTATTGTCAGTATAACAACAATCTTGTTCAGTCTCACACGCAAGGAACGTGTTTATTTTTCCAAATCTATATGTAGGACAACACCTACATTGTGTGTTGCTGCAATTGGAATTCCTATTGCCTGCAATTGGAAATATCGTGCTTGTAATACAATAAATACAACAAAATTTTTTGCAGTGCTCTTTCCAGATAGCATCACGGATCATCAATTGCACTCTATTAAATTGTAGTAACTTTAATTTGCACAGGGATGACATTAAATCGACAATAAATTCTTAGAAGCAATTAATTTAATTTGATATCTAATAAAAAAAAAGTCTCTGTTCTTTCTTTGGTAAAATAAATTAGTTCCATTGCTTTGCAGGTTGACCGGAAGTAATCAGGACTCTATGATTGATAGGCACATTCAATTTCTATTTCTCTTTTTCGTTTATCTTTTATTTAACATTGCACATGTGTGCCTATAGAAATTCAGTTGAGCTAACACTACCGCAATTAACGTAGCACCGCGACAGCGGTTGACAAGTTAGGGCGGCAAACACATTATCCTCCATTACATTTGCTTAAAAATTTTATTTCTGTTTATTGTTTACAGAAAATTATTTGTCGGTGGTTTGAGCTGGGAGACTACTGACAGTGAGTAGTCTTTTAGTATTTTCGTCAATAAGCTGCACTTTATTCGGAAATTCATTATGGATCTTTATTTCATTTTCAGAGGAATTAAGAGAACATTTTAGCACATATGGCGACATTGAGAGTATCAATGTCAAAACAGATCCCAATACAGGAAGATCGAGAGGTTTTGCTTTTATTGTCTTTGCCAAGGCCGAAGCTCTTGATAAGGTAATTCATTATTATTTTTTAATATAATAATCTTTAAAGTGAAAAAATTCAGATATTACAAATAATGTATAGTTTACTGTTCCTAAAATGTACTTTATAATTTTTTACAGATTATGTCAGCTGGCGATCATGTCATCAACAACAAAAAAGTTGATCCTAAGAAGGCGAAGGCTAGGCATGGAAAGATCTTCGTTGGTGGCCTCTCGACAGAACTATCCGACGACGATATCAAGAATTTTTTTTCACAATTTGGAAATGTAAGTATTTTTTACTTAGAAACGGGATACGAGAAATAAGCCAAGAGAAAAATTAACTATCACATTTTCTCCTGTAGATTGTCGAAGTAGAGATGCCGTTTGATAAGACAAAGAACCAAAGGAAAGGTTTCTGCTTTATTACGTTTGAGTCTGAGCAAGTGGTCAATGAACTTCTTAAAACACCCAAACAGACCATCAATGGAAAAGCTGTAAGTTTCGTCGGTCTTTTATCTTAAAATAACGAGAAGTTATTAAACTTGAAATTCAACTTTCACAGAAGTCAACAAATCGGCAATATTTCTTATCGATTTCGATCTCTTGTTTAACAGGTGGATGTGAAAAAGGCTACACCTAAATTGGACGGTATGGGTGGAATGCGCGGGGGAATGATGGGCCGAGGTAGAGGAGCGCGTGGAGGTCGAGGTCGCGGATTCGGAGGACAAGGTGGCTGGGGACAGGGCTACGGAGGCGGTTATGGCGGTGGCTACGGCCAAGGCGGCTACGGCGGTGGGTACGACGGTTACGGGGGATACGATTACTACGGCGGCGGTTACGGTGGTTATGATTACAGCGGATATGGTGGTGATTATCTTTTATTCTTTATCATATAGCAGATTATGGTAAAATTGAATTTGAACTTAAGTAATGTCCCAGGGTGAGGTACTTTCTGTCATGAAATGGTCAGTATCTTCGGCGATCTTCGGAGAGTATCTTTGCATCGTTTCTTTCTTTTTTTTTTTTTGAATCTAGAATTCTCGTTCCTCAAATTGATCCTTTTCGGGGCCAATGTTTCGTTGTTTCCTTTTTTTTTTTTCTTTGTTCTTGCAATGCATTGAAATCTCGATGGTCCGTGCGGGTACTGACTCCATTGTACCATGTGTTTCATGAAACGCAGATGGCTATGGCTATGGCGGTGGTAATTACGAAGGTGGCTACGCGGGCGGGCGCGGTGGTGTACGCGGTAAAGGTACGCATTACAGCGTTCCTTGATATATTTTATTATTCCATCATTTTGTATTTTGCTCTTTCTCTCTTTTATATTTAGCTTTGCCACCGCTAGTATTGCACCCAGTATCCTTGTAACCCTTTGATTTCAACGAGAGCAACCTAATCCCTGACTTACAGTCGTAATAAATGTAATCTCAACATAAATCTCGATTAATTTCTGTAGAAGTGTGTCAAAAGATTCGTCCAAGCGGAAAAATTTTGTCTTGCTTTAGTCATTTCTTGCTTTCAAATTCATGTTGCTTAATCATTGTTGTGATAATGAAAGAAACCAAGGGAGAAATTACCCCCAGAATCCCAGAGATGCGTATCAAAAGGAAGCGATTCGAAAAGTATGCAGCTTACTACCTTAGCCTGTAGCCTCTTTGTTCTTACATTTATTATCAGTAGTAATATCTTTCGTAGTACTTGGTTGTTGTTGGTAGCGTAGTGTATTCTTACCGAAATGTGCGTGCATTACATCGTAAAAGAATCCATCTGTTCTACATTTATTAACTTGTATAGTTATAATCATATAATTGTAGCTATAAAATTACATTGTAGAGAAATATATAAGCTAACGGTACAGTATCGACGTTGTTCCAGGTGGCTCAGGCTATGGCGGGAAGCAGAGAGGAGGCGGCGGCGGTCGCCAAAATCAGAGGCACCAGCCTTATTAACAAAAATCCTCATTCGCGAACTCAGTGCAATTCGCGTTGTAACCGCTGGTGAGTTGCCGCGCAATTGGAACTTGATATTTTTCGCATCGTTGCTTAAAGATCACAGGCGGCAATCTCTCTCTTTCTTTCAATGTTTTGCTTGTTCATTATTATGATGGACGATGTGTATTATTTTTGTAGAACAATTATTAACTTAAATCGAGTGCCCTAGTTCTCTTTTTGTTAATTCAATGACAATCATCAAGTAAATATGTTTTACAACATAATTAATTACAATTGTAAATTACAAATACACGATACATATACAACATAGTCTACTTAATTTTTTTTCACAGGTACTCTTCCTCACTACTACCGATCTCTTCATTCGTCCAATCATCATTCCATTAAGCCGCGCCCCTCCTAGCAAGAATTTCGACAATTTTTCAACAATGTGGACAGCTGCTGCTACGAAATCAATCACCGAAAACCACGAGACGGAGAGCAGTAGTGATTTCATTTTGTATTTAACTCCGATTTATTATTCCGCGTCTATATGCTTTCCTTTCTGCCGTTTGTAGTACGAGCTTGTGTCGTTTTTTCTTCTTTTTAATAGTAACGTTCCACGGTAGAAAAGCAAGCATATAAAACCGACAGATTTTGAATGTAATACCGAACAAAGCAGTGAAATATTCAACAGTATAATAATCTTGCAAAAAAAAAGTAACATTGTCGTATGATAGATAATGGAATAAGAATAGTTGTATAAAGAGACAATGTAAGCACGACAACACGTGCCTCGTCAGAAAAATGCGTCGTTATTGAGGAATCGCGTACCCACAATTATTCCTATTAATACGAATCTACCTTATCCCGTTGTATCTAGAAATCGCATAAGGCTCCTATGATAAACAATTTAATTGGCGACCAACTCTAGCGATAATGTATATATTATTAATATCAATCAAATTAATTTTTTGTCATTTAACGCGTAGAAAAAAAAACGAATTAGAAGCGCTTTTTATTGAATATTGAGCAATTAAATTTAAAAATTTAGCATTTAATCTTTAAAGTATTTTAGAATCCTTGTTTTTAGTACGAATGCTTTTTCGAAAATTACGTACGAAGTGGTAGGAAATAAAACTTCCCGGTTTTCTCGCCACTGGTCTACTCCGACTTTTGATTCAACTAAATTTGAAATTAAATCGTTAAGCCGATCGTGAAAAGAATCACGGAGATTGGTCGCTCGTCCAAGGATACCTCTAATCTCCCCGACAAAAGTTCCTAGAGATCCCGAGAATTCACCATCGACGGACCAATCAGACGCGCAAAAGCATGCGCCAGGCGATATGGAGCGTGCAAAGGGATACTCGCGGCGGGATTGGCGGCACTGCTCCTCGGAGGCAAGCCGAGTAGCGCGAAGCGAGGCAACGAGAACGCCGACGACGCGGGGTGAACGCGAAGGTGCGAAGTTTGGTGTACGTTGGCAGGTACTTCGTCCCTCGCCCGCGTCTGACGATCGCTCGGCGCGAGCGAGTGAGTCCGGTCGATCGTCCGCGCGTCCAGCGAGACGGCCGCCCCGCGCGCCTGTGATATGCCAATAATTAGCGTTAACGGTCCCTGCGAATGGTGGTCCTGCGGTCCTAGAGACAACCGACGCCAAGCAGCGAGCGACGCATACTCGACGCCGTAGGCGCGATCACTGAAGGTACGCAACGTGCGCCGCCCGGTCGTCCGCGCCGAGTCGCGCGGACTCGTCGTTCGCGACGAACCACCGCGAGTTACGGACGGGGGGAGGAGGAGGCGGACAGGTGTCCCCGTCCCGAAATAAACGGCCCCTCGAAACCGCGCCGATTAGATGACTCTTTCCCGCCATATTTTTCAAAGCTCCTTGCAACGTGGACGCCTGCACCTGCGGTAATAGCTTCCGTCTCGAGAAGGGAAAAAGGGATGCTCCTCCTGGAGCTGGACGTCTGCATCTAGAATGGATCTCTCGAGTTGACGTCTTCGACTGTTAGATACTATAGGATAGAGTCTATGACGGTTAAAAATTCATCTGTTTGTCCGAGAACGATTTCACAAAGACGGACTCGTTTACAATACAATTTTGTATTTTAGGCTGCGGTTGACTTGATGCTACAAAGCATTTTTCCTCTCTTTTCTTTCAATAAAGATAGAAGGAGAAGCAAAATGCTTCGAAGCATTTGTAGCGTCAGGTCAATCACAGCCTTAATTTCTCGTGGTAAAAGTTTGTACAGATTTCTGTATTCATGTTATTAACATTGATTTTATTGATCCGTAGATATCTAAAGACACATCGTACCGAAATGAGTTCGGCCGTGGAAAATGGAGCCGGCGACGGCAAGTCAGCCAAGCAAAAAACGATTGAGGGTATATATCAAAAGAAATCGCAGTTGGAACATATCCTGCTGCGTCCAGATACCTACATTGGTTCTGTGGAGCCGGTAACGGAAATGATGTGGGTATACGACAAGGAGAAGGAGATGATGGTCCAGAAAGATATAAAATATGTTCCTGGATTGTATAAAATTTTTGATGAGATTTTGGTAAATGCTGCGGACAACAAACAGCGCGATCCTAAGATGGATGTAATCAAGATCGATATTGACTCGTGAGTCATTTTGAGAATCACATTTCAAAATTCTCAGTCTCGAGCATAAATTATATTGATTAAATGCTATAATGTTATAGGGAAACAAATACCATTTCTGTGTGGAATAACGGCAAAGGCATTCCTGTAGTAATACACAAAGAGGAAAAGATGTATGTACCTACCATGATATTTGGTCATCTTCTGACATCATCAAATTATGATGACGAAGAGGAGAAAGTGACCGGTGGTAGAAACGGTTACGGTGCCAAGCTGTGTAACATTTTTAGTCATCGCTTCACTGTCGAGACTGCGACAAGGGAATACAAGAAATGCTTGAAACAAGTGAGCGCAAACACATTGATATGATCAATCTTCCGTTTTATCGATACATTATAATTTTCTCTTCTTTTATAGACATGGGGCGATAATATGGGTAAAGCTAGTGAGCCTAGAATTAAAGAATATTGCGGAGAAGATTTCACGAAAGTCACATTTTCACCAGACTTGACAAAGTTTAAGATGCAATCTCTTGATGACGATATTGTATCGTTAATGTCTCGAAGAGCATATGACGTAGCTGCTTCCTCAAAGGGCGTCAAGGTTTATTTGAATGGAACCCGTATACCAGTAAAGAATTTTAAAGATTATGTTGATTTGTACATCAAAGGGAAAGAAGACGATGTCGGTAACCCGTTGAAAATTGTGTACGAGAATTGTGGTCCACGTTGGGAAGTGGCTCTCACTTTGTCTGATAAAGGATTTCAACAAATGTCTTTTGTAAATAGCATCGCAACAACAAAGGTAACATGTGCGATAATTTTCTGTAAAATATAATATTGCTTCAAATGTTTAAATTCGCCGATTATCGATAGGGTGGCAGACACGTCGATCATGTGACGGAGATGATAGTCAAACAATTGATTGAAACGTTAAAGAAGAAGAATAAGGCTGGTGTGGCCATTAAGCCGTTTCAAATCAAGAATCACTTATGGATCTTCGTTAACTGTCTCATCAACAATCCCACGTTTGACTCGCAAACCAAGGAGAATATGACTTTGCAGCAGAAAAACTTCGGCTCTAAATGCTCACTAACTGATAAGTTTATCAACTCAGTAAGTATTTAATATCTATATCAAATATTCGTCCATTTGACGTGCGCATTTGACCATTCTTTTCAATATGATTGCAGATCACGAAAATCGGGGTTGTGGAAGCAGTGTTGTCCTGGGCGAAGTTTAAAGCTGACAGTCAGCTTGAGAAATTGGGCCCCAAATCGAAGCAAAGGAAGCTGCACGGTATACCCAAGTTAGAGGATGCCAATGATGCAGGAACTGCAAAATCACTGGAATGCACACTCATATTGACTGAGGGAGACTCGGCTAAAACAATGGCTGTGTCCGGTATTGCTTCCATAGGCAGAGATAAATATGGCATATTTCCATTGAGGGGTAAATTCGTTTTACTGGAAAAAAAAAGATTTTAATGCCACAGTAAGACTAATCAGTATTTGGTTGTAGGTAAATTGTTAAACGTACGGGAGGCTACTCATAAGCAGATCTTGGAGAATGCCGAAATCAATAATTTGATAAAAATCCTTGGTCTTCAATATAAAAAGAAATATGAAACTCGTGATGATTTAAAGACGTTGCGATATGGAAAAATGATGATCATGACTGATCAGGATCAGGTTAATTAAATTTTACAATAGATATTACAGATGATATTTGATTTACTTTTCTTTATTATAAATACTTACAATTAAATTTGGATTTGTTTAGGACGGTTCACATATCAAAGGTTTATTAATCAATTTTATCCACCATAACTGGCCGTCATTATTAAAATTAAACTTCATTGAAGAATTTATTACACCTATTGTGAAGGCTACTAAGGGTAGTCAAGTCTTGTCTTTCTTCTCTCTGCCGGAATTCGAAATGTGGAAGAAGGAAACGGAAAACTTTCACACGTATAAGATCAAATACTACAAAGGTGTTTATTTAGGAATTTGTGTTTCCTGTCATTTCATTAATTACCAGTGTTTGTATAAGACTCATTTAACAAGACGTTCTATTTTTTGGATTTACATAGGTTTGGGTACTTCCACCGCCAAGGAGGCGAAGGAGTACTTCGAAAATATGGCCAGACATAGAATACGCTTTCGATATGACGGCGAGCAGGACGACCAGAACATCATTATGGCATTTAGCAAGAAATGCGTCGACCAGCGTAAAGATTGGCTTATGAATCATATGAATGAAACAAAGAGGCGAAAGGAGATTGGTCTCGGCGAGCGTTATCTCTACGAGAAGGATACGCGCACCGTCTCTTTCTCAGATTTCATCAACGTCGAACTGGTGCTGTACAGCAATTATGATAATGTCAGATCCATCCCGAACATGATGGACGGTTTTAAGCCGGGCCAAAGAAAAGTAATATACACCTGTTTGAAACGCAATGACAAGCGTGAGGTGAAAGTCGCGCAATTGGCAGGATCGGTCGCGGAACATTCAGCTTACCATCACGGCGAAATGTCCTTGATGGCGACTATAATTAATCTCGCACAGAATTTCGTGGGCAGCAATAACATTAATTTACTGCAGCCCATTGGTCAATTCGGTACAAGACTTGCTGGCGGAAAGGATGCTGCCAGTCCGAGATACATTTTTACGATGCTCAGGTATTTGCGATTAACGTTTGCATTATTACGATATTTAATAATAAAGGAAATTGTATGTATCTATGCATTCTCTCTTTTTTTCCATAGTCCTTTGGCAAGGTACATATTCCACAAACACGACGATGCTCTGCTGAAACACGAGTACGACGACAATCAAAAGATTGAACCTGTCTTCTACATACCTGTGATTCCTATGATATTAGTGAATGGTGCCGATGGCATTGGTACCGGATGGATGACGAAGATACCGAATTACAATCCTCGAGAGATAATCGAGAATCTACATAGGATGATGGACGGCGCGGAGCCAAAACCAATGGTATGTATCGATAAATTATTTAAAAATTCAATTTATAATTTTAGAGATGTTATATATATTTAATAATTATACAGAAATACTAAACACACATATTGACATATCTACTGTCATCTTAAATTTCATCTCGTAATTGCAAATTTTGTTTAGATACCGTATTATAAAAATTTCAAAGGCGTCGTGGAAAGCTGCGGAGATTACCGTTATGTTATAAGCGGAGAGATATCGGTGATTGGACCCGATAAAGTGGAGATTACTGAACTTCCTATTGGCACGTGGACGCAAGTTTACAAGGAAACTGTGCTAGAACCTATGTTACATGGAACTGATAAAACGCCAGCTATCATTACGTAAGTGTTACAATTGATCAATGATGAGAAGATTTGCGGAAAATTTCTGTTACTTTTTCAAAAAGATTTATTTTATTGTAGAGATTATAAAGAGTACAACACAGATACTGCGGTACACTTTATAGTAATAATGAATCGTGATAAATTACTGGAGCTAGAAAGAGACGGTCTTCATAAAGCGTTTAAACTTCAGACGACAACGTCTATAACATCTATGGTAAGATACCAGGAATATTGATGTAGTATTGATGTAATAATGAAATTGGAAATTCGTTAACGATATTTTTTTTTTGTACAGTGTGCATTTGATGAGAATCAGTGCTTGAACAAGTACGACAACGTGATTCAGATATTAAAAGTATTTTTTAAAGTACGAATGGACACATATTACAAGAGGAAAGATTATCTGGTAGGAATCTTGCAAGCGGAAGCAGCGAAGCTATCGAATCAGGCGCGTTTTATCCTCGAGAAATGCGAAGGCACTCTAGTGATAGAGAATAAAAAGAAAAAAGACATGATAGCGGAATTAGTCAGACGCAATTACGAGACGGATCCAGTGGTAACTTGGAAACTGTCGCAGAATAGAGAGCAAGTGCTGGTGAGTAGATTTTTGCTTGAAAACTGTAAGCGTAAAATAATCTTAGTTATTTATTGGAACTTATTTATTTTGCTACGTCAGGAGGATCAAGTAAGTTAATATAGGAAGAAACAGTATGTAAAACTTCCAATGTTGACATTGCAATACAAGGGTCTTTTATCAAACACAACCATTTTCTAATAGATACTTTTTAGCAAAAGTTTTTTTGCTATTTAACAAAAATGAGCAGAGACCTTTTAGTTAAATACAGAGCTTTGAATTATGGTTGTCTTTGTAAAAACCTTTTTTGTGTCGACAAACACATATAGCTTTATCAATAATTCGCATTGTCACAAATAAATAGGAAGAAGTTGTAGCAAACGATGAAGAGACCGTTCCAACTTCGAGCGCAATAGAAAAGGAAAATTTTGATTATCTTCTCGGAATGACGATGTGGAACCTGACGAAGGAAAAGAAGGACGATTTATTACGTCAACGGGATGAGAAAGTAGCAGAGTTGAAGAGATTGCAAGCTCGCACGCCGGTATCTTTGTGGAAGGAGGATTTGGACAATCTGTTAGCCGAATTAGATAAGGTAAGATTTGCCTCGTAAGAAAACTAATTTCGTCCCAATTTCTAATTGTCTTACGATTTTCATATAGGTGGAAGAAAAGGAGCAAAAGGAACAAATAAAATCGAAACAAAGCGACAAAAAACCACCTTCGAGATTCTACAAGATGGAAGATACTCGTCGCATACTTCCCGTCATCGACGTTGAACTGAAGAAAAAGATCGAGAAGGCCGACATTGTGTCGAAAGATAAGAAGGAAGGCATAGTAAGGAAGCCGAGAGTAAGTCTATTTAATTTATTTAATTTATTTGTATATTTGTGCCGTTATTATATTATTGAAATTTTTTGTCTCAGGTAAAGAAAGAGAAAGATATTTCCATGGAAGAGAAAGACGAGTTCGATGCGTTAGTTGATTCTAATACTAAATCCCTCGAACATAGACTTGGAAATTCTCCCGAAAAGTTAGAAAAGAAAACAACTGCAAAGAAAGGTTGGAAAATTTTAATTCATGAATTACATATTTTATAGCGGATATTTTAACGATGAACTCTTTTGCTCGTGTAACAGGATTGAAGCAAACAACGTTACAATTCAAACCGATTAAGAAAGGAGCCAAGAAGAAAGATAAAGATTCGGATGATAGTGATGATATCGACTTCGGTAGCATTTCGCCACTTCCGCAACGATCATCACCACTTCCACAACGATCACGTAGAGCCACAGGTATGAGTCTCTTCAGTTTTCTTTCGAGCCAAAGGATTATTAAGATAGATTATGTTCTGTCTTGTTTTTCTTGCTTTTACTATTTGTTTATTTATCTATTACTATTTGTTAGTTTATTTATTATCTGTTTAAATAACAGCCAAGAAGAATTACAATATGAGCAGCGAAGATTCAGATTCAGATAGTCACGAAATGTTCAATCGCTCTTCTGATTCAGAACAAATGTACGTATATCATATTGACGTTATATATCAAATCGATTTGTTTAGAACAATTTCTCATCGTATATCCTATTTAGAATTAAGAAGGAGGTAAAGAAGGAATCCATTATAGCGCTTAGTGATTCCGACGACAACATTAAACCGCCGAGCAAGAAACCGTCTCAACGTAAGGGCACACTATATATCTAAATTAAATTACGCACAGTTATACGTATTACAGATATTTATTTTTGCAGCCACTTCAGAAGAACTTTTCGATTCGTTAATCGGCAGCTCTCCTGAGAAGCAAACTTCATCTGAGAAGAAACCTGTAATATCCTCATCCGGGGAAGATTCGCCTACAAAGTTTACGCCGCCTAAAAAGGGTAATTTAATTGAGTTTAATCGAGTTGTATGGTTAAATAAAAATTATTTCATATACCTTGCTTACCTGTTGTACAGCACCTGCCAAAAAGAAGACTGAGAATGGTGGTAGTAAAGGAGTGAAGAGACAATTGAAGAAGAAACCAAAATCATCCGAGGACTCTGACACGGATGATCTATTCACCACTAAACAAAGTCAAGTAAGTACGACTTTGTCAGTCGTTGTATTTGTTCGTATAAATATTTAGTACAATAATTCTCGTGAGAATTTTTCATTGATTTTAATTTCTTTTTATAGATAAAGAAGAAGAAGAAGAAAATATCAGATTCGGATGAGGAAATGGCAACAGACGATTCGCCGTTGCTACCGCCCCGGAAAACTGCCGGTAGAGCTCGGAAGCCTGTATCTTACGCGCTAAAGTCAGATGACAGCGACTCTGATTGAACGTCGCCGTGCACCTTGAAAAATGCCAGAAACGACATAGTTGACTGAAATAGTTTATAAAGTGTGAATCTGGAGGCAAGACGAAACTCATGGATCGTCGTGAAAAGACGTTACACAAATTTATTTGGAAAATTTCGAAAATTTTGTCTCCACCGATTGTTGGTCGTGAGAGTAGTAATTTTATGTAGGGTGCTTCGTCGATAGAATTTGCCAGAACATGGAATGCGTTCCTTGAATAATTTTACAAATGGAAAAATTTAGAGTAAAAATTTGTATTTCTGCTTTACTTAAGTAACATTTGAAGATTTACGCGAGCAATGCTCGGCTTCTGGCACGTTCTTCCTGAAATGCTCCGTATAACCTTGTACATAATTTTGCTCCTTGAATAACGCATAATGTTACGAACGAGTGGAATTTCGCGAAATTTAAAACGCCGCAGGCAGGACGTACCGAATGTGTCCAGAATATTTATACAAATTTCATCACGTGATTGAGAACAGAAAAATTTCTTCACGAATTGTATATTGTGTTAAATTGTGATATTGATGTATTACTTTCATGTTCAATTTAGATGTTAGCGTTTAACTTTTTTTTTTAAAAGCTCGGGAAAAACACATGGCACGCTCCTTTCTTGCAAGAAAAATATCCGGCGCCGCCTACACTAGATAAATTAATTTTAATTAGTACCGCGCACAACCAAGGAACACTTTTCCAGATCTCAAATTATCGCACAATCATTATCACATTACTTTTTTCACCGGTGAAACCTCACTTGGATAATTCAATTAAAATTTGGAAAAAAACAAAAAGAGAGAGAAAGAGAAACACAAAGACATATGCTGATTCCGGAAAACGAACGTTTTGTAGAAAATGAAAAGAAAGAAAAATGTGAAATATAGACAATTTTTAAATATATTTTTACATACGTCATATGGATTTTTTAAATTGTCTAAAGACTAAAGAAATTATACAGCGGTAACTATTATACATATATACATAAAACGGATCTTAGAATTATGCGGCGCTTAATATTGGTTAAGCGAAGCTGTCGGACGTTTTTACTTTTTTAGTCTTATACTGACCATGCGTAGAATAAAGTAAGTTTACTTCGTGCTCTTGTCTCATTTTTAGGTAACAAAGAGGTTTGTAAGACTTTAAAAATGCTGAGCGAGAGTCAGACTCTGTGTTGCCGGACAACTGAGAGAATCACGATTGTAATTACATTATGATCGAGGTGGAAGTTTAATACGAATCAAAAACTGTGATCGGTTCCCCCTCATAATTTACGTGCTCCTCTTCCTCTCTCTTCTCTCTCGTACAATATACTTTATTTTCCATATCCATATGTGTGAGATCGAAGAAAAAATAATTTTGTGGCATATTGGTGTTCATTGAATTCGATCTCTCTGATTATAATTATTACTAGTTCTGTGTATGCATACTTGTTCACTCGTAGGATAAGATTAAAGAGAATTATTGTAGTTGCAATTGGCGCGACGATTTCACACATACTAGTAAACGAATATCTCGATACAGAGACCAATCGATTAGCCCTCGACCCAGGCGCCCGCGTTCTCAGCCTAATCAATACTTTGTGTATCTCCGGCGATTTTCATTTTTATATAATTCACACATATTAGATACGTATATATAAATATAAATAAAATGTTCTAACTTTTTAGATACTCGGCAATTCATTGTACAACATTGTTTGCCAAAATGAAAAACGACAGAAGAGAAACGAAAAGCAGCGGGGGCAAATGCATACCGTGAGAAATGCGCGTAATTTATATATAATTAATAAGTTTACTAACTTTAAATTATACACAAATACGTAAATTTATTGCTATAACGTTTTCATACACCGTCCTCAGCGCAATTCCTATTTCTTTCCTTTTCGTTCCCCCTTTTTTTTTTCTTTTATCATGAGGAAGATCGTGACTGTGCCGACACGCAGGGATGATTGAAGAAAAAAAGAACAATATTCGATATTACGGATATTTAACAGTGTATAGGTAATATAATCTTATAATCAATAAGAAAATTATTTTTTTTCTATTTGTGTTCAGTAAAAAAAAAAGGTTGTAGAAAGTTCTTTTTTTTCTTTCTCCCCGTCCTATTTTACATGTAATGCGATTACGTTCCCGAGAATTTTATAGATATGTACAGATGTAAAATGTCCCTGTCGTAAATTATATATAAACTTTACACATTCTCGCGTAACTGTAAATCCTCGTTTTTGTTCACCGCGAGAAATTCCGAAGGCGTAAACAACTCCAAATAATTTTCTTAAGGCCGGCTGCAGTAAACTTTTTAGATATAAGCTCTACTCTTAATTTGTTCATTCGTAAACATGATATAACGGGCAAATTATTACTGCAAATAATTATTTATCGATCGCGTTAAATATCCTCTTCTCCCTTGTCGAGTTAGCAAAAAAGATTTTCGAGAACTCATCAATCAATATAAAAAAATTGTCGAGCTGCGACGCGGATTGTTATTTTGGAAGCCGCGTGGTCTCGTAACGAGATTGCGTGAACGAGGCATGACGTCGCGCCTCATAAAATGGAAAAAAAACCCCAAGCGCGTCTCTTCTCGCGAAACAAAAATGGGATGCGGGATACGGGAACGGTTGACATTTTTTTTGTCAAAATTGAAGCGACGGATCTAAGTAGTAGACTCTGTTCAGACTTGTAATGTATTCTCCTCTCTCACCACACTTCTGCCAATCACATTGATGGTATTGAATTGTCATCAATACCCCGGTGCCCACATTGTATCAATAACTGACGCAACACTTTTAACAACACATGCACTCGCTAGGTTTTTTTTAGTCTCTCGTTCGCTCTCGACGCATTCTCTCTAAATTCTCCATTCTCCCTTTCTTTCTTTTACTCCCAGAAGCTACGGCTCGTCGACGGACGCGACTATAATACAAAGCAAGGGCACTTGATAAAATAACTTAGTTTTCTATTTCATAATTATCTATATATAACGTACATATATAAAACAAATTACGAGTAAAGAAATAATGATTGGGTCGGTATAGCGTTTCACGGCTCTCTTAGCTTAAAGATTTGCTCGTCCTTCCTTATCCTCGTCATATTTTTCCCACTTGTCGACTGATTAATTAATTGAACAATCTAAACCGTTTGCGCGAAATTTGTTTCTATACACAGATTTGGATCCGCGCTCTCTTTCTCTCTCTTTTCTCTTCCCCTATGACTTTCGAAAGGCAAGAGTGAGAGAAAAGGAGAGAAGAGAGAAGAAAAAAAAGGAGGAAGAGTGAAGGAGGAAAAACGTAATGCGTGGCTTCGTTACAGCGAATCTCGACATCGGGGTTTTAAACTATACACGCGTGAGAACGGATTTTACAAGTGGTTGATGATAGTGGTGGACTACAATCCTAATGCTTTTTTTTTTTTTCACTTTGGGAGCACATCGCGACTCTCTCTTTCTCTCTCTTTTTTCCTCACGCGTACACACATACATACACACACACATTCTCTCTTTCTCTCGTTCTCTCTATGCGATTCTCACTTTGCTCTCTATCGGACTATCGTTCCGGCATTATAGATAAAGCCCACTCTCGTCTCAGAATAGGAACAACCAATCAAATCTCCTTCGTGTACTCGTGTCGGTGTACGTGTTTTCGTATGTGGGCATGGATGCGCGTGTATGTTAACCGTTATTAGTCATGATACAAGTAATAATGTTAATATTCGAATAAAGTAACATGATGCACAGGCCGAGCATTCATGGAATGCCGGTACCGGCGCCGGAGGTCATGCGAGGATAGAGCCACCACAGTTGTCTTCCCACTGTCAATGCTTGTCGTCGTCCTTTTTACACCATATATATATATATTATGTCGAATTTATTAGTTTATATATATATATATATATTTATATATATAGTATAAATATATACACTCACACTAATTTTAACAATCCTCTAGCGTTCGCTCACGCACACTAAAACGCCAAGAGAGAGAAACGTCATCTCCGTTGAAAGCAATTGCTCCGATTGCTTTTCTCGACTTCTACTTTTTTTTTCTTTTCTCCTATTCTTCGTTGCTCTCTTTTTATCTCATCAACTTTTCTTCCACCGAAAGAATTTTTAATTTCGTTTTTGTTTTACCTTTTGTCGCTCTCGCGCGCGCGCTCTCTCTCTCTTTCTTTCTCTCGCACACATACTCCTAGTCCCCCCCTCCCCTCTTATTCTAGACGTCACTTTTATCTCGTAATGACTTATCACATGTTATTTTCTCGTTCACACGCTCGTTCGTTCTCTCTCGCTCTCTCGTTTTTTCTTTTAAACACTATTATCAAGTCATCGCACTGTTTGATACAAGGAACGATAATACAATTGAATATTTACGAACACAACATTGTTTCTTGTCATGCTGAATAATGTGGCGTGGCTTGTAGAAAGACGCAAGCTCCTGGACTTGCGGGTGACCAGTCTCGCATCTCTCTTGCAATGTCCTATGTAGTCAATCCTGTAAGTATAGTTGTGATGGTGTGGTGATGGCGGTGGTAAATGTGGTAATAATTGTGGTGGTGATACGTGGTGGTGGTGGTGGTGATGGTGGTGGTTGGTAGGTGGTGGGTGGTGACGATGATAGTATCCGGTTTTTAGTATTTACAATTGGTTATAGCAATCGTTATTTCCCTAAGATGAGATGGTTTACACAGTCCGAGCGCTCAAGATTTGGCATGTATTGGTATATTTCGAGGATTTTGTCCTTAGTCCTTCCTCTCCACTACGAACTGCTCGACGCGTTCATACCACTAAACATGCCGATATTGAACGAACTCTGCTGCTGCTGCTGGATCTGTTGTTGTTGCTGCTGCTGGCTGTTCGCTTGGCGGCCATGTTTTGGCACTGGGGGTTGCAGGTATTCGTGTCTAGCTAGTGTCAGTACGTCTATACGCTCCTCCTTCCTATACGCTAGGCAACTTCTTATGAAACTCTGCAACAGTAAGTCGTTGAGTCACAAAATAGTTCTCAACATTAATTCTCATCTAATTTATTTCGTCTACTTTTAGCGACAATTACCTTTGCTTCGTTGCTGACGGTTGGTTTATTCGCGAACTGGACTTCGGTGGCTTTTAATATCGTATTCTCCTCTAAAATTGTGGCTTGCGATTGATTGTGACCAAAAGGCTGAAAAAATAATTTTTTTTTAATGCACACGTTTCGGTTATACTCGCGATAAAAACGAAATTTCATAAGATTTATTTGCGATAAATACCTTTTTACCGTATAGACATTGATAAAATATAACTCCTACACTCCATACGTCAACCTTAGACGATATTTTAGGAGGATTTTTGCCAATGACGAAGCATTCAGGAGGTAGATACCTATAACAAGTACAAGTTTGTTATTAAAATTTACAATTAATGATTAAAGTGACAATTAATAATTAAAGTGACAATATAATTCGAGAGGACGTACCAATAAGTACCCGCTCCTTGGGACGTTAGATCCATTCCGTGATCTGGATTATAATTTTCCTCATCCATGACTTTACTTAAACCGAAGTCCGTGATTTTTATTTCGCCGCACACGTTGCCTTCGGTTAATAGGATATTACCTGCAAATGAGAGTATCACACAATGACATTATGATTCGCTTGGACACAAAAATAATCTTCCTCGTCATAAAATTCCTCGGGAATGACTTACATTCGAGACAATAAATGATTAGATTCGTAATATTTACCTGGTTTCAGATCATAATGTATGACTGGAGGTTTTATTTCATTGAGGTACTTTAATGCCGATACGACTTGCATAACAATAGATCTCGCTTCTCTTTCAGGTATAGTCTTATGCTGCAATTAAATGTTTAAGATGATTAACAAAATGATAAAAATATATTACGGCTATGATTAAAGGAACTCGCGAAGGAACGATAATAAGACACTTACCTGTTTGAGGTAAAAATCTAAATCATGGCCATCACAATATTCCAGAACAGTACAAAAGGAATTGGCATCAATTTCAAATACATCGTACAATTTTACGACCCGCGGATGATCCAGTGCTTTATGTATATTATATTCTCGTAATGCATGCCTGTTGTAACAAAAAAAAAAAAAGAATGAAAACACCTTTTTGAGAGGAACAAGCGTACGTTATTAAAGTGTCTCTACATTAATTATCGATTACAATCAACAAGTTAATCGATGAAAATTTAAAGAAACTTACTTTATATAATTAGCCTTCTTGTCTTCTTTCCAGTCTTTATTTAATTGATGCACTTTACAAGCCACGTACCGTTGCTCTTTTAAGTCAAATGCCTATTCGAGAAAAAACACGACAGAAATAAGAACAAGTTTCATGCTTAAATTTTTATACAGTTAATGAAAACATACATGGAATACATGGAATTTGGATGTTACCTTATGCACTTCACTAAAACCTCCCTTTCCTAATAACATTAATAAGAGGTAACGCTCATTCAGAACAGGATGAGAGTTAAATCTCGATTGGTCCTCGTTGTGAATACGCTTTAACTCTCTGATGTGTAAATTCCGCTCCCTTTCGAGTTTTTCCATTTCTAACTGCAAATCCGCGTCTTCTTTTTTCAACGCGCTTTGCCTCAACTGGAAAGACACATTATCGCTCAAGAATGGAAAACAATCCAAGGATATCTAAGGAAAATATGACTGAATATCATGATACCTTGAGTATTTCGTCAGCTTCATAATACTCCTGCCACGTATACGATCCAGGTACTGCATCTGGCTTCAAAAACGTCGCCTCAGTGCCGTTGTGCAAGGAGGGTTGCGGTTGACTACGTTTTCTGCCGGTCTCGCTGTTCGACGGCCTCTTCTTGAGCAACAGCTTCTTCTGTTTGTCGATTTCTTCCCGTTCTGTCGCTATCTCCTCTTGCCGTCGCGCAAGCTCGTGAAATGCATAACCGTCGGTCCAGTTCTCTTGAAATGTCGCGCCCACCCTTTGTGTCACAAACTGGCCCAACCTCAGTCTATTTTGCATACACTTCTGCCTAGCCTCCTTTTTTTCTATGTTTGATTTTTCCTTTAATAACTTCTTTACAACGTCTATACACTTATTTATATGTGATTTGTGCTGCTCAATCACTTTTTGTTGATTAGCCATTTGAAGCCTAAGTTCCTCCGTTGTCTGTAAAATTCAAACAACAGGTCTAGATTAATTTGCCCTTGTCATAGGTACACAGCGTACCTTTATAATAGACTTTAGATTATGCGTTTTATGTAATTTAATATAAAGTAAGGATGATAGGATTTGCATAAACTAAAACTACTTTAATTACGATTGCACTTACCCTATTTAACTCGTCAATTTTATTGTTACGTAGTTCTAAGTCTGAAGAGGCTTGAGTTTCAAATTCCTGTATCCTCTGGCAAGTAAGTTCTGTCTGAAATGCAATTTATATAATTTTACGATAAATGAAACATGTTACTGTAACATCTGATACATTTGTCAGCATTGTCTCGAAAATACCGGATACCTTGCTACACATAGAAATAGCATATTGTAAGAGAAAATTTAAATATAAACAAAGTTACGACATCTATGTTTGATGTTCTAATAACTATCTGTTTAATTATGTAACGTAATTATATTTCACTATGACACATGGCTTTCTCTTGATTATAGAAAATAAACTAGTGAGCGGAACTTAGGCAACATGAACAAACGCTTTTGAAACTGAAGGTCATATAGGCAGCAAGAAAAACACCAAAAATGTATGCATATATAAAATGTTCTCAT
>JAJVSH010000138.1:203713-467008 GCA_021460005.1 Tetramorium alpestre
CCAACAAAATTTTTAATAAATTTTATCTTGAAACAGTTAAACGATATTGGGACTCATTAGAACTCAAATGCAATGTTCAATGAATCCTAAGAAATAAAGGTGCGATATACCAAAGCAATAAAATATATCTTTAACACTCGTTTATGTTCGAGCGATAAATAAAGAATTCTTTTCTATTTTCGAAGGTACTTGAATCCTTAAGATAAGTATCTTACAATGGAAACAAGTGATACTACAAGATAGCCTGTATTTGTACAATAACAAATGTATACAGTGCTACAATTTGTTCAAAAATTAGCTGATTTTATTGCAAACATTTGACAAGAAATACCCATCATGAGATCACAAACGTAGACGTATGAAAGAGATTAATATATCTACATTTCACATAGATAAACAGAATGTTATGAAAAATATTCTCAAGTATCAAGTATCAAGTACAAAATTAAATTTTGTAATAATTATCTATTATTCTGTTTTCAGTTCTATTGCTCTTACAATTTTGTTTTGCGCAAAAAAATTAATCAAAGGCAAATCTTTGTAGAGGTAAAAATACTAACATATAAATTTTTTATTAGACAATATAATTCTATATATATCTTTATCTATATATCTTTATCAATACATTTCAATCGTCAAGAATAACAGTTTTGCTGTTATCTGCTTATTGTACAGTGGCAGAATTTATTTATTTTGTCAGATTAATAATGNAAAAGATTTTGAATGATGTTTAAGCTTACATATCCCTATCCACAAACTGCCAGCTGTTGCAGTAGAGATACTAATACAAATTGTGGGTTGTTTCTTCTAAAATGCTTACAGATATTACCGAATTTTGCTTACATTTGGGGTGTTAGTCTTCGCTTGCCTGACCTGGCTTGTCCTATTGAGGTTGGTAGGCCTTACCTGCACCTGCTTGCTGACCATAGAGCCCGCAGGTTGCGACGAAGCTGGTGGTGGAGGTGGTGGAGGTTGAGGATGAGGTCTCGGTGGCTGCATCAACGAAGAGAATTCCGCCACCGAAGAGTTAGGTGTTGTTACTTGTGGCGAAAGTAACTGTTGAGGTGATGGCGGATACTGTCAGCAAGAAAACTGTACGTTACATAGATGTCACAAGGCAGCTAAGATGATTCTCGTATGCTGAATCTTACCATAGGATAACCCTGTTGAGGGGAGGGACTCTTGGCTCCGCCATGCCGAATAGGACTATTGGCCAGATGATGCTTCGGAAAATACTCGTTGATCTTCTTATTATCAAGAGCAGCAACCGATCTAGCGCCCTTACTAGCTATAGAGCCACCTGCGATACCTCCACCTCCGTCGTCTGCTTTACGCTTTCTTTTCCTCTCAGAAGTAGTCCGTGGTACTTTTTCCGGAGTGTTTGCATCCACCTCCTTATCACTATGCGATGAGCCTGCAGAATTACAATCCATTGTCAGAATGATCATAAGGACTAAAAATTTGGATTTCGAATAACAGAATAGTAACAGATCAATGAATCACTCGACTATCGCACAACATTCAAGAAGAACATTCAAAGAGAACTTTTCCAGATGCACAAGACTTTATCCTCGAGACAAGCAAGTTGCTCAAAGGACCAGGGATGTGCAGTCGGACACTTGTAGCAAGCTTTCCTATTATATGCGTATGTATTGATCTGTAAGAGCATGAATCTGACTTACCAGTGCTCATGTTCGAGTCTTGACTATGAACTGTCTGACCAGAGTTTACGGTTGTTTGGGGTGCCATCTGAATTTGTGACCCAGCAGACATCTGTAAGCAGCAGAGAACAGGCGGTGTAAAGTATACTGCGGGCTCGGTCGAACGGCGAGGAGAACCAGCCGAGAGAGAGAAAAGGAAACAACAATGCAAACCAACCAAATGTAGTGACGGACTACAGTCATAAGGAGCGCCTGTGCGATTCAACCGTTATCGAGAGTAAGGCACGTCGCCACCACATAGTAATGACGAGTTCGTACGGCGAGGCGCAGTGGCGTGCGAGACCGACGACGAACGATAGCGATGACAACGACGGGGACGAGTACGAGAAACGGAGACGACGGCCGAAACACACGACGGCGAGAGAGCGAGAGAGGCGGCTTCCAATGATCCCTCTCGGCGGCAGCGCGGGAGAGGTTACGCTCCGCGGACGGCGAAAACCGGCGTACGACGCTACGGATACGAGAGAGAGAATCGCGTGTTGTTAAAAAGACACGATTTACTCTAGGGGGAACAAACCTGAAAGGATAGAGAAAGACTTATGGAACGGAGAAAAGGGGAGGGATGAGGGGCGCCGGACGATGCGTGGAGGGGCGCGGAAGGGGAAGAATGGGAGAGCGAGAGAGAGAGAGAGAGCGCGTGCGAGCGAGCGAACGAGAGAGGACCAGCGAGAAAGAAAGAAGAATGGTAGCACGTAAAAGAGAGGAGGAACAAACGCGCATAGAGGAAAAGAGACGGCGTCAAATGGATAGAGAGAGAAAGAGACAGAGAGAGACCGACACCTTCCAGGACGACCTATGGTGGAGTCCCATAGTAATCGCGCCGTCCGAGGCCAATTGGCGGTGTGTCAACGGCAAACGGAATTTTCACGCGCGATCCTGCCGCAAGTGGCGGCGGCGGCGTGTAAGGGAAATGTCCGATATACGTTTAGAGCTAGAGGAATCACGACAAAATGGAGGACCTTAGAGCAGCGGGGAGGCAGGCGGGCGGGCGGGAAGGAGGAAGGGAGGGAGCGGAAGGGCGACAGAGGTTCTAAGGGGCAACGAGCGCGTGTGGGACGGGAAGGGAGGGTGAACGGCGACGAAGGGGAAAGGGAACGGGGAGGGAGACGGGAGGAAGGTTAGGGTAGCGCGTTCGCGAGGGGGTAGGAGGTAAGAAACTTGACGGCGCGCACGATTCGAGAAGTGCATGGGCGATGATCGGCGAGGACCGCGGGCGCGCACCGCGAGGGGGCAGCTTTACTCACTACGTTGCGCTTCTGAACTCCCTACGGCACGGGGCCGAGGCTGCGGTTTAACTTGGCTCTCGTGTGTCGCGCATATTTTCGTAAGCGGCATCCGCGGCCACCGGTGGCAACGGCGGCGGCGTCGGTGGCGGCGGAGCAGGGGGGGACGCGCCCTGCCCCGCGCGCGCTGCGCCTCTTTCGATTAACAACACCGATAAGCGAGAGAAGAGAGCGACGACACGCTACGTCATTCCGGCCGGCTGCATAGCGCGGCGCGCATAAATGTGACGTCGTCGCGCGTCCGTTGCGCGTCCCGCGTAGCGATAAATTACGCGCACCTACGCGCGCATCATCTCTCTCTTCCTCGTCGCTCATTTTTCTCTCGCTCCCGTTGCCACACGTTCGCGTTTCGCCCGCGCTCTTTCATATTTCTCTCCTCTCCGAATTATAACACCGCGGACACGCTCCATCATCGATCCGCCGTCGCGAAATCGAACCAAGTGCGCAGCCACGAGGAGCTGGACTTTTATGAGCGAGAGCCATTATATAACGTCCACGTGATTGAATATTGTCGTACGGTAACTATATTTTTCTCGTTTAAAATCGAGAAAATCTTCGACAATCTTCCAAAAAGATTTCTACGTTTGAATATCGCGCGGTCTACCGGCACGCACTGAAGTTATGCGAGGGCAGTGGCGAATGGCTTACTCACTCTCGCATGACATGAATCGTCGAAAAATCTAGTTTCATCTAATTGATCCGATTAGTTACGCATCTCTTATAGCGCATTAACTTTGCACGGCGATCTACTTAGATTGATGACGCTTTTATTTTTGTCGTGCCGCTATTCCGAGAGACTGTTTTACCTTATTTATATCCCGATGCAGACTACGCGAAAGAAAGTGCACGTGAGATTTACGAGGAGCAAGTGCCCGTCGTGTGAAGTAAATAAACGAATATTTGCTTACTTAAGCCATCGCAATGAAATGGCGAAATTGATTTTCTTGCGACGAGGCATGTTCGTCAAAACTAAGTTAATAACAATGATCAATACCAATCTTCTTTTTTCTACTCTTGTGATGTCTTATAAATAAGCCGTGACGTATTCGAACGGCATGACGTCTGAGATCGATTCAAAAGATAGATACGTAACGTTTTACTTTGATGATAACTCACGCTAGGTTCTGAGATTTAAACGTAATCCTTTTTTTTTCCGTCGATGACACGTCGATCGCCATGACAATCGACATATCTGACGTTTGATGCGGAAAGAAATAAAAAAGAAGGAACGACATTGTAGCCAAATTATCAGGCCGATACTCAATGAAACAGTGAGATACGACAAAAGTTTGAATCACAATTATCGTAATATACTTTATATATATCCTCCTACATCTAATCTTACATTTTATTTCCACAGCCCGTAATTCGCGCCGTCCAGCAGGTAACCCGGTCACGTGACCGGTAGTATATCGCGCTTGCCGACCCTGACTATGCGACAACGAGATGCTCGTTCCGTGGATTCCTCGCGTATCGCGCACGACCGGCACGAACAAATTCATCGCGGGAGAGGACAGCAAACTTCCTTATCGATGGATCAGTGGCCGTGCCCGGAACTGGGCTAGAGGACCGGCGGCGAGAAAGAGAGAGAGAGGGGGAGAGGGAGACGGCGCGAGTCTCTCTTTCCCACCGTTGTCATTGCGATTCGCCGTCGAGACGGATGGCACCGTGTTGTATATGATCGCGCGCAGAGCAGATGCGCACGATGATGTGTGCGTGTGGAGTTGCACATATGCATACGTGTGCACACGACGTGCGTGCGAGCGTATATATGGAGCGATTCGGCGCATAAATGACTGAACGTACGTACGTGCGAAACCCGGTAAATCGGGGCATGTAGGACTTTTACAGTGCACGCCTCTTCTTCTTCTCTTTTTTTCCTATCCCACAGTATGTTTTGTGCGCGAATGCGAGCCAAAATCCCGCCCTGGTGACCTGTCCTTAAAAAGGCCATAACCGCGAGGTCGGTCTGTTGTCTGCACGAACGAACCGTGGTCAGAGAGTGGAGTACGTAAAGACCGAGTCGCGTCTCGTAAGCGCGCTGTGCACGTCTACGAGACAGCCCGTCTCTCTCTTTCCCTTCTCCTCCTCTTCCACCTCGGTCTCTCTCGCGCCTCGCCGCACGAGGTCCGTTCACTCCGTTTCCCCCTGGATGCGCTCGTAAATGTTGGCGTGCGGCTGGCGCGCCGAGTAAACAGCGGAGACGGTAGCATCAGCAACAGCAGCAGCAGNAGCACAACAAGCAACGACGACAACCGCAGCAACGGCAACGGCAATCGTACCGCGCGATGTCAATGGACACGGCGAGCGGCATCGCGCGTATACACGCGCGCCTCCTCTCCTTCTCTTTCTTTCCTCGCGCACAGTGCGTTACGGAGAGCGCGAGCCAAAAACCCGGCGCGCGTGGACTCGCCTAATCGAAACGGAACTGGAACTGTCCGACCACCGTGCCACCGCCGCTCTCGCATACTACTACCTAGCCCCGAGGTTTCTCTCTCTCTATCTCTTTCTCCATTCCCTCGTCCCTCCGTCCCTCTCTTTCTCCTCGTCACTCCGGTGCTATTTCTCTTTCTCTCTCTCTCTCTCTCTCTTGCTCTTTCTCTTTCTCGCTCGCTCCTCTCTATGTACGGCAAATGAGCAACGCGCGAGATTCCGAGATGCGGCAAAAGGTGCAACCTCCCTCCCACTTCCCCCGCGGTGCTGCTACCGCCCCGCATCACACAACAGAGTCAGAGAGAAAGAGGGACACTTTGGTAGAATATACAGGCGAACGAGAAAGGAAAGGAGAAAGAGAGAGACAGCGGCGGGAGAGAAAGAGGGATGGGAACGCGGGGGGAAGACAGAGTGGCGGGAGGGGGGAGGGAGCGGGGGCAGACGTTGGCGAGCTTGGATGGAGGAGAGGGATGGACGGGATAAGATAGAAAGAGAACCGTCAGTGACTGACGGAGACCGGGTCCGTAGGGGGTGGCGGCGAGCAGCAGAGCCGGGATGCGGGGGCTCCAAGGGGGAGGAGAGAATACGACGGGGGGAGGAAGGGGGAGGGAGGAGGAAGGCGTATGAGACATTCCTTCAGTGAACGGGTCGACCGAGTGTGAGTGCAAGCGAGCCGGTAAAATCGATGTGGCGAAGTGTAGTTGTGCCGCTACAGCGTGCGAAGGGTGCCTCTGCTCTGTTGTACCTCTCTCTGTCCCTCCCTCTCCCCCTCTCTCTGCCACCCGACCACCCCCTTCGCCCTCACCTCTTCACCGCCGAGATACGTTTCCCGTGTGTGATCCGCGGTTCCGCCTTGCGGCGTTACTTTGCGCTCCGCTTGTATCTCGGACCAGAGAGAAGCAGTCAGTCGGGTTAACGAATGACGCTCCTTTTTTGCCATTGCGTTAATTTCTCCCGCGAGGAAAGAGGGCTTCTTATCCCACTATGCCGCATGTAAATGAAATTTTATGGAAAACGCCTTTTATTAGTCAGGAGAACTTGATTATAAATGTCCGAAGCTGTCCATTACTGATTGAATTTCGAGCTTACGATTGAAATATCTACAGCTTCATGATGTAGGATAACGATAAACAACTTGAAGCTTCGACAGATTTATAAATTTGTAACGTTCTTAGAAATTCTTCAAATGGATTAAGAGCTTTAATCTACAGATTAACGCGAAAGAAAATATCGAGATAAATTTTACAACAGGTGTTCGCTATATGTATATGTGAATGAATGTATGAATGAACGAACGAATGAATGAATAAGTGCGAGTGAGAAATGACGATTTTAATTTAATAAATTATATATTATTATTTATGCATAAAATAATTTGTAAATAAAAAGCAAGACTAAGAAATATTATCATATTTTGGTTTTAAAGCTCATGTTTCACTGTAGCCATGTTCAATGTCAGAAGCAATAAAAGGGAATTTTTCCGCGCACTGACGTTAGTAATCTTCGCACACTATCACTTTCGATAAGTTAAGTTGGTAGAATATAAATGGTAGTGGAATTTTTTTTCTACAGTTACACTTCAATATAGCCGCACCGAAGTAGCCTTTAAGAACACATACAGCACACTATAATTGTGTCATACAATTCACATATGATAGCAATCACGTATATTCTATGTATCATAACTTAGGAGACTATATCAGACTATATGACTAAAGCAGTACGTGCCATGAAAAGAAGCTACGTACTGATCTAAATTCTCTTTTGTTAATGGATGTATCCGTTCTTTTGAATTAGTACTCTTCAATTCTTTAATGAATGAAAAATTGATGTAATAAAATTAAACTTTAATAATTCTGTAAGAAATGAAACATTAAAGAGCATTACACACGCACACAGTTATTCTGAATAAAAATATTCAAATTTTGAAATTGCATTCCTAATTAATCAGTATAATATATGGGAATGCTATTGTGAAGAAAATAATTAATAATGCAACATTACGAAACTGACGTTTTCATTCGCGGCGAAATGTCTTTTTAAAAATGCTCTCTCGCAATGGGTTCCGCTTGTTACGTTCCTGTGAAATACGTCGTGCCGACGCGTGCTTCGGCCTGTGCGAGGGCGTATTAGCAAGAGAGACGCAAAGGCCGAATAGTGGAGGGGCAAAGGAAACGGAGAAGGGGAGCAGATGCGGTGGCAGGAGAGGGGACACGTACAAGAAAACGGAACACAGCGGAACGGACGAACATAACAGGTCGAGCGACCGTACAAATCTGAGCTATGCTCCGTATATTGTTGCCGACGGAGATGCTCCGAACTTTCGACGTAGATGATCAGAATAATGTCGGGAAATATTTCCAAGTGGAAAACGTATTAGTGCACAAGGTGAATCTTTCGCATGTGAAATCATCGTAAAGAATGATCACGCCGGACAGTGCGAACTATCGAGAAGTTTAACGGGTGAACGGGTAAAAACGATAACGAGCATGGATATATAAATGGAATTTACTCGGACGCGTGTTGAGTTGAATTGTAATCACGTTGAATATGGAGTTCTCCTTTGAGAAACAAAGTACGAATAATGATATACGAGACGAAAAAAGAAGATTCTTACTGTAACGACTGGTTTCTGTAACAGTTATTTGCATGTGACCGCAGGCCTGTTTTTGAAAACTGTTATGTGAATAGTGACTAGCCACCTGAGAGTATATGTGACGATACGACACCACTGATGCAAACAATGTCCCTATATCATGAATCTATCTTTCTGATAAGTGACGCAGTGCTATATTCGATTGCCAGGAAATGACGCTATTCGCGTAAAAAGCGACCAATAATAATGCCATTTTACGTCACGTAGAGTGCCATAAGAACACGAAGTTAGCCGATTGGCTGTTTCCTCCCTGACAAGTTACAAGACAAGTTAAACATTATTTACAATGTTGCGATATGATGACATTTCAATCTTCAATCGTCTGCGCAATGACGTTCGGTATTTTGTAAAAGCGTACGTAACAGTAATACATACATAACAGTAATATATAAAAATGAGTTTTTGAAAAATGAAGATGACGAAGATTCGAGTCGCCCTACAATAGTTTTCACAACCTTTACTAGTGTTAATCCGAAAAATTAATTAGGTATATACATTGAAAAATATATCTTTTTTATCTCTCCTACAATGTATGAACAATATATGAATGAAATTCGCGAATAGTGAATAAATCGATACGCGAGACGGGATTTGATAGGCAACTGTGGCGTGAAGTTTGCGGCGAGACGAGTCGCCATTGCATATACAACGAGCCGTTAGATAGCCGTTTTTAACGACACTATTGCGAGGAGCGACCTCCCTAATTGGCAGAGGAATTTTTCTTTCCCCGTAATCCTTTTCTAACTTGCACCTAGTTTTTTTTTGTTATCGAAACAGAATGGAGCCGAACGGAACGGGCAACGTCGCGGCGTTTCGGAGACCGCGACAACGTTGCAACGAGTTTCTCTCTTCCTTTTCGGAAGTTCGCCTGCTCTCTCCTTTGCCCCCCTCGGGTACGAGTTCCATGGGAAAATGAGCGCGATCGTTTCCGTATGATGGCGTTCACGTCGGTGTGCCGAATGCGAACGTTGGGTGTGATTTCGCGAATTTTGTGTCGCCGTGACGTTCGACACAAGATCGATATAAGTCCAAACTGCGTATATCTCACGTATTGCTAAGAAGCTAATGTTACGTTGAGATTAAATGCCGCGTTGAGAATGCACGCCATCACCTACATGGACACAAGCTTTTTATTTTTTTCCTTTAAATATAGCCACAAGGATCTTTATTATTATCCGATGAAATAAAGAGAAAAAGAACGGGTCTTTCAGTTTTTAAATTATGCTCGTAAGGAAGTCTCTTATTCTCTTGCGTAACGCGGTAGTATAATCGATGCAGATTAATGGACTAATTAATTCTTCTATTTCAAATAATTTCTTGTCATGTTCCAGGAATTCCATTGATTACATGTATTTCGAGAAAACTGTTTCTTGATTATAATGTTATATACATTATCGAATCAAATTGGACGTTAGATACGGAGTAATCTTAAGGAATTAGAAATTATAGCAATACGGTAAATTTTTCATTCTATTATGAAATTATTAGCTTAAATAAAACAATTTAATAAATAATATTATTGAAAGTACTGAATAAATTGCTCGAAAGCAGAATAGCGTGAATCACTCAAGTATGCCAGAATAACAGAATAACAGAATAAGTTGCTCTGAAAATATTTCGAAAAATAAATCCGAAATATCGTCAATCGATTAAAATCATTCATCTTCTTGTCTTCTATCTTGTATCGATAAAAAAAAATAAACTCAAACTCCATTAAATGATCCTAAAAATCATAATGAAGTATAAAATATTGAGAAATCTGCTAACAAAAACGATACGCAAAGAGAATACGTTTCGGAAGAGTCATCTAGTTCGCACTCAGTAGCAAGAAACGACCGCGGTGTCTCGAGTACGCGGCCTCCTAGACCTTGCAATGCCGCCGCCACTCGATCGTAGAAAACACCGTTGGTGTGGCGGCAACAAGAGGCACGGCTGTCTGACGTGACGGCAACACAGCGGGGTCCCCCCTCTTTCACCTACTCAACGGCAGGATCGCGCGCGGATTCTCCCCTCTCCGCGCCGTTTTCCCCACCAGCGGACCCCCCCAATAGGTCGCACACTCATTAGCCCAGTCGCGCGCGACTTGCCCTCCTCTCCCCCTTCCCACCCGCGGCGTGCACGTCGCCGTGCGATCAGCTGGTCGGCCACGCGGCGTTGCCTCGTTGTCTTGGCTTGCGCCGTGCGCGCCGTGCCGCCACGCGGTTTTCTGTATATGTCGCTTCAGCGAGAGAGAGAACCGGCGCAACGGGTAGAGGTGTGCGTGCGTGATCGCGCGCGCGCGCGGTACACTCACGAGAGGTTAGATGCAGCTCGGCGCCCCGTGTAAACGGCGTGGCGGCCGACACGGTGCAAGGACGCGTTCGCGGCCGAATTAAGCTGCGTTCACACGGCGTCGAGCGCTGTATTTTACTACGAATTAAAATTGAATGAAGACAACGTAGTTTTAGCAGCTCTATGCTAAATGATAAATTTACATTTCACGAAAAAGAAGCAAATGGAAAGAACTTGCGCAACGTTTGATAGAGTTCGTTATATATCGTTAATTGATGGGCTAATAAGTGGCCGAGCGAGTGCGATAAAAATGTTCATTGTAGAACTTACGACATAATCGCACCAACCAGTTTGCAGGTCAACGGCATGGCGATAGCTACGACTAGCGAAGTGGAAAAAATATTCATACATAAATACTGATCATAGTGATCTGGAGAATGACAAATAGTCGGGATAAAAGTTCCATTAATCTTGAAGAATTTATCGATTTTGTAACTATCTTTTTCTCTCATATTCTTTTTCGCAACAAATGATTAAATGATTTACAATGGCGCAACAATTTCTCGCATTCTCGGCAAACCTGATTACTTATACATATTTCCCTCAATCATACATTTTTCATGAATCTCAGTGTACCTCAATGTATCAATTCTTGTGTACCTCAAATTAAATGTTATAAATCTATTTCAAGCAAGGTTTCTATAAATGAGAATTTGAAAAATGATAAAAGAAAATCGATAATTCAAACTGTGAATCCTCTTAAATGCCAATCTTAATTTTTATTCTGCATATCTTTAACATCAATGACTAAACAATTTCGAAACTCTTCTGTGACATAATCTTTCACTCAGTAAAATTCCGTATCCATGCAGTAAATAGTATCGTCGCAACGAAACGGTACCTATTCTGAGAACAATAGCGACCTCTTTCAGTGACGATTTAGGGGCGAGAACAAGGCCATGCGAGAATATTATCGAATCGTCGTTTGCTCTTGCGTTAAACATGCCGGGAGGCGACGAGCGGAGGAACAAAATATCGACACCTCGATACTATCAGCATATCATAAGCATTCCTACTTACGACGACGAGCGGGTGTCTACCGAGAGCAGCCGATCCTTGTAACTCGAGCGTACGAAGATCGCCGATCGCACGTGCCGAGCCCCGCCGATCGTCGCCGACGACGGTCGGCACTAGCGGGTGTGCGACGACGAATACGCTGCTCATTGTGAAAGTTACGACATAACCGCGCGGACTACTCCCGCAGGTCAACAGCGTGCGCGCGATACGATCTCTCTCCTTCTCTCTTCCTCTCTCTTTCTCGCGCTCTTCGTCTCGGACGGCGCGCATTAAGCTGGTCGCGAGGCGTAGCGCAGATTTCTGGCTCCCATTAAGGCTTGTTTACACCACTCGAGATTCGCAGACGGAGACGAATTCGGATTTCTCGCGAAACGAAACGTCGAATAACAAGAATGAACCGCACAATTTCGTGATTCGTGACGAACATAAAACGTTTAGCATAAAATATCTAAGCATAATTATAAATATGAAAGAATTTACAGGATGATTTTTAGAGACATATTTAATTGAAATGTAATAAGATTGAGCGACAGTACAGAGTGTAAAGAAAAAGGAAAAAAACATTGCAGTAAAAGGACTAAAGCATTTGGCTGTAGGAAGGGAGAAAGCGACACGGATGATTGCGTCGTTCTGTAATATTCCGCGACATTTAAATTTTAAATTCCGGCTCTAACAATTAGACTCTGTGGAATAACGCGGTGTAGGCGATAAGTAAATAATGTCGACAGGTGGAGCCCGCATGGAGTCTCCGGTCACGTCGTCCGCCTAGGAATCGCAGCGTCCGGCGGCGGCGCTACGGTTTTAGCTCTCTATAACACATTACATCGCCTTTGTGACCGCGTTTAAAGCCCCGTATCGCGCGTAAGACGAATCCCCCAACGGTGACGGCGACGGCGCGCACCGTCCATGCTCAACATTTCCATAAATTTCGCAACTCTCGCGTTACGCAATGGCGTCGCGTGACGTAGCAGAGTGTTCGCTTCTTTGTGCTCGTCTCCGTCACGATATCGCAATGTTTTGGATACCTGTGAGGCCAGGCTGCCGACACCTCGTACCTAGAGAATCTGGAAACATCGCACGCTGCAGGATTCCAGATCCTTTTTTCCCCCATAAGTTGAAATCGTCTTCTTGCCGAAGTATGAAGTTAGTTCAGAATCGGGCATTAAGGGTTAAGCGGCGGATGCTGGGGAAATTACGATATATGTATATCCGGCGCGATCTCTCGTGCCTGAAGTGACGAGGAAGGAAATATTCTCTTACCAACTGTGTACACGTACGATTCCGAGATATATCGGGATAAATCTTACGTAAAACCGACCGTTCTCGTAAATAAAGCGAAACTCGAGACACACGGGGGGACTATTTCAAGACCTCTTATCGGGCGCCTCATGTATTTGTCGCGAATGGCTGAATCGCCGCTGACTGAGAGATAAGCTTTATCGTCACGGCGATACAACATTGTCGGCCGTGTATTATGACAGGGACCATGTACAATTTGTCGACGTAGTATGCACGGGCTCGCGCGCAGACGCGCGGTCGTGTCGAGGAAAAGAAGGAAGGAACCGGACGGACAGATGCGATCTTCTCGCATTCGATGATGCGTCCATGAAATATGCAGCCCCGGCAGAAAGCCTAGAATAACGTTTCCCAATCCGTCTCGGTGTGCGACCCTTAATTCGCTTCCGCGTGTCGGGGCGATACAATCGGGTGGGGAAATCTTTCGACATGACCCCGGTGTCTTTCATAAACATATCGTTCTTTAACACCTAACGCCTTCTTCTCGTTTTGCCTGCGTACAACGTTGCCTCGCGGCGGGGCACGTTTGCCGGTGCGCGCGTTCGCGCTCGCGCGCGCCGCCTGTTTCGAAATAACAGGCGACCGGTCTTCCGTTTTCACGGTGTTGTCGCTCAAGCGATTCATTCTTTCGATGACTCATCCGTGTCGAGCGCACGAAAATAAATCGTGCAAATTCGCCGTAAGGCTCGCGACTCGCCGGCGGCGGCAGCGATATAACAATCAGGGTGGGGCTCGGTGGTCGCACGGACATCGGGCAAACACTTAACGTAGGTAGATCAGTAACGATCGAAAGCCGGCCCTAGTTCCTGCACGTGGCACTAGGTGGTCGCCGGGAGCTCCCCGCTCAGGCGCCCAGAAAAAAGCGGATACGCGAGCGGATGCTGAGTGCGTCCGACTTTATCCGCGGAGGTGCGCAGGGCCTACAGGGTGCAAACTGTGTGCGGCTGCAAGGCACAACACATATTGACCCTGCCCTGGGATTGCACACATGGGTCTGTGAGACCTATATGTCGTAGTCCTCAAGTCGCTGACTGTTCTTGGCGATTTTTCCTCATTTGAACGCGGAAATTTTCGCAACTCAGCTAGATTTGAATTTTTATCTTACAATTATATTCTACGACGTTGGAAAAGTTAGTAGTCGGAAAATACGCGTATTTACCAGGATTATAAAAATATTCGAGAAAAGGATCCGAAGGAGAGAAGCAGAAAGAGTCGGCGTGCATGAAAATGTAGCGTATAGTTCTAGAATCGAGATGAAACGCGACAGAAGTGATGCAGATGAATAGAAAGCTTTTACGACAATATAATGATTTTACCAATTATCGTGTTCTCGTTTCTCTTCCTTGCATAGATGCACTGTATAATTTTGTTTTTTTGTACATATATATGTAGCGTAAGAATAGCTAACGACATGACATATAACAACGAACTAAAACTTACACAAAAATTGAGTCATGACTAACCGTAATAGATATCTTATCGGTTCGTTCTGCTACATTGTGAATATACGGCGGAAGTGACGGACCTAAAGTATCGTCCTTGGTTGTCATCTATTCCGACGAAATTATAAACAATTTAACAAAATGAACTTAATAATACGCATTGAAAATACAATGCAGTTGTTGGTGCGTGAGTTATTGAAATAACACTATTTATATAACATATATAATATTTATACAATAATACTATTTAATTATAATTTATAATACACAATTATATATTTGGACGTTTTGGCTCAGCTTCGAGATATTCAAATAAAGTAACAAGGAAAGAGACTACGAGAGTCAAACGCGATTATTGATACTATGTAGAGTTAACGTTATGTAACATTTAATTATTAATTTTATGTTAAGTTGATTGAAAAAATATTAAACTAATAATGCATAATCCGCTAGATAATGATTATTCGTTGAATCTCATTTTTGACACAATTAACAATAAATTAAAATTTTAATAAACAAACAAACCTATAAGCAATGCTAATACTACGAAGAATACAAAATGAATTTCCTTGATTCATAATTCTGTACGTTCCAGCTATTTCGGAAATTCAAGAATGTTACCAAAAATTTAAATGTCAAATATCGAATTAATAATTAAATGTTACATAACATTAATTCACTCATCACTAACTGCGTTTGATTCTCATGGCCTACTTTTTCTTGTTACTAATTTTAATACCGAGAGAATTAATTAATAATTTATTCAAATAAAATAAATTGAAATTATTCTCATACTCTCCCTCGAGATAGATGAGTGTTTCAAGATTTGATGGTCAAAAAGCTATTTAAAATCATAAAAGAATCAGCGTGCATTTTGATTTCATAAACACAGTCATATAATTGAAAGAAATAAAGGTAAAGAAGTCATGATAAAAAATTGTATCAATTGATCAAAATATGGTAATGATAGAAAGCAGTCGGAAATTGCAATAACGTTACAGTCGAATTATTTGAAAAATGAGAATTGTATACATATCGTTAACGTACAATGTTTCGCGATACAAAACGATTATTGCGGCATTTATAGGCGTGTAAATGACCGGAAGAGAAAAATGTCGGACGCGAGTAGCAACAGGGATGGCTGTCATATAGTTGTCACCGCCGTTCGTTCGCCCCTTTCAAACGAGTAAGATGGACGAGAAAATGATGAATGGACGCAAGTAATCTAGTGCAGTCAGCACGATCAACGGCCAGTTTTAACGAGCTGATTCAATTTTACGGCCGAAAAAAAGGAGAGTAGAAAGTCCAAACATTAACACCTCCAATAAAAGTTCTCTTCATGTGAGGCGGTTCTACATCTGAGTACGCAGTTGCAACTAATTATCGACTTTATTACACATACATAATACTAACGTGATGCAATTTTTTTTACTAAATTTATATGGCATTTGTTTGTCCACAATTTGTTTAACTTGCAAAAAAATTAAAAATAAATAAAAAAGTTTCATAAGCATTTCTAAGTTTTTTTTTTTTAATAATGTATGAATTTTGATTGTCCATCATTTGTCCACAAATAATACTATCTATTGCTTTTCTTTCTTCTTTTTCGTAATATTGATATGCTTTTCAAAACATGAACAAAAAATGTTTGCAAAATAGTAAAAAACGATTATTTATGGATAAATGTGAACAAACTGTGGACATTCAAATGTCACACAAGTTTTATAAAAATTCGCATTTCGAAATGCTAACTTTTCACAGATCTCTTCTATCATCATAATTCCTGATTAGATCGAGCATCGCGAGTTGAAGAATTCAGAGAACTTTCGCATCATGCTATTCTTCTTTCATTCGATTATTCTTACATGTACTCTGATTACTCTGATCAAATTACTTAATTTGTTAAGTAGAACCTACAGTATTTCATCTACTGGATATAATCAGTTTGTCATTTGAAAAAAAAAGATTAGATTAGAGACGATGAATGATATGAAACTTTGTTGCGAGCAATCATGCCGATTAAGTTACTCGGAATTTGATCGAAACTATCCGCGTTTTAGATTTTCCCCTCAGATCGGGAGGTTAAATGCAGCATGACGATAGATGATGGATATCAACGATCTGAATCATATGTCCTGCCTTTCGTGGAATGCACAAAAAAGAAACGAAGATGAAAACGCAATGATGAGATAAAGTTTAAGTAAGTTTTGCCCGTGTCAAATTGGCTGTCGGTAAAGGAACGCCAGTTTCGTGCGGTAAACCTTTGCTCCCTTCGTGTCACGAGTAGCGATGGAATCAAGTTCAAGATATACTTAAAAATCCGATAAAAATCGAATATACTTAAAAATCCGATAAAAATCGAAAAAATATCCAATAATAAAGTTGCGTTTCCTAGGATTTAAATAATTTTAATAAGGAACGTTTCGTACTTGCGTAATAATCGAATCCCAACTAGTTAGTTTCAATTTATAAAACGAGTTTCTGCTGAATTCGAACATGTACTTATGAGTAATTTCTATTTTAAAGACTCGAAACTTTTACAATATTCTCAAATAATTTTGTCTCTCTACGATAATAACAAATTAGTTAAAATGTATTCTTATCTGAGTGTTTATTTGTCTTATTCTTACATCGTGTATTTGGAAATTTTTATCCTGTCAATCGGACTTGTTGGATAAAGATTAATTTTTAAGTTAAACAGAATTTATCTTTAATATACAGTACATATTATACTATTTTCATTTACAATATTATAGTGTCACAGTATTACAGTATTATAGTATTATCAAATAATTGTTCAATATAATCAGTTGAATATTGTGTCGATTATATGAATCTTATAGATATATCTATACTATAAATATCAATAATAAATATCAAAATTTTTAAAAGTAAAATATATAAAAATTATTTGAAACTTTTAATTAAATTTTATACGAACTTTTTGATTCGAAAGAAGACAAGTTTTTAATAAAAGATTCGAACATATTAAGATCAAGGTTCGGTTGTACTTGGACGTAACACTTTTTTTCAAGGTACTCAGGTAGAGGATTCGAATTTATTTCGTCCAGGTTCGAGTATATATTTCAAAGTATTGATTTTATTCTTCGAAATAATCATAAATTTCAAAACTATGCTAACATATTCGAACCTACTTACATACTTAATCCCATCACTGGTCACGAGTACGCGCGAAACCCACGTATTCGTATGATTCTATAGAATCTCAGATACTTCGTATATGCAAATGCGCCTATTCTTTGCGTCATTGACATAACTACAAACCAAAGATATTTAATCCGCGCGTTGGATTCATAGAATTATTCAAATTATTTAATAGCATGCTTATTTTTTCTCAATAATATATTTTTTTAATAATCAGAAATTTTTGCTGAATCAAGATTCATTTCAGACTCTTCTCCTCTCGATTCTTTCGCGCTCTTATTTTCAGACGGGACATATATTACTACTGAATCATTTATCAAAAATCTGAAACTTCATGCTGTGTCCGAGGCACAAATTACTGCCAAATTCTATAATAAGTTTAATGTTAACTATCTTTATGATCGTTGACGATACGCTGACGTACAGACTCGCTATCTATTTGGGGATGCAAAGCGATTCTCGGGACGAGCGTTTGAGAGATACGCGGCATTCATTCTATGAATCGGCAGCGGCATAACCGTGTTACTCCGGTACCGCGAGATACTCAGTATCGAAGAGTCAGCATCGATATTTCGATAAGCATGCCTATCTATCGTGCCCGTTGACGGTGCAAAGACGAAAGCGCGAACGGGACGGCGCGAGGCGACCGAGGAGGAAAAAAAGAGGGAGATCACGTGAGCGCGAACGAGACGGAGGACGGAGGAGCGACAAGTATTTTGCCTTGTCTGCTTCTTTGCTACTCAGAGGCGTCGATATATCAGCAGTCGGCGAAAGAAGTTCAATGTGGCGGTAAAAGCGGACGGTAATGCAGATTGCGGGCTCAGGGCGTCTCCCGTTACCGCGTTGCATCGTATGGTGCACATCTCTCGAGAGTGCACCGTCCGCTCGCCTTGTCGTCGGCCGCCCATTGGCCGTCGCTTCGCTCTCCATTCCGTGGATTCCTAGCCGATTAATCCCCCGACGGCGTACGGGAGGCCCGTGGTCTGCGGATCTTAACATGGGGATCCTAGAATACGTCCGCGGACGTTGTCACGCCTATAATCGCCGTGCTATATGCACGCTACTGTGAAATCTTGGATCCGAATCCATAGATTGGAAACGTACTAGGGAAAAAGTTATTAATTGTTGTATCATTCCCGAAGGAAATGGAATTGGTAGTCGTTGCTCTCTCTGGCAAAAAGAATGGATTCATTTAGATATAAATATAGCGGTTACTCAAGTCATTAAAGAGACAATCAACGATTAAAAACGATTACCTGTGTCCAGCGAAAAACGTCGCGGGGGCATTACTCACCCAACGCGACATCGATCGGCTTGCGAATGGAAATTTTTCATCCGCGCATTAATCAAAAGTGTGTCTGGAGTATCAAGGATACCGAAATTTCTCGAGACACTCAGTAGACAGACGAGAAGGCGCGTTGCGCGGAAAGATGCGCAGCGATTTCTTAAGAGAAGTCCGTGAGAGAGGCAACGATACCAGTTTCGAAGTTCCGAGAACCCGAACGGGCCGCCGTAACCATCATCGGGAAGGCTGGAAAAACACTAGCCGCGCTCGCGGTGGAGGAGAGAGAGAGAGAGAGAGAGAGAGAGAGAGAGAGAGAGATTTCTCAGGAGGAAGGCTCCGGGCTCGCGCTCGTCGCCTCTACGGTGCTTACATGTATATTCGGCGTTCCCAAGGTTGGTAGGTAGGTATGTAGAAACCTTCCATACAATGCGCGTAGTGCTCACTTACTATCGAAAGGATCAATACGGGGGACATGCACTAACTTGCTTGCTCGCTCGCTTGCTTGGCCTGCTTGCTTGCCTGCCTACCTGCCTGCGTTCATGAATCTCCCTCGCCTAACAAAACTGTAGGTCACGTAGCGCCTTCGTGGGATATTCGCAGAAAGGAAGAATCCTTCGGGAAGGAAATTTTAGTCCGAGGGATTGTCGATCGTGAATCGATGTTAATACTTAACGAGCGCTTTTCGACAAGGGATCTTCTCTCCATTTCCACGGATTTTTATCCCAACTGGGACGACCATGAATTATGATTTAGAGATAAGTTATCAATGAACGCAGCTGAGCTCTCTCGTGGACAATGATTAATACCCGAGACTATTTTAAAATGTTTTCATACCAGGAATAACAATATTTCCTAAAAGAGCAGTCATTCTAATTAAAAGCAATAAGAGTTTTCACGTTAGACTAAAAAAATCCTGTCGAAAGATTAAATCTTGAAAGTTATTCGTTCGATACACAACTGTCGATATCTGCGAATACTGTTTCGACGGACCTCGCGTCCGTCTTTGCGATCTCAAAAAACGAGAGCCGTCGAGAGTCGCCTCGGCTATCGAGTTTCTTCGAAGCGCGGAACGGGGAACAAACGGAGGTCACCCTACCAGGGGTGTAGCATCGGGACAGTGCCCTTCACCCTCCTCGGTCAACCGCGTCCCGTAATCGGAGGAACTCGGCAGCATTCGTGTATTCTCGCAGGACTACAACGCGGTGTGTGTGTGAGAGAGAGAGAGAGAGAGAGAGAGAGAGAGAGAAAGAGAGACAGAGAGAGAGAGAGAGAGCAAAAGGACGAGGTTCGCGAGGAACGATCCGCAAATTCGTTCGCACCAGCGTTGCCAACCGTAAGCCAGAACTACAGTATTTACAACATCACGATTACATCATCGAGTACCAAGCACATCAGGAATACAATAGCATATGCAGATACTTCACGATACATAAACGTACTGCTGACTCATCCTCTTTCTTTAGTAAATTTCTTTGTCCAAAGTCCACCTCCCCCCTCTCGTAGGTAGTCAGTCGGAAAGTATAAATCATAGTACCAACGTTAAATATACATTTATCCGTGTCGCTTATCCGAAAGAGAATTTAATTTTACGTTCTGTAAATAGTGTAACAAAAAGGAACAGCATTGAAGTGTAACGGCTAAAGAATGCCCTCTAGCGTATCCGATCGAGTCTCTTTCTCTAGCTCTCTTACCTCGCGTTGAATGTATTTTACACCGCGTGCCAAAACTCCGTGCCGGATAAACAGATTAATACGCGGTAACGGCGCATATATTATCCGCAATGAATTTCTGCTGGCAGAGAAGGGAAGGAGGGCCTTCACTCGCGAGGATCTCCGTACTCCCCGTTCCCTTTTGCCCATTGCTGCTCTCGCGCTATGTTGCCCCACCGCCCGCTTCATTGTTCAGTCGGCCAATCACGCCCACGGCTAAGGAGAGCTTGCGGCATCGCGCGTGGCGTTCGTGCGTTCTCGTCCGACAGACGAGACGGCCCGATTAGGCCGAATTCGCACGAATTCGCTACCGAGCAGACGGCCGAGCGTTGCGGACGATCGAGGGGGTGCAAGAGGGGAAGTTGGAACGATGCAAGACAGGGGAAGGAAAAGAGAACAAAAGAGAGAGAGAGAGAGAGAGAGCGCATGATGGAATCTTGAAGAAAGGGAAGAAGAATCCGCGCGCGCGGTCCCCACGAATGGATTTCGACCTGCGAGGCGAAATGCTCAGCGGGCGGAAAGAATCGGAGTATCTGTGGACGACCCCCGGAAGCGGACTATCGAGGTGTCCATTCGATTTCCGCGTATCCGCTCGGAGATGCCAACTGGCCCGTGAAAAGTATGTTTTCGGTATCTCTTCCCGGCATGTTTCCGTGATTAATCGATCGGTAAGCATCCCCCTGCCCCGTATATCACTGAACAGCCGCTAGCTAAATCGAGGCAGATTGTTTCGCTTCGCTTTGTAACGATGGATAAAAAATCCCTAACTATTTTATCTGTTGAATATCTCACATTCTAGGTATCCCGCTCGCACTCTATACAATTACAAACTCGTGGGCAACAAGTTGACGTCACGTTATAATCTCTCTCAAGTACAACGTGGCGACGAATTCGAGGCGCCGAATCGCATCTATAAAGTTATCGGTATTTTAGAAATCAATCGCGTTGAAACGTACACGATCCGCGCGGCGATCCGATACAAAACTGGGGCAACGATTAGGAGTGGGGCAGGAAATCGCTAATCAGGCTTAATTAGCCAAGGTTCCCAGTGCAACCGGGATCCTACGGACGGTGAACCAGATATATTCCGTTATCATTATCATTGCAAGCCGCCCGCGAACGCGGGGCATCCTACTGCCCGACGCAGCTCGGCTCAGCTGGGAGCGGGAAGCGGCGTGATCTGTCGCCCTCGGCGGTTACGTCCCAAGTGGCGAGACACGGCCAGCGGGTGGCGGCGCGCGGCAGGTGCAGCTGACGGCGCGCGGGCGGACAGGAGAGGGGGAGGAAGAGAGAGAGAGAGAGCGCATGCTTTCGGCTCCTCCCGACGCGAGACGACGCGACACGATCGTCGTCGCTCGACTGGACGGCGGGCGCGGAGTGTATATAAATAGGCGGCACGTCGACCGACCGTCTGGTCTCTCACCGGTGTTACGCTATTGCATGCACGCCACTTCGTGCGGGTACGCGCGCGAGAGGGGTGGTTTTCTCGTATCGACTTGCACCGTGTCTCTGCATTACCGACAATGATGATGACGATGATGACGATGACGATGATGATGATGGTGATGACGATGATGATGACAATATAACATAACGACCGAGCCTTCGCTAGATATATGTATACGCGAGGGTGTACATATTTTTGTAGATGAAAGATACTTTTGGAAAATTCATACGTCAACGTATCGTTTCCGATAATGTCACTTCCGCTCTTTATCTTTATCGTATACTTTCTTCGGGCACTCGGTCCGTATAAAATCATGTCTAGTTTAGAAGAATTATAAGGAAATGATTAAACAATTACGTTGATGTCTGTTCATTGCAAATATAAAGTGCTACCTTATTTGCATTCTTCGAGGAATGATGATAGAAGAAATAGAAGATACGCGATGATAAAAAAAAATAAAACATCGCGAATTAAAGCAAAAACACTGTACCGTGGAACTTTTCTGTTAAGAAACTAAATCTTTTACTCGATTTCATATGCTTCTGATATATACAATTCATTTCAGTGATGCGACAGGAGTATTTTTTACTAGTAAACACTTGTGCTGTATATACAATATCCTTCCGTAGGATAGGTAGCCCATTGGTCCAGTGGGAAACTTCAGCGACCAACGGTTTGCCGCAGAGAGAGCGTCACATCGATCGCAAAACCAGAAGCTTCTCACGGAATTCTCCAACGCGTTCACGAAAGGGTTGCGCTCATTTCACTCACAAAACAGCCATCAATCGCTATGAGAGTAAAATAAAACGATATACGAAAATAAAATGAAGTAAATATATATTTCTCTCCAACTACGAAATGTGGTAATTAGTTTCTGATTAAGTACGAATTATACACAAATTGATTAAATCTAATTGATCTAATTGATTAAATCAGCTAAATTACGCTTGGAAATAAAGATAAAATGGTAAAAGATAATGTTTATAATTAAAAAACTTAATCAAATGATTGTATATTGATTGTTGGCTGCAAAAATTTGATAAAGGGCTGATTTAGCGTCGAGGAGTCGGCTCAATTACATCTCTCTAACGAAATAATTAAACGTAACCATAAACGGATATAAAAAGATACAGAGAGAAAGACAAGGGTCAGACGCGGAGAGTCGCGATTGGTGGCTCGATAATACACGGGGTCCAATTAGCGCGCGTAACGCTCGCGCTCGTAACGCCGAACTCGCGCGACACGACATTACGAATATGCGGAGGGAATACCGTGGTAACGCGTACGCTGTTGCCAGATTTTTTTACATCACGTGCTCCGATTAATCGCGAGCGACGCGGCATGATGCTTGCGTACGCCTTAAAAGCGCCCGAAGGCCATTACGTAAGCGTCGACTACGTTCTCGCTGTGTCTCGCTTCAGCGACACCTCGTCATCGATCCGCGATTTCCATTTCGAGGCACGGCGCTCCTCGGAAAGGCAGCGCAAAAAAAAAAGAAAAAACAGGAGCCACTTAGGGATGACCGTTGAATGAGCCAGCCTCTCCTCGAGGGCAAGATAAATAAAGTTTCCGCCATGAATTTTCGAATTACGGTCGTCACGAGCGAAGTTGGGCGAGCGTCGTGTGTCTCGCTATTCGTAAGATTCAAGTCCGATTCGAGCTAAATGTTCATTATCACCACTTGGTCGACGTACCGACCGAGAGAGCCGAGACGCGAAATACTTTTATCACCGACCTAAACTATGCAACACTCGGAGTCTCTCGCTTTCCGGCGATGACCCAGCCATAGTGCTCGGAGCGGAGCGGAGCCTGGACATATCGTAGTGATTGGGATCAATACGTTTAACCACACTACCACGCAATAACACCCCTGCTCGTCCCCTTTCGCCTCCATCGACCTCACTCCGTCCGTCTCGCCCTCCGCCTCTCGCTTCCGCTCCTTCCATCCGCTTTGCCTCCGTCGACCTTGCGGCGAATTCTTTCGTGTACCGCGAAAACCCGCATTGAGTCGCGTGAAGGCAAATTCACATGGTGCGATTTCTGATGACTCTCGATCGCTTTAAGCCGTCGGGACGAACGCGAAGAGAGAGGATACGTAAACAGAAGCCTGTAAGGCAGCTCGTTTTCGACAATCCAACGTAAATTCACGTTGAAAGACAGATTCAAGATTCTGTAGAGACTCTCACTCACGGCCTATCTAACGAAAAATATACGAGGTACCGCGAGATGTCCAAGGGAGATTCCACCGTTAGTAGCGAAATCGCGTCTCCCTCGCCGTTCCGCCGTCACAACACGACTTATAAATAGAAAACGTACGTTGCAAACGTGAGAGCGTACGGCGGATAAGAATACCAGAAGGAGATTTGTAATATTCTTACTCCATTCGCATTTTCAACCGACTCTCGCGATTCTCCGCCGTTGACCGTGCTGACGTTTAATCGAGTGCGAGAGGAAACGCCAAGCCGTTTAAATATAGGAAACAATTTAAGTAATCGCGACAATGGAACAGGCGTGCGACACCATGGATAACTTCCGATCACCGCAGATATTTTTTTGTTTGTTTCGGTACGCCCCGCGGTTGCTCGCAAATCCGCATTTTCGAAATAGTACGTTGCATACGATACGGACGGTTAATTAACACCGTTAATGAGCAAACTGATAATGATGATGTTAATTCGACCAGAATTCGACGATCGCGTATTATTATTCGAATCTCTTATTTACGACGGGATCGAATGCAATCGGCAATGGTACAGGCCCATTAGCGAGCTCGGCACTCCGCGGCGTTCCTAAATCAGCGTGACTGCCGCATTTCCGGCGCGGTGCCTCGTTTGCCGTTCGGCTAGTCGATAAGTCGATTAATAAAATCGCCGAGTGAACGATTACCCGCGCGGTCGGTAATTAATCACAATTAATCAGCGATATATTTAATCTCGACTGCTTTCGTTCGCTTCTTCGAAATCGGCGATCGCCGAAAAAGTAACAACAGTTTGCGCCGCTCTAGAATTGTTTCGCGTTTACGCGGTGGAATGTATCTCGAGCGAATTCCCCGCGATCATTCTCCATCAAAACGGTTCCGCGAATGGGAAATCGATTTTCGAAGCTCAAGCAAAATTATTCGCGGATACCCCCGGCGCATCTCGGAGCGGTCGGGGCCGCCATATTGTTACTGGATGCATTCGCCAGAAGACACCCACCACACTGGTACACCGACTCTAGACGCTAACTTTATACCTATTAAGGTCCGGGATCGATAGCGGGTACGTACTACGTATACGTCGCGCGTACTAAATACTGTATTGCATGTACAGGGTGAACGAGTGGTTACGGGCGGCCGGAGATTTCTAACGAAGGAACAGGCGGTGGAATGGACGAGGAATCTCGAATGTATGTACGAGAGAGCGGTACAACGGGACGGTGTCGCGCGGAAGAGCGGCACCAAGGAAGAGCGCCCAGCGGAGCGTCAAGCCGGGCGCCGGCCGATCGGGCGATTTCATCAGCGAACGATCGCGAGCCGATGAGAATTGCGGGTATCGCGGCGTCTCGCGTCGCATGTAACGCGCGAATTTAATTCGCCGCTCGTCCAATAAACATACAATGCGAGCCCATGCTCGTAGCTATTATGCGATCGTTGATATCACTATGCACCGCCATGTGCCGAGGAAGGAGCGGCAACACAGTGCGGCGAAAGCTNGCTCGCTCGATCATTGCCAACCTGACGACAGCTTCTGGCGTCCTACCGCGGCACCTTCCTCGGTCCCCGTGCATCTCGCACCTCAAAACCTTTTACCACCGCGAGAATATAGAGCGTAGAAACGAACGCGTTAAATTGGGCCGATTTTGATTTACACGCTTTAACAAGTTTAATCGTATCATATACAGATTTTTTTTCACACACGGTTCAGAATCCTACCAAACCAGTTAAGAATCGAGACATGGATCTGTCTGATACTGGCGACGGGGCGAAACGCCAGTTTTGAACGTTGCATAATAGCCGAGTGAAAGTAGTTGATTGATCAGTGACGGACCGCGAAGCGGATCAGCGGGACTTGGACTCTTCATTGGATTACAATGGCACTTATCAAGAGTCGATAGTCGGCCTAAGTCGGCCATTTTGACGGCTATTGTAACGTTCCGTAGAGGAAGCGGGGAAGGGGGAGAAAAAAGTAAGTGGCAAAGCTGAGTCGCTGGATATTTCCTTCCAAGTATCGAAAATTTCCACACGGGTCTCGACGCTTATTGAGTTGCCGTCTTATTTCTAACTGCGAACTTAATTGTCCAAATGACATCTGATCATCTATCGAGCGCAGTCTCGAGATTACGCTACGCATATCTCTTAAGCGTACTTTTGCTCGAGTGAACTGTTTAGTGTGAACCAAGTAGGAAGAGATTCGATTCCGGTGTATCTAAAGGATTAATTAAAGATCGTTTGGATACAGGATATGGCGAAGCGTTTCTACAGCGCGATACCTACCGCTTGTAACTTACATGGGGAACGGCAGGTTTCTATGCGGACTTTGGGCAAATGGAATCGACAGGGAGTTGAAGGGGGGAGGGAGGGAAGGGGTTGGAAATGGATATATATACATATATATATATATATACAGAGTGCTGAGCTCCTCTCGATCGATCCTCGAAGGATGTGGAGACCAACAGAGGTGACTCCGAAAGAGAGAGAGAGGCAGGGAGGGTGAGAGAGTAAGCGGAGAGAGGGGACGAGGAGGGGGAGAAATAGAAGAGAGGAGAGCGAGAGACTCGTCGAGAAAATAACTAATAGAGGTGGGGTTGCAAGAGACGCTGCGGATGTGAGCGGATGTGGCGAGGAAGGACGGGGGGGGGGGCAACGGGGGGAATGAGTTAGATAAGGATGAGAATATTGGGCCAAGTGGAAGGGAAACGAAGGGATGATGCTCGCGCTTGGAAACTACCTATGCCCGTCGCCGCGCCGGTACGAACAGTACTGCAAAATGTCGGGTACCTACGGATTCCTTCCGTGCCCGCGCGTATACATCGGGTGTCCCGGAAAGAGACGCCCGGAGCATCAATGTAGAGGCTCGATGTGATGGGCGAGGGATATACCCGAGACGGGTGCGGTCCGACTGAACGATCCTGTCAATAATTCGACTAACTTTAAGCACGATTAAATTAATAATACGAATAAGTCACGTAATTAAATTGATGGCACAAAGTTATGATTATTCCAAGTGCCAGTATAATCGCACGAGTATTCGCACTCGAAGACTCGGAGCGTCGAGTATGGACCTGTCCGGATCTGTCTCTCGAATACGACAAGCCGTAATTCAAACAGCTTGCGAATGAGATTCGTGAACAGTCGTGAGCCTCGCAGTGAAACAATCGCGTGATTGTGTAACGGGAATGCTACGAAGGCTTTGATTCGACATTGTATAAATAGCATAAACTTTTGCGGCCTCTAGGGTCTCTACAAATAGGGGCCCGCGTTGTATAAACGGTTAGTAGACAAGCGGTAGACTAGAGGACAGGCGGCAACGACTTAGGTCTCACTTTGGTTCGAGCGAACAGGGCAGGGGCAGGTATAAATCTTCGCCGTTGGACTCCGGCCGGGCGGCACAAGCTCGACGCCGGGATTTCTTTCTCTCGCATGGCCAACGAAACGATCGATATACGGAGCATGAGTCGATAAACCTGGACTTCCGGTTAACAGGTTTCGACCAAGAGAAACGCCTTAAATGTAGAACGCAGCTATTATATCTAATTACAAACTACAAGTCGAGAGAGAGAGAGAGAGAGAGAGAGAGAGAGAGAGAGAGAACGATGTGATGAATTTGTGGATGATTAATATGATCGGAACAACATCTCGAGATCTCATCTCGCATTTACATTGAAATTTCGAGAACAAATCCTCGGACTTTCCGCCGCAACGCAAGAAGCCGTAACATTCCTGAAGCGATACAAGAAGCTCGTGAAGTCTCGGTCGCACGCCGGTGCATGCTGCATCATCATGCGCAGTCGCGTGGGTGTGGGTGAAACTGCGTTTATGCGCGCACGCACATTCCGCGTCCTTCGGTGAAAAGGATGAAAAAGGACGCGCGGGGGAACAAAGAGATTCACAAGAACGAAGCGCAAAGGATCACCCGCTGTTTCAGCAATGGCGTTTCGAGGATTAACATACGTATATATATATGTGTGTATATATATATATATATATATATATATATATATATGCATATGTATAGAAGAGCAAAATTGAAGTAGCGATCGTACATTTACGCGGATCTGCAAATCCGAGCTTATTATGTACGTATTACCGCGAAAATAATTCCAGGCGTTTGGTTTATCCTGACGCGAAAGAGGTCGATGGCGACCCTGGGCAAGTCGAGTTACCTGCGAGCGAAGTTATATATCTGAGAAATATCGCCTCGAGTGCAGGCAGCGTCGATACGTTGTAGATGTAGGTACACTTACACGTATTAAGCAGCCCTCACGCGCGGACATTTGTACTTCGTCTCCTCCGTCCCGTCGCGATCTTTCTTAATCGCGAGAAAAATCAGGCCTCGAATCGGAGGAGAGAAAAAAATTAACTACAATTACGGAGAATCATATACAAAGTGCGACTAAGAAAGGAACGAACATGATCGTGACGTTACAAACACAGTCGGTAATAGTGTCGACGACTGTGCGAAAGAGAGAGAAGAAGAGAAAGAGAAAGGAAAGAGAGTACTGGCCGTGACGACCATGTGAGAGCACCCTTAAGCGCGAAGCGCGCGCGCCCCCCTCCCGCCATGCCGCCCTCCCTCACTCTCACGGCTCGGCGGGCGCGCGAGAGCGCGTCGGGCTCGCGCACTTGACTGCCGTGCTCTAAGTGAGAGCGCCACGTGACGTCGTCGCGCACGACCCCAGGCCGCTATGCTTCCGATAGCACGCGGGCCGATCGCACGGCGCGCCGCGATTGGCCACACCTTTTCGTGCGGCCGCGGCCGCTCTTCGGATGCGATGCAACGATAATAAAACGAGTGACTGCTCTCTGTCTCTGTCAGTCTGGATATTTCTCTATCTCTATATCTCTCTCTTTCTCTCGGCGGACAAGGAGCCGGAACGACACGATGCGGTTGCGACGGATGCAAAATGCATGCGTATTACCTCGCATGCGGAACTTACACACGCGAATGCGAGTAACCCGGCAACGTCGCCGGTCTGTCTGTTTGTCGGTCGGTCGGTCGGTCGGTTGGCCGCTTGGTTGGTCGATCGGTTGGTTGGTTGGTTGGTCGGTCGGTCGGATGTATATATAGGGTGTCGCGCACGACAGGTCTACGCGGCTTATCCTTTACTCCTTTGACAGGTATTTCGACTCTTGTTCTTCATGTTTCATGCATTCAGGCCCGATAATGTAGACGTACCGTACCACGTATCTATGAATGTGCCGCTATAGCTATGTATATTATTCTGCCAGTAGTTATGCACGCGTTTAATCTTGCCATCGATCTTGCCGATTCCATTTCTGGGACACCGAGTATTATTATTACAGTTTGCTCCAGGTAATATATCTGATATAGAAATCCAGAATAAGAACCAATCCACGCTCGTGCTTGGCGTTCCAAAAATGGTGATATTAGACCAAACCGGGTATACCGCCGCGTCTTTAATAACAGCGTTAGCGTAATACAGACAATTCGCTCCCTCCTGCCTCTCTCTTTCTCTCTCTCTGCGGGGATGACACTCGGCTTGTCGATACTCTTTGTCGACGTTACGTCATCCAGAGACGCGGATACTAAATGTCTGAATAAATGCAAGTTACGATCGATATAGGCGGATCGTTGTAAATATTATATTATACACGCGGACGAATGAGTTACGCCGAGTATGTAATATATCCCTTTCTACAGGACGTGCTTCGGGAGAAGTAGAATTTCGAAGAAGCAAGCTTTATATACTCTTGAAACGAGCATCGGGAGAATATTTTAATTCCACGTGTTAAATTAGCACGAAATTGCTACAGTCGCTACACGGAGCGACACGAATCTCTTGCGTTGGAGCCTATTTATTCGAGATACTCTGTATACCGAGATGTCGTAATTTGCCGAAAATAGAGCCGACGTGTACAGAAACGAGTCGTCTCCGGTAAAAAAGAACTACTAGGCTCGTGATACGCGATCGGATCGATCCTTGGCGCGATACAGTTATAAATTAATCACCGGTCAGATATGCTTAAATTTAACGGTGCATTCACACATTCGTTACCGAGTAACGTAAAATGTAATTATATCGATACGAATGAATCGAATGTAAGCGTTACGAGGTACAGGGCCGACATGCGCGCGGTAAAAACACGCCAATGTTGCTCTGCGTAAACAATTCTTTTATTCAAACAAATTTTCCTCCGGACATTTTGATCGTTCATTTTGGTCATCATCAGGCCGTACAATTACTCTTTTACATTCAATTATTCCCCGTTGTTTGAACAAAAGAAATGTTTACGCTCCGATACATCGACGTTTCTGCGTTGCCCTGCGCGCACCGTACATCGGGTTTCGAATCTGCCACTTTATTACATCGTTCCGATGCCTTTTCTTTTTGGAGAAAGTAACGGTAGTTCTCGTCGTCTACGGATAATAGCCTAGCGTTATTACGTTATATTGTTATTTAGGTAAGACATATATCCGTGGAAAATGTTTTATATTCACTCTCGCTTTCGATAAATTGTAAAAAAAAAAAAGAAAATGAACGACGACGTCACGAGACGTCGTAACGCGAGTGCCGGTTCGTAAAATCTCGAAAGATCGTCTTCTTTTATTACGCGTGCGACTCATTTCGTTCCATAATGAATACCTGCCGGACCTGACTCCGGCGTTTATTGGCTCTATGCCAGTGACATAATAATCGTCGGATTTTATCGGAAGTTCGAGGCTGCGTGAGGCACAGGGGCTCCCGGGAGCGGCACAGCCGATTTCTGTGCCGTCGTCGTGGCGACAGGATTAAGGGCCGCTCGGGAGTCTCAGGTGACAAAGAAACGGGAGCAATCATATTGCGGCGACGTGCGTGACAATTCGAACGTCGCGGTTTCGTCATGAGATAAAGGTCGACAGTGTTGTACGTTGCCGGCCCCCGAGCACGTGATAAAGCGATAAGTGGAAAATTTGCGGACGAAATGCAAGTCGCTTCTCGCCGGCATATGACAACTACTGCGATCACGTGCTTCACGAGCTAATTACTCGGTACGAAGTCGATAAAGTCGATAGTGTATCAATGGCTGATAATTTCTGCTAAGAATGTCTCGTCCGGCGGATGATTCGTCATTGCCTAACAGCATTACTTTGTACAATATCGAGGGTTTTTTTTCCGCCAACTGAATTCGCACATTCGCAAGACGACGGCGAAGAAAGAAGAATATCTTTGTATAACGACAAGAGAATAGACGAGAAAGAAAGGTCTCGCGCACGCGCGCGCGTGTGTATGTGAGTGTGATGCTATTGGCAGCTCACCCTCGCTCCGAGAAAGCGGGCCTCCAATAACTCCTGCTTCCTTGGGTCCAGGGTGGCCTGAAAGTGCTCCATCTTGACGCCAGCGCCTGGAACAACAAGTCACAGCGAATTACACTTCGACCTTTCGTCCGTGGCGTCGTGGTAGAAAAAGAACGAAGAATCTGTGCGATAAGGATCGAGAAGCGTATCCGCGATCTACAAGAGTCGATCGCGTACAGATTGACTGCAGATGTTAGTACTCCGGTCTCTTTTCGACCGATCCGATCGCGAAATCGTGCGCGATACTCGTCGGAATGAAAGAAACGAAGACAAGAGACGGGCAGGGCGAGAAAGAAAAGGAAACAGAGAAAGAGATGAAGCAAGGGTTAGCGGAAAAAAACGCAAAGAGAAACGGACTATCGCAAAAGTTTCCGGCAGGGCCGATATTAAATATCGGATGGTTATTACGCGCCACGCAGTCGCAGGAAGATCGCGTCGTGCCTTGCGAATTCATCGCGATTTCCCTGTCGTCGATCGCGTGGAGATCAGAACAACAAAAATTTCTCGGCTCCGAGGATCTCCGATGTCTAATCGCGACCTAGTCAAATTTGTTTTTTTTTTCTCTCGCGTTGGTTTGAAGGAAACTCGAAAGTGGACCGGCATCGCGAAGGATTCATTTCTGGACGAATTCGGAGGAGAAAATACGGGGAGAAAGCGATAACGCTTGTCCCCGACATTTCGCGACGTTACAATTCGAATTCCCGCGAACGGAAAACGCGAGAGATAGGAACGTCGCTTTCGGGGCTACTAATCAGCGATGCCTCGACGCCGAGGTATCCACACCGCACCGTCAACATCGTAATTGCGACGCTGCCGAAGCCGCTGATGACTATCCCGCGCGCGCAATAAACTGGACATCCCGCGGCTCGTAAACGGCGCAATCCGAATGCTATAATTAGCGTTTGCGGGGTCACGTTATGCCGGGCATTATCTATTTCGATCAAACGGATTGGATTTAACTCGCGCCGATCCTCTCCGCGAATAAACTCGCGTTCTATTGTGCGACGTGGATTCCCGTCTCGTAAAATTAGTTCGATTCGACGACCGACAGAAATAACAGATAATCCGCGTGTTAAACAAAGGCATGTACACGCGGCTCGCGTGTCTTTCCATCTTTATTATTCACATCGCAGATTATCGCTATTATCCAAGAATCGCCTTAGAGCCTCGGCTAACCCTCGGGACGTAGTTTCCCAGAAAAGAAATAATCGCCAAGTTTAAACCAGTCCAAGTCCACGGTGCGCGGCGCGTGTCTCTTTCTTTTTTTTCGGCACTCTGGAGAATCTTTAATAGATAGCAGTTCTCTAGAAATTCACCGACCAGCGAGACGACACGCGTATCGAGCGGCCAGCAAAAGCTTCACTTACATCGTAAGAACTTTAGTTTTCATAAACAAAATCGTCCCTCTCTCTTTCCCCGCGTTCTGTTATCAACGCGTATGTAAAAAAATGAATGAGTCGCACTGCTCGCCGTTACTTTCGAGAATCACTGCAATCCGTTAAAGACATTATACACGTTCACGATGCGTGACCGGCCGTTGCGCGCGTTACCAAACGGCGCAACGTTGTTTTATACGCCGATGTTTAACGATCTTTCCATTTCCGCGCGCGATCGGATCGGATCGCAGGTAATATTCGCGACGAACTCGGCGGGAAAATTGAGAAAGTGAGACGGGAGGAGGAAAATTGATCGTCGCGGTATGCGACAATTAAAGCCACTTGGAGCAGGGCTAAGGGGGAGGGGAGCAGCAGGAACGCATCTGGCTGCTCGATAAATCCCGAGCGAGTGAACGCGCGAAGCGCGCGAGCGCCCGCGAGTGCAGTAGCGCAGTCATTGAACCCGTCGTCGGCCACAATTTTCATGTAAAACGGGGGCAAGGCTATTTTATTCGTAGTCGCCTGGGATAGGCGAGCGGATAGACTCGCCGCGGCGAGAAGATAGACGCGGCTCGTCGCGGGCGCAGGTTTTAATTGCGCAAACCAAAACAATGCGCCCTTACGACACCCGCGGCGCGCAAAATGAGTGAGCGCGACGAGTCCAGGAATACTTCGATTTCATCGCTTAAAAATTGCACGCGACCGTCTCGCCGCGTCTCGGCTAACCGTGCATGCGCAATGTGACTTTGTCGCCGAAGAGAGACTTGACGGCAAAAGATTTTGGATCCCGTCGTTCGCCGCGCCGGCACCTTCGGCTCCGCATGACGCATGCGACGCGTTCAACCGTCGGCACAGAAGTGTCACGACACGGCAACGGCCATCGTGGAATTTCATTCGTTCTACAAAAGGCGCGGAGAAAGCGAGGCGCTAGCAACAATGTGAGAGACGTTGCTCAGGATATTTCGCGAGCGGTTCTGCACGGCGAATTGCATTATGCGCGCGCGCTCGTCCATCGGCCGCCGGCCGAATCCTCCGCATCCTCCGAAAAAGTGTGCCATCCGAACAGCGATGCCGCCGTCGAGAAGCGATCCATTCGCTGTCCACCGGACATAATGCTGAAACGCTCGCTGAAAATGCGGAGGTGTTCGCCGCGGCGAGACGTCTCTATCGTCGCTTCCATCGTGACTGGGCGACATTTGTGGAGGGATTAATTAGGAACTAATTAAGACGATGATTTCGCGGGGATCTATTATATCACGACAGAAAAAAAAAGGGGAAACGACGCGCATCGCCATCAATGGACGGGCGCGACTTTACGCAACGCGGCGGTTCGCACACTGCCACGATAATCATCGCATTCCTGCACAAGCGTGTCTCTGTATTTGAGAAATATAAATACTTTGTTTCCAATATCGAGTGTCTTTTTTTTCTCTTCCTTGTTGATACTCTTTCGCCTTCGCGATAACGGAAAGCATTAGTCGGTTAACATCGTGGAAAAGTTCAGATTTGCCGGTCGCGCGGTTTATGGAACTTGCGATTATTAGTGGGGGATCTTATTTTCTCTTTCATACGGGGGGAAAAAAAAGAAGCGGGACAAGTGGAACTACGTAAAGCGACGAACTAGCGATTTGTCGAATTCGACGCGTGGATTTTTATCTTGACCAACTCGCGACAATCGTCAGAGAGATAAGCGAACAGGGGTCAACTGAGACCTTCAATATTATATCTCAGTGAATGCTGAAAGATTGCAAGGAGACGAGGAGTTTGTGCGAAACTGCAGCTCTCGGTTTTATATAAAAAGCGTTAAAAGCGATGACTGAAAATAATAAGAGACAGCGAATCTCTCTCAGGATAATGTTTTCCAATCGCAAAATCGCTCGCGAGGAGTCGCGCGTTATCGCCTTTAATTTTCGCAATAACGAAAGATTTCAAAACACACAGTTCTCCTATCGCGCGCGCCTACGAACGTTCTCAAGGCTATTTACGTATCTCAAGCATATTTTTACGCGCAAGGTGAATAAAAAATTACGGCTAACAGCCACGCTCTGGCTCGATACAAAATAAGTTTTTGCGGTTGCCCAAGTGGCACTGGCGTTCACATCTCATAATGTACATATACTATAAACGTAATTGAGCGGCCGTGCGACGCGGTGTGTCCGCCTCGGCTGATTTATCCTCGCGTTACTTATCTAATCTCGCGTATTATAAGGCCGAAATAACATCCGTATTTCCATACACCGGGCGTCCCGAAATTCCCCGCGCGAGTGACGAGAGAATTTCGTCTCGCGCGGAGCACGAGACGAAATCACGATCGTCGCTTTCGCGATCGAGGATCTCGCACGCCGGACCCCGACGACCCTCTCTCGTCGTTTTAATTGGCTAAGCGGCCGAAAGGGTTAAAAATAGAGGGACGGCGCCAGGAGAGTTTAGGAGAGAGGACGACGTACGTGTGTAGACACTTACCACCACCAGAGTTCCAGCAATTATCAGTCATCCCTGTTTATCCATTTGCAGAGTTGGCACTACATTATAATTACACTGATCCAACTCGCTGGAATGTCTCGCGGCACGTTGGTCTTTGACGACGGCGTTGTTACGCGCGCCGGATACACTTTTCATGAGCCCTAGTGTTGCCGCCCGACAAAACTCTCAGCTCCGCCGCATCGCTTTACACCAATGAGAGCACCTGTCTCATTATTGATCTCACACTACACTCTCTCGATCGCGATGTACCGGGTGGGCTCGCACTCGCGAAGACCATCCGTAAGCTTTTCGCGCACTCCCGAAATCGTTGCCCGGCCACCCGCAGGGGGGAGGGGGGTGGGCTCCACTTCCGCCGACAGTAGTACGCGAGGATCTCCCCTCTGTAACAGCACGATCACGCGCGTCTAAAGAACCGCCGGGATTTGCCTTTGTTTTTTTGCTCTCTCGAGCCGTTTTTCGATCGAACGGCGGTGGGGCAGGGGAGGAACGGGGAGGATCGCAGGCCCGCAACGATCACCGATCGCTTCTCGAGCGAACCCTATCGAACGATTATCGACCGGCGCCTCAGGACTCGCTGCGAATCCCTCCGTCTAGAGAAGACACGTGCGCACGTCGTTACGCTACGAGCACCGTTACCGTTTTACGATCGACGTCCCGCGAAGAAAATCGAAGTTGGCCGAACGGATCGATCGCTTCTCGAATTGCTCGAATCACGTCACATGAATACAGGAGGATCTTACGCCCGTGCGCCGTTTCTCCGCGAGGAGGAGAACACGTGAATACGGGGAAATACGCACGAAATCCCCGGGAGAAAATATTGACGATCGAACGACGGCGAACTTCGGCGGCGCGCCACTTTGCGCGTCCTCGAGTAATCCTTATCCGCGCGCGCGGGGCCCCCGGAGTAACGCAAGAGAGAGATTTTCTCCTCGGGAGTAATTTCTCGTCGTACGCTCGTCCGCCGTAATATCGGAAGGAAAGTAGTCGGCGGGGGACGCGGGGCCGAGCGAGGAGACGTGGCCACGACGTAAGAGTATACCACCAGATGCAGCAATGCGCATAATGGCGGCACGCGAAATCAGAAACCTATCATTCCGATATACAAGCGCGAAAACTTTAAAAAGAAAAGAAAAGGAAGAAGGCGACGCGCAACGACGGACTGTCCGCTGGCTCTATCATCTGCGTCGCGATGCTCTTTTGCTTTCCTTCTCTCTCTTTCGCGTCCAGGAAAGGACGACATTCGACTAACTGTGAATCCAAACGAATCCTGAAGAAGGGAATCTCCCGCGAAGATGAGGTTATGTGCCGATGTAAACCAAGGGCGCCGGCATTTTTGAGGGCCGTACTTCAGGGCTTAAGCCCCAACTACGCGACGGATCGCGGCGGCGACGGCGGCACGCGATATCGCGTTTGATCGATTCGAACGAATTTCCATCGCGTGCCGGGACGTAATGCGGGAATTAGTTGCTTAAATCGGACGAGAGGATCCCCATTCAAAATCTTGAAGATGGCGTTGATCGCCTTCATAATCAGCGCTCCTTTTTCCTCGAATCGTGCTGCAGTTCGCATCGAAAGATCATCAACCGTCACGATCGTCCAATCACGGCGTTATTTTTTTTTTCATCTCCGCGTGAATCGCGAATTCTCACGGATCGTTCCGGCCCTCATTGGTCCCGATACACGGCGTCGACAAAATTACAGCGCAACAATACCGACCGCGTAGGCGCCGGCTTTGGCCAAAGACAGAAAAAGAAAGACAGAGAGAGAGAGAGCAGATTGATCGAGATCACGGCGGATACGGTCGGCGCGACCGGCCGTTTAATCCGGCCGATCGATCCGATCGTCCTACGAGTGTACCGGCCTGCGATCCGATCGTCCTACGATTCAGGCTCCGCGGGATTCGCAATCGTGAATTATCGGCCGCGATTCGCTCCGCGCTGAGTATCCTCGTCCGGGAGCTTCAACTCGCTCTCGAAAAACGGCTCGGTTTGCGTGCCGTAGACGCGCGAGAGAACCGAGCGTGAGACGAGGCGAGACGAGANGAAACGAAACGAGACGAGACGAGACGGGATGGAACGGGAGGACGGAATGGGACGGGACGGGACGAGACGAGGTGAGGCGAGACGAGGCGACAACAACGGCGGCGGCAGCGGCGGCGACGGCGACAGCGACGACGACGACAACGACAAGGCGATGGCTCGGGTCGTCGGGCCTGCCTGCCTTGCTTTCCTCTCTTCCTCCTCCCTCATCCCTCCCGGCCGCCTCCCAGTCTCCTCGCGACGTCCAGCCGGAGACTTAGAGGTTACACACGGCCGCGAGTAATCGATTCACCGCTCCGACAAACGCACTACTCCTCCAAGAACGAGACGCAGGAAAGGGACTGACGGCGACGACGACGACGACGATGTGGCGCGCTCGCGACTCACTTGTTTCTTTCTCTTTTTTCTCCGATTCCTCTTACGTACTCCTCCTCTTCTTCTCTCTTCCCTACTCGTTCCGGCAGCCGGTGTTTCGCGCTGCCGCGAAAGCGACACGACGCGCGATTACGAGGGAAACGCGCGGGCGATAGGGGGTCAGGCCTCTCCGTGTTCTTTTCACTCCGCGCCGCTTCCGTTTTCTTCCCCCGCGCGCGCGGCGATGTCTTTTTCTCTCCGTCTTCCGCTCTGGTTCGCTCCGGCCGTCCCTTCGCCCCCCTCTCTCTCTCTTTCTCTCTCGTACACGCGTGCGGGCAAGCAGCGCACTTCCTAATACGTTCCTATCTCTTTTCGTCTCGCGCGCGCACGGGCGCACTCCGTTTCTCCTCTCCTCGTCGCACTTGCCAACGAAGGCGGCTGCTGCTGCTGCTGCTGCTGGTCGAAGCGGCGGCGACACGCGCTCGTGAAATTTCGTGACTTCGCCGAGCAGCACGCGCCGTTCACCGCATCTCTCGTCGCATATGATAGATGCGGACAAATTTCCTTCCCTCTCGCGCGCGCACCTTCCGTCAATCTCTCTCTCTCTCTTACGATCTCGCGCCTTCACCGTCCTTCTCCCTCACGGCATAGCGCGCCTCGTTTATCGGAAGAAAGGAGGAAAAACTCATCTGGAAGATGGCCGCCGCCTGCCAGTCACCGATTTATCCCTCTCTCGCATGGCGCACTCTTTCGCGAGACGGGGGCCACCGCGCGAGCCACCCGGGGAGCCAGCGGAGCCGCGGCTCCTCACCGCGCGCCCGGTCACCGATGCACCGGGTCGTTAACTGCGACACTGCCGGGGGACACGACGCGGGGATACACGGGAAGAGGGAGAACACGGTCACACGTCGACGACGACGACGACGACGGAACGCACGTCGCGGCGGCGACGACGACGATGACGACGACGCGCCGATGAGGAAACGATGACACGGAGCCGAGGAGGTGCCTAGGTGCCGGTAACACGCGCGCGCGTCCGCCGCACTCTCGCTCGCTGGCCCGGCAGTATTCGTACTAAAAAGCTCACCTCGGCAGGAACCGTAACGCACTCTCTTCTCGATACACAGAAGCGCAAACACCGAGGCACTCTCGCGACATACACACATGCACGCACACGCACACCCGCGCCGCCGCGTAGTAGCAGTGGTTAGTAGTGTAGTGTAGTAGTAGACACGCGCGAACGAGCGAGCATGCGAGCGCGCGCGCGAGTACACGCGGCCTCGTACGTGTACTGTACACACTGCACTGTGCACCGCGCGTCACGTCACGTCACGTCACGGCGCGGCGCGGCGCGGTGCGGCGCGGCGCGGCGCGACGCGGCGCGAAGCGGAACGGAGCGCGGCGACACGGTGGTGTCCGTCCGCGGCAGACGAGACGCGCACACGGGGCTTTTAAAAAAGGCGACGCGGCGCCGCGTCCCCTACGCCTTACATATATGTTTTCCTTCTCTCCCCCCTGTCACTGTCTCTCTCTCTTTCTGTCACTCGCTCGCCCGATCTCGCCGCGCGGCGCGGCGCGTCCGATTCCGCGCGATTCGTTAAACGCGCCCGACGTCGCCGATCGTGAGGTTAAGCCCGTGCTAACCTCGCTCCGCGGCACTCGCGTCACGCGAAAAAATTCAACAGCGACGACGGCGGCGGCGGCGACGGCAACGGCGACGACGACGACAGTGACGTTGCCAGTCACACACCATGGCGTTCGCACGGCCTCATCTGTCTCGCTCCCGCAAGCCGAGCGGCACCTTACGGCGCTTCGGCTATTATCGGTGAGCTACGATGTTTATTCGGCGGCGCATCGGCCGACCAGTCACGGCTCGCGGCGAGATCATCCCCGGTTCTCGCTTTCGTTTCCCTACCGCCGGCCCGCCGCGCGCGGCATGATTCTAAGGGCGCGTTCACACCGGCCGCGCGCAAACTATTTAAATTGTATGTATACATATACGTGTAATTGGAAATCTCGGCGCGCAAACGCGCATAAATGCACGCGTAAGTTAATCGTAATAAATCGCTAATTAAAAAGAAAAAAAATCTTTGCCGCGCTGCGTCGGGATAATAATGAATCTCGTGGGTCGAATGTGAATGATAAGCCGTACACAAAAAAACCACCTGAGAACACATTTAGAATTCGATATATTATTTCTTCGTAATATTTTGACGATTGGCGATACTACAGTCATAGGATACAATACAGTATGTGATGAGTCGTTTCTCTCGGATCGCGACGCTCCGTCTACTTACACTTTCGTAAGCTGTACAAACTTGCGTTTTATAAATATAGAAAACATATTCAGTTATGTCCAACGTGGGCGGGAGGGGGAAGCTCTTAAATAACTTCTCCTCACCGTAATAACATTTAAAGCTGTGCTAAGGGACCGTCGAATTGTTATTCTTTTTTTTTTGTCATTCTTGTTTCGGTCGATGATGAATCAGCTAGAATTCGTGTTTTTTTGATACATAGAGCGCGTTCGTAATTCGATCGCAAAGAGAAAATCTTAACGGCTATGCAATCTTAAGATCCTGCGCAAACGATGCCGGTGAAAAATATGTTTGTTTAATAAATAGAATGTATGTACACGTGTTACAAACGACTTTAAATAAAAATGTCTACGTACGAAACGTTTACTTTGTCTATATAATAATTTCAACGACAGCGCGAGCAAAATTCGTCGTTCACATAAATCCAAGTACATGTCATTCGAGGGGGGGGATTTATAATTTTTTTTTCATAGGAAGGAATAAAAAAACCCGTCATCAAAGATGGTAATTTTATCGGACGTTTAATAAAATTATTAAATGTCCAACATCGATTCCATTTATTGGCAACTTGGTCGTGAATCTGACTGAATTTGCATCGCGCCGTTTGCAAAATACATTTCATTCATACATCGACATTCTCCTGATGTACACGCTCCACATTTGGCACACTTTACTCGTATAAATAAAGACCTACTCTAAAACATCGAAGAATTCTCCTACGGAGAATTTAACTCAACTCGTAGATTATGATAAACTAAATATCACAAAGATGCATCTTAAACTAAACTGACGTGTGAACCGTTTATTCCGAAAACAGTGGTATATATAAGCGAGCAGAGATTTAAACGAGATAAAACTTGTCATTGGATACTCTCGATCGTTTTCAAGATAAACAGTTCGCACAATTTTGACATATCGTCTTCTATTGAACAACTGTCCAAGATAAAATTTAACAGATCGAGTTTGCAATTGTAACGACAAAAAAATCGACACTTTGGCGCCAAATGTGGCCGTTTGAGATTCACTTGATAACGCAAAAAAAATGGTGAAAAATAGAATGAGTATTAAGTACGATTAAGCTTTACAAAGGGAGGCGAATCGTTAAATTAATAGTATCACTACGAAACGTTTTTTTTTTCCCCGTAACGCTACGGATGTTGGGGCGAAGAAAGAACTTTCTTACCTTAATCGGATATACGGTATGTTACCATAATGACTACGCTAGTAGCACTATAAATGATCTACACGTGCGTGCTCTAAGCTTAATTGAATCGTAACTCTGCCACGACGATTAACGGCAGCTCTCCGTTCTTCCACGAATGATCGTCCGCGATCTTGACGATAAAGCTAACAATTTATTCCGTCGGATATAAGGATACAGTCAGCTTAACAACTATTTATCTCGATTTAGATCTTTCATTACCGAATATCTATCGAATTACGAGGGACCGTCGTGTCGTACACGAAACTAATCGTACACGGTGTAATCTCGACAATAAATGGAGGTAGCGATATTGTCAATAACAGGATTAGTCTTAGTGAAATGAGAATTATGGAACAATGTACAATGTTTATATCTTGTCGGATATCGGCTGTTCCAGTTCCGAACTTTCCGCTCATCCCCTCCACGTGTGATTCGCTGTTCACGACAATACAAAATACTGAAACCCTGCAGATAGAAATTTGCTACGATCGATAACGCGCGACGTGGCGTATGTCAAACTTGCCACTCATCTCGTGTTTCTTTTATATTGTCTAAAGGAGAATGTACTCTTCCGATCCGAGCGGTAAATAAAGCCGAGATCTCGTCGAGATGATACGCGAGAAATCATCGTGATAATCTCGATGTAAACGTGCGCGTAAATATGCTGCTACTATTTTTTTTTATATACAAAGAATACAGGTACTTCTTAAGCGAGAATATCTCTATGTATAAACAAAACAATAATATATTACTGTAATATATATATCTATATATGTATGTATAAATGTAGTATAGCTTCCGAGAATAATTAAGATATTTCCGACTGAAAAATTGCTTTCCCTATTACTTAACTTTTAAAATTGATTGACATTTTCATAGAGTATCGCTTAATTGCATGCAACATTAAAAATTAAGTAGAAGATCATGGCGAACATAGTTACATGTCTTTTTGTAACGAAATTATATCACATTTTTTTTATATATAAATCATATAGAAATTATATATACAAAATATTTTCGACGGAAAAAAAATTATAAAAACTTGTACTTAAATCAGCAAGATATCGGCTTAACTTCTGGCATTTGCCGGACAGCCTAAGAAAAAGTCTCTCCGCGAAACGCTGTACATGTAGTGTCTTGTATGTATGCGGGTTTAATTTCTTACTTCATAACTTCTCTCGCTAAAACTGAAATGCTCTGAAAAATTCGGCCGTTTAACAAGCACATCATACACGAGATCTTGCAGGAATTCCTATATAACAAGGAATTCCTTGTTTCAGTTTTACGTATCTCATATTACGCTCTGTATCAAAGTCCGATATCTCGGATATTTAACTTTGATCACTCGCGATCGTTTTTTCGTTTCACATATGTTTTCGTATTAATCAAGATCTACGGTAAGATCCGTGTTATTGGTAGTAGGGATATTCATCTCCTCGTCTTCGACAGACTCTTTGTCCGTGACGCTGGATACTGCGTGATGGTTGTTTGTCGTTTGATTGTCAATCTTTCCGGCCTCATCGACCGGCTGAACTGTCGTCAGCGTGCTCCACCAGTTTGAGAATGCCCCTTTCGCTTGCGACAGTGCTCCCCCTTGTAAATTGTTAGTCCCAAGAATAATATTTCTATGCGCACGATTCTAGTGATCGCATTGAACGTTGAGCGAAATTAAGCCGGATGTCTGATTTAACGTTTCCCATTATGATTTTAAAAAAATATAATAATTAGATTTAAACTGCATGTAAATATACAATGTAATAAATACGAAGAGAACACGTTCATTATTTTTCAAAACAGATATTAATATGCAGTTTTAAGTATAAAAGAAAAAAAATATTCTAAATATTTATATTTAAAAATTGACACATTTAAATGCTCTATTGTCCGGCTTATATTAAAAGCAAATTATGTAGCCTTACCCACTGCTTTCCCAGTAGTGGCCACTGCGCGTCCAGTCGATGCCATCGCTTGATTCAACTTTCTGCCGCTTTCCGTATTTTGCATCGTGCTGAAACATTTTTGTTTTTTTTTTAAATTTACATTGTACTTTTAATAAAATAAAGTGAAACATAAAAAACAATGAAATAAATTAATCTATTTTTCATTCCTTGCACTGTAAATTTACATTTTACACTGAGATTCGTGCTTACTGTGACAAGCGTAATTTCATATCTTGCACCGACAGCTGACCAGCAAAAGGATGACCGGGTTCGATATTGTGTATCTCCGGTTTGTTTGCACTACACCAAGCCTTGTAATTATTCGTAGCGCGCCACGCGGTCATGAATGCAGCATTGTAATGATCCGACTGACGAGTATCCTGTTGCATAGATGTACGCAGCATGCTCAACAGGTACACCCGGAACTGTGTCCTGATCCACTCGTCGCCGCCCTCCCATCCCACCCCGTCCAGAAAAATATCCTTCCGAGGCTCGGCCACGTGCCTCACCACATAATCGGCGAATCTCAAGTCCTCGGTGGTGAGATGCAGCTGCCGTCTCAGCTCGGGATCGGTCGCCTCTATCCGCGTGTTTTCAACCTTTTGTAAATATGCGATTGTAAGTCAAACCGGTTTATATTCAAATTTCATTCAAATATACACCTAGTATTATTTAAACCTACCTCGACTAGGACATCAATCAGCTGCTTTTTTTGTTTAAACAATACATTTGTAGCGCCTACTATATATCCTCTAACATTAATGTCTCCCAAGAGATCCAAATAGGGCAAAGACAAGTAAGGTAAGCAGAGATATCCCTAGAATAAATACATTTCTGCAATATGCAAAATGTTCTCCGAAATGTTATATCTAAGAAATAAATATTCAATATCAAGTGTAATTACCTTTGTAAATAACTCCAAAGGTAGGCCGCACAACTCCGGATTAATGTGCGCGATTTGCGTAATGTTATTCGTTAATCTCGCGTCGGAAAGCGCATCGCTACTCGTGTCACGAGGTAAACCATTATCCGTATCGCCTGTGCTTAATGTGATGGCGTTTACACTATGTACCCTGTGTACGTTGTCGTTCGGTTTCGGTGAGTATTTAGAATTGCTCTCCTCCAGATAAGATTCGGTACATTCTTGTGCCGACTCTATCTCAATGACTTTCATGTTTAGATTCTCATTATCGTTGTTATTCTTCTGTAGGGTTACATGCTGCAGTCCGTCCAAGCATTTACCCTCCATCGACTCCATCGTCTTGTTGTCGTTGATGCACAGGGAGTTTCTGTTGCTGTTATCGTTGCACTGCTCGTGACTCGCGTTCGACATGTTGTCTTTGACGATGCGGGTGGACGACAAGTTGGAATCGTCGACATTATTCGTCGAAATTTCTTCCTCGTCGAAAGTCGGAATCGGAGACATCGGCCTGGATGGTCTGAAAAAAAAAGGATTTATTTATTGGACTTGTTACTGCTATTAATCTGGATAAGTTTATTAAAATATCTTTATAGTACCTCACGCAAGCCGCTTGCTGGAGACCGTGTTCAATCATATCTGGATACAGCGACAGGAGAGTCAAGATCGTGGCGCACAATGGTTGTACAGGCGACTGATAAAAGACTATCCTCTTCTCAAGCAAGAGCAATTTAAATAGGAGCAACACCTTGTGACGGAACTGCAATATAAAATCTCTCGCAGACAAACCTGCAAATAATTCATGTGTAGTGCGTGACTGAAACTTTTCATTAAACAGAAATTCATCGACGGATAATTACCAACAAAGATCTGCGGCGGTATCTGACTCTCGCCGCTCATACAAGAATTAAGATGATGATAAGTATCCTCGAGTAAGGACACTTTGCTAAAATCTCCTTCCTCGAAATATGCGTGTGTTATCAGGGCCATTTTCACTTGAATGTGTCCATACAGAGGCAAGGTGCTCAGCACGCAAACCGACTTTTGAACAGTACCTCTCGTTATATCGGACGTGCGATTCTTTAATTTCTGCAAACATAATATTGACTCGATCGACTTTATTCCCAAAACTTGTACTTAAATATTAACGTAAACGTATTAAAACACTTTTGCACACCTCCACAGGTATCTGTCGAAAGCATGAGATGCCGTAAATCGTACGTTTCGGATCGTTCAGACTAGGTAAGTGAAAATAAACCGTATCCTCGTCGTAGTTGTGGGAACCGTCGGGCAGAGCGAGCGTGGGCAGATACTTCCATCCCAATGGGCATTCGTTAGGCGCGCCGGGCACCAGCGGCGGAAACGAGTATTCCACCTGAAAAGGGTGACACCGCGTTAAGCACACGATTAAAGAAACGCGGATGCGACGAGGAGAGACCAGGTTAATCGGCCCCTGTCACACTCTACCTGGCAGCCCTTCTTGTGGTGAAACCCGACGACGATGACATGAAGAATCGGTCCGCCCGATTCCGCCATCCTCGCGGCCCTGGACGACGACAAGCGCGGCGCTTCCTGGACACCGTTCTACTTCCACGAACGACTCACCAGCGTCATTTCAAAACCGCGAGAAATATCCGTGCTGCGGGCAGACGAGATGATAGCGGCGGACGTACGATTTGACATGCGCCATGACGTGCCTTGACACATGTGTCTGAGCGTGCATGCGCACACACTCGCGCGCGCGCGCGCGTGGGGCACTATCACGAATATCACGCTCGAACGCCTACCGCCCGACGCCGCGTAAATTCACTTTTGGCATATTCGGAGTCGAGACGGTCTCTCTCCACGCTCCGAGATAATTATATCCGCATCGTGTCCAGACAATCCGTGAGTCATAGCTGTCGATTCGCGAGAGCAGCCCGGCTTAAATACGGTTAAACAATATGAGGAATTTAAATAATGTGCGCCGTGCGGCAAGAAGTACAATAATTGATACGTGTTTTATCAATTTATCAGATTATATAAACAGTTCAATAAATATTTTTCCTACTTTACACTATTCTAAATAATTCAAGGGTTTATATTACAAGAGATTGTAAAGGAGCAGTTTCCTTTTTACATCGGTATCACATTTGTGTCGCATCGAAGCAGAAGTCAATGAAAAGTATCTCTGATAAAAGTATCTTTGATTTAATAACAAAACGAATGACATAATTGTACATGTGTATAATATATGTTATTATATATACAGGGAGTTGGTTTTATTACACAGTCCAGATACTTATTACACAGTCCGTTAGATACTTCCATTTACTATACAAGTTTACAAACTGCTGCTTCATTTTCTTTGTATCAAATCCATGCCTCCGTCCTATTGCATTATCTAAATCGCAAATTTCGTTTTATATATATATATATTGTATATATGTAGAAAAATAATTATATTTGCATGCGCACTGTTTAAACATACAAATACATAAACATGAATATAATTATTTTTCAGATATATTTGTCTCTTCTTCGATCTCGTAAGAGAGCACGTGAATGTAACGTGAACATCGGCATTTCGTTTATCGCTAATTGTAAGTCCATTTTCTCTCGATCCTCGCTAGGCTGTATCTACGCCTACATTGACAAATCGTAGGACGCAGCTCCGAGAGAGTATCTTGCTCGCCCTGCTTGGGAGCGTGAAGCTATTCCGTGTTGTCGGCCTCATAGCCGTTCTCCTTCCCCGTGGCAGCGAGCAGGAAGGAGAGGAAGAAGATGGGTGGAGAGAGACACGCGGAAGACGCGCTACCTGCGTACGTTGAAGCCCCGGGTGCCGTCCGGGCCGGCAGGCATGCGCACGACGTTGCTGGGAAAATTGTTGCCGTTCGGCGCATTCGACTTTGCCTGAATTCTGTTAATCTCCTGTGCCGTCTTCTCTTCCGGACTCTTCTCCTCCCCTAGGATCCTCCTACGCGCCTCCGCATATTCTTGCTCCCGCTGAAACGAATTTCATTTATTCTCACGTGTTCAACGGGATGGAAGCGAAGCGAACAATGTAACCTGTTTACATACCTGTTTCAGGGACTTGATAGGCTGCTTGGGTTTGTCGTCGTTCAGCGAGCCATCACCCCGCGAGTCCGTCGGTCGCTTCAGGATCTTCACCATGGGCTTTGGAGGTACATACTGAGATCTCAGGCCATCTTCCCCTAGTATGATCATCCTTGTGTTTGCGTCGTGACTGGTTCTACATTCGAAAAGTTGTTGAACATGTGACACGTACATGACTTTGTACACAATGACAAAAATATTTATTTATTCTCGAATTAACTTTAAAAAGTATAAGATAGAAAAGAGTCCCTGAGACATTGTAGCTTACCTAGAAGATTCAAGCTCTTCATCCGTATTCAACTGAAGGGCCTCCAGTCTCTTGTCAAGTGCCTGAAATCCATCATAATTTTACATCCCTCTTCCGTGACACGCGACAGTGAATAATTTCCGGAAACGAGATCGAGCTCGATAGCTTTGACCGGGGAGGGGCGTATCGATGAGGGAACCGTTTCCATGCTCAACGACCTGGGCGCATTCCACGTCGAAAACGTATCCTTATGGTAGCCATCAAGTACTACGATCAACAGTCGCGTGTATCAATCCGTCGAATTAAAGTATCACGAGGCGTACGAGCGCGACGGACGGGACGTACGGGCGCGAGGGAACGCGAGACGACGGGGAGATCTTCCCGTCGCCGAGAGGAGGAAACTCAGAGCTCGGAGGGAGGTTATAGGTTAACGCGAGAGGTTCCGTTCCGCTTCGCGTTGAGAGCCGCGGGCGGAAAGTCTCGGGATGCGCCTTACTCCGGACTCCTCAATCTGCTCCCAGCTCTCGAGAACGTCGTCCATGGCCGGGTGCGTCCGTGGCGAGTCCGTTCCGCAGAGATCCCCCGGAGCTCGCGTGCAACGTGCGAACGGTGGCGTGCGGCGAGGACTGCGGCGAGCGCCCGTGGTCGGAATCGGGGACGGTCGGTGTCGGTGCTGCCCTGCGGGCCACGCGAGCGAGCGNGATATTGGCGGCACATTGGAACGGTGCATTTGGACGCATTTCCCTCTCGGTGTTCGCGGCGACGGGCACGGCGCGCTCGCGAGGATTCCGGGCCGCGGAGCCGCGTAGACGGCGGCGAACGCTTTTTCCGCGGGTGGATCGGCGGCCGGAAAAATCTCTAGGAGCTCGTCGTCGGGCGACCAATAAGCGCGACGGACGGATCGGTCGTCGTTCCTCGGCCGCCGTCTTCCGCTCTGCGCCTGCCAGGCTCAGTTGATGTTTGACGCCGCGTCGCGAGTCAGCTGTGCTCTCCGACGTCCGGGAGTCTCGGGAGTCGCGCGATGAACCGCTTGATAGCGGCGTGACACTGGATTACGCTTCTACTCTTGTGATTTGAGAAGAGTGTTTCGGCGTGCTCTTGAAACATGACGGAGATAGAATGGTGAGATAGCTTCCAGTCGACACGGAGCATTTATCAGTATCCTTGTTCATACTTGAGCATAAATATTTGTTTTCGGCCGTATTGGTCCTGTACTGGACCAGGTGCCGGTCAGTGAAAGGAGAAGAAGACACGGAGCATCAGGAACGTTATGTCTATGTTGTAATTTCGCACTCGACAATGTAAATGTAATATAGCGCATGTTATATTACATTAATAGTTGCTTTCCATTTACACTGATACTCAGATAACTAATTATCATTTGACGTCATGATTCATTGTCAGTTAAATGCATCTGTTGAATATTTCTTTTTATTCTGACAAATGAGATTCAACAGAGCTTTTATCTATAATCTACACAAGCTTGAGACTGTATGCTTTAATGAGTCTTGTTAACTCACTTTAAAAGAGAAATTTTTAATCTGTATTGTTAATGATAGCTTTGAATAAGTCATTATGTCACTTATATTGTTGAGTGCGAAATTATAACACAAGTTACTTTCCATTTACACTAAACTCAGATAATTCTCACTTGTGACATCATGATAGCTTTGATATTTATTCAAAGTGACAAAGCTATCATTAACAATACAGGTTTATAACTTCTCTTTTAAAGTGAATTAACAAGACTCACTGAAGCACACAGTCTCGAGCCTGTGCAGATTATAGGTAAAAAAAACTCGGTTGAATCTCATTTGTCAGAATAAAAAGGAATAGCGGCATTTAACTGAGTCATGACGTCACAAGTGAGAATTATCTGAGTATCAGTGTAAATGGATAGCAACTATTGATGTAATGTAATTGATGCTCTGTGTCGCCTGGGTTCATTTCTGCTCACGCTGTTATTCCCGATTATCGTTACTACAATAATAAAACTTTGCTACTCTCATATGAGAAAGTTATACAAGAAACATTGTTGCAGGATATCGAAACCCATGGAATATGGGACTGTCAAGTTTGCGTACCTAGAAGAAGTTACTGAGCATCCCTTGAAACCAGTTGTAATCACTGTAAGAATAACCTCATTACTAGAATATGGAGTAAATGTTTTAATTTCTACCTGGTATATAAATTATCTAAATTTGTTACAATTATGTAGCTAATCGATGGACGCAGCGCAGCTAGGCGCAGTGCGTTACGAAGCACGAGCACTGGTTCTTCTACTGGAACACCTACACCGACGCACACGCCAGTTCCTGCAAATCCACTGAGTGATCCATTGTTAAGTCATCCATCACTGGATGGTTCTGATCCGCTTACACAGTTTGTTCGAGAAGAATTGGATCCCCTTTCTAAAATGGCTGCAGATGAGGTAATATATAATTTATGATATTTCTATTATTTCAGAGTTTTTACAATGTGTTTGTTATCTATGTCACAGTGGGATTATTCTAATGTCGCACCTGCGGGTAAAAAATCAAAAGATACGGCAGAGGAGTTGGTAGAGCCATGGTCTGTTAGACGTTCCGCTATACTCAGTAAATATACAACTTCTGAAAAATTATCGATTGTCACCAGTTTCTTACCAGGTGGAGAGAAAGGTACTTACTTAAAAAAAAAAAAATTAAATTTTACAAATTTATTTACTCAAGTATAGCATTGTTTATATTAAATTGTTTTATCATAAGTTGTAGTAAAAGTTCAGCCAAGTGGGCCGATGGTCGACAAGGTAAAAACTCGACTCGAACAATTAGATGACTTTGAGGAAGGTTCTGTTAGACAAATGTTGGACTTGTCGCAACAACAGTATACTGCGCGAATTGAACAATTGAACAACGAATTAGTACAAGCGTGGCATTCCGATCAAAGAGTGAAGGCGCTCAAGATTGCAATACAGGTTCGATAAATTCGTTTAGTTTCTTTGAGAGAATTTAGAGCACAAAGTTTACAATTTAGAAATTAACGATAAATTATTTCAGTGTGCCAAATTGTTAGTAGACACGTCTGTAATGGCTTTTTATCCAAGCAAGTTTGTTCTCATCACAGATATCTTGGATATCTTTGGAAAACTTGTGTACGAGAGATTGAAAATGAAGGCTGAATATTACAAGTAATTATTATATAAAGAGATTTATTTTTTAACATGCATTTTATATTTGTTTGTTGCGCATATTACTTATAGTTGCTAATGGCAATATTTTTTTCGTAGACCAGGAAGCAAAGTGCCTACGAGCTTGCCCGATAATTTTACACCCGATATGGTTCCTGAGAATGCGAAAGAAACGTGTCGAAATTGGTTTTACAAGATAGCTTCTATACGCGAATTAGTACCGCGTTTGTATGTAGAAATGGCGATAATAAAATCTTATAGCTTTCTAACGACCAGGTAAGAATCTCATACTAGATATTTATAATATTATAATAATATGAAAGATAAAATATTAAGATATTGTTTTCATATTCATTTAGCGAATTTAATACTGCTCTACTACGTATAACTCGCATGATAAGAGGTATCGGAAATCCATTGATAGCGGTTTATGCGAGATGTTATTTATGCCGCGTAGGATTGGCATTGAACAAAACATCAGACTTTGAATTTGTGAAGGAAAACTTGTACGACTTTCTTTTTACATATCAGCAGCTATTTGGGACTGCTGTTAGAAATGAAATAGTGAGGCAAAACGTCACTCTGCATTCATATCTTAATTTATATTCGCCAGCTTTGGATTGGATCGTACAGGTTTTAGTGGCGACGTCGCCTGAGAGCCTTCTTGAAGAAGTTTTATCTCGATGTAAAAAACAAGAGAACGGGTAAACGTATTTTAAACCTGTATCTTTAATTTGTTTTTAAATCTTTAATTTTTACCTAATTGACACGTACACGTTTTCAGATCGTTATTATTAAACACAGTGCTGACTGCATTTAAACCAACATATATCGCTGCACGTGCTATGGACTTTGTCAATTTAATAGTAGCGAGCGAAGACGATGGTATTGAGATTAAAAAATTAAGGAATATAATAACATGTATTTAATTTAGAGATGTTAACAGCTTTTTTTTTTGTTTACCTCAATAGGATATCCTCAATATCTCTTATATCGAAGTTTGGGAGAATGTCTTGTAAAAGAATCTCCGCCGAAAGAAGACTGTCAATCGGTGCTTAACGTGATATGGAAGTACATAACGGACCTCACAGATCCCAACAAATTCATGCATTGCATCGAGATTTGGATTCAGTTCACTGTCATACATTTTTCTGTAAGTTGCATAGGTAATAGATAATACTTTATATTAAATTAAATTATTATAATTATCATAATCTATATGTACTTTTTTTACAGGTAAATGAATTAAATTTATTTTTCGGCAAAATAATAGACCGACTACGACCGAATAAAGCTTTCGAAAATTATTATTCACAGTTGCAGAATATTGTTGAAAAGATAGTCGCCCACACGCAAGATTTTGAGTCGCTCCTTGCCATAGTAATTATCCTTGCATAACCACATATTATTCGTATTTATTCAATAAATTATATTAAAATATTTGATCTATTATAAATATCTATTATAAATAACTGACAATTTTTTGTAGGACAATTTCTTACCTTTAATTGACTTGTTTCACAAGGAAAGTGTTAAGGTTGAAGTTTGTAAAACTGTTTTAGAAGGATTAAGCGCGCAAAGTGGGCCTATTACAGATCCTATTATTATAAATGCCCTGATGTTTATTGCAAGAATAATGCACGATTCTGTTAGGTATGTTAATTTAATTTCGCAATTACAATTTATCCTGATTTAATATTAAATCCTAATATTAAACAAATGCAGTGCACTAACCGTCGAAGACGAGAAACGTCAGATCGGACAATTAATATGTGGCTTAGTGCAACGAGTAGATTATGGTCGTGATTTTGAAAAGCAGCTTAGTTTCTACGCAGAGGCCAGAGCGGCATTTCCTAATCTTGATAGCGTTCATATACAACTTGTACAGGTATGTTATACATATACATATTGTTGTGCTAATCTATATCAAGATAGAAGCTTTAACAGTAATTAAATCTCTTTTTTTTTGTGTTTAGTGCGTGAATAGATTATCAGTTGATACTAGGAAGATAGTACGTGGTCATCATACGAGGAGAACGTCAGCATTTGTACGTGCCTGTGCTGCATTCTGTTTTATCACTATACCATCGTTAACTTTAGTCCATACACGCCTGCAATTATATCTACTGTCTGGACAGGTTGCTCTTTTGAATCAATGTCTAGGCCAAGGTATGAGTCAAATTAATTTTTTTTTTAATATTAACTTATTGCTTTTATTTGTCTCGTCAATTTATGTGCGTAAATCGGTATTTTTCAGCCGATGCCTGCTTCAAGGCTGCTTTAAGTTTAGTTCCGGAAATGCCGAAAACTATCGATATTGATGGAAGGCAGAAAAGTTCGCAACCATATTTGCTCTCATATTTATCGAATTTCTTGTCAACATTGTTAGTAGTTCCCGTAAGTATACTGAGATTATGTGCTATGTTTTAATTTTATGATTTTAAGTTTACTTTGCTATATTAGGATAGCCCAGAACATGGTGTCCTGTATTTGATGAGAGGCTTACTCAATGCTGTTCAACGTTATTTCGAAGAGAACACTTCAACCAAACCGTATTTATATTTACGTGTACTCGATCTTCTTTCAACGGTAGCACAAGAAAATTATCCATATCATATTGATAAGGTAATTTATATTTTCATAAATACAGCTGCAAAATTTATGTTACTTGGGATTAAGGAAATTAATTACAAACTAAGATTTATCATATTAATTTCAGGTTGACTCAAATGATAAATTGTATGGATCTGATCAGAAATTTATTGGTGAAGTCAACAAATTATGTTCAAAGATTGTTGAGGAAATCTTGAGTCATCTCAAGTATCTTGGATCTACTGAGCAATTTGATAAACAATCGGCTCTAGCACTCGAACTGTTCAATTGCTTTGTTATTCGTGCAGATTTACGGGATGCTGCACTAGCGAACATGGCTGTAAATTTGTGGCACTTGTCACAACGACATGGTTCGGTGGATTCTAAAGTTACGGTAAACACACGTTTTCAATAATCAGGATTTGGATTTCTTAATACACCATTTTGCTTTTGTAATCATTAATTATCTCGGATATTTTTTTTAGATGAGAACAAAGGCTTACATGACACAGAAAAGTCATCATCAGGAATACGAGCATTTTGCCGAAATACTAAAGAAAATGTCAAGATGAAGATTGCAATTTCAGGTCGAAAAAACAATCAAGACCTAGCTTAAACATTTTTTATTGGCAGTTCATTTGGAAGACATTTTGTAATTGTGCAATAATTATTCCAATTATATCAATTAAGCCAATTTGCAAATAATAGCAGAAAGATAAAACCAAATTATAATAATTATTATGCATCATTTTATGCATTATATTTTACTATATTTTCTAAAATATAGAAAATCCTCATAATGCTCATAAAATATGAAATAATCGAAAGATACATAATTGATGTAAAAATTTATACTTAATAAAGATATTACTTAGGTCTACATTTGTTAAGGAATACATTCCCATTATAATTTTGCACATTTCTCAAAACGATGCTTATATGTATACAAGACAATCAAGTTTAGTTTGTCATGCTATATTGTCATTAATTCATTTGTCATAAACTATATAATATAACTGCCATAGAAAAATAATGATTATTTATAGACTTCGTATATCTCTGCGAACATTTCATAATGGAAGACATCTGATTTGGAAGACACAAAAAGTCGCCAAGATTCTTACTTTTTTAATATAGAACGAAGTGCATCCAGAAATATATCAGCATGACGCTCTGTGAAAGTCAACGCAGGCCTCAACCGCACAGCCTGGTTCCCGCATCCGCCTGTCTGGATACCTAATAAGAACACGAATAGCATGAAAACATGAAAGATATTCTTAGCATTGCCATTTTACATTGCGATACCGCTCTACCTTTCATCGCAAGTTTCTTGATGATGTTGTCGCGCATTTTAGACGAGGCGCAATTAAACGCTATGAAAGTTCCACGTCCGCGCACTGCGCCGATTATATCGGAGTGCTCCTTTTGCATGCTCGTCAAATGTTTCAACATATAGTCGCCAACGCGCGCAACCCTATCCAAAAGATTCTCCTTCTTGATCGTTTTTATGATCGTCTCGAGCAGTATCACTTTGCTGGGATCGCCCATCCAAGTATTGAACACACGATATGACAGTTTCGGTCTGCGATTTACAGGGCGTAATTAAACGTTAATATTTAAAACACGACGTTATCGTTTTATCGTGAAAAAAAAAAAGATTTACTTCAAGTCCTCTGAATGATAATAACCGCCCAATTGCATTTTCTTGCTGAAAGTCATCACGTCGGGTGGGCTATCTAAATTGAAGTGCTCGTGGCACCATATTTTTCCCGTTGGTCCGCCACCGGTTTGCACTTCGTCGATAAGTAACGCAGCTCCGTGCTGAAATATTTTAATGCAATCTTTTCTTCTTATAAGATAATTACTTTGTGTACTACGCTTTACCTTTCGCGTTATGCGTTGAAGTTCCTGAAAGAATTCTGGCGACGCGTGATTATCGCCGCCTTCCGCTTGAATAGGTTCAATTATCACGCCTGCTACCGGTATTTTCTTTTCGTTTTTGTATTTCTCGAATAATTCCTCGACCTGAAATATTATTATGTTTTAAAAATCTTTCTTCTTTATATGCAAAATGCTCAAAAAGATATTTGAGAATACGATACCTCCGCGAGGCAACGCTTATCTTCCTCTTTGTTTTCTCGTACGTTCTCTTCTAAAGGATATTTGTACGCTGGAAAGGTGGCGATAGGCCAATCGAAAGCTGGAATATCCATCTTGTGAATGTACTTGCTGTGAGTCGTTGAGAGACAAGCTAAAGTTCTTCCATGAAAGCTACCTGTCAAGGTTAAATATTTCGTACAGATGCCTAATTAAAATGAAACTTGCTTTCCTTCAAACAGGTGACTGACCTTTAAAAGACATGATAGAATATCGCGGTGAACCGGGAATTTGGTTTATCATACACGACTCCACCTCTTCCTTCGTGAACGGCTTCCCTTGCCTTTGTTTCTCGGCGTACCAAATAAAAATGTTTTTAAAAGCATTCTCGTTAGAACAAGAACCGCACATCATCGTTGTGATTTGCGATAATCCAGGCGGTGCAAACTACTCGAGATAAATATTCATATTTATACCGCACGAAGAGCGATGGGAAATCCTTTATCATTTTATTATATGTTTGTTACCTCTTTTTGAAGCAGAATATTCTTTAGTCTGTTAGGCCAATCTTTTCCTGGAAAGACACCTAATGCAGGTCTATTCGCTATAATTTTCTGAAAAAAAAAAGAGAAGATTATCGTTAATGATTTTTCCTATACGCTTGGACATGTTGAATCTATGTAAAATAAAATAATTCGTAATGTATTCCAAGAATATCGGATTATTAGAATTTTATCGAATATCGAACGCTATACACTTAAAACTTTAAGTGATATATCTTGTAGAGGAGATTAGCATGCAAATTTCATATACGTGTAAGAAGAAAAAAATTCGATAGTCCGCCGACGGAGTGCCTTTATATCACTCACTTGATTAACGGGATCGGCGAGAGCCTCCAACATCGCCGGATGATTGTACCCTAAGGGCATTGAGGAGATTTGCATATAAACGTCCAGCAACACGTTCCCGTCAACGTCTATTATGTAATTACCGGCGGATTTTTCATAGTCTGCGAAGAATTGTACGGAAGACGCTTGCTGAAGTCACAGATTTCAACATTGTAAACCCATTTCGTCTCTGGTATATTTATAAAAGATTTCACATTATTACCCATATCTTAAATGTATATACTTCGATTCTACAGCAATTCTACAGCAACTACATTCTATTTAACATAGCAGTTCTAATATGATAACGGATAGGCGTTAAACTGTCGAATTGAAAATTCGAGCTAAGCGAAGCGTTCAAAACATTGCAGATAGCAAGCGATTTAATTGATAAATTGCACGATTACAACATCGTGCCGTGACGTCACCCAAAGAATCAAAAGTGCCTGACGTACTTGTATCGCATTCAACTCTTGTAACAGGCTGCGCGACCGAGGGCCCGGTATTTCCGTCGTAAGTACCGGCCCTTCTGGTTCCCTCGGCGTCGAACCGGTTAAGCATCTCTTCCACGTTGTAACGCCTGCACGACACAACATTATACTCTTATATCTAAATATGTATACTCCTATATGTAATTTAAATATTTATTTCCTTCGCATAGAGAAATGTGTATTACATATTTATATGTGATTCTCTGTACTTTTGAATTTTTTTTTTTCGACATATCCATATATCTGAATAGAAAAACAACTTAACTCGCTAAATTGTTCAACGACAGTGATCAGTTCTATTAACGGTTCTATTAAGGATGATTGCTTGATATATTACTGCGATTTTACGTATCCCACAACCCCTCGTAAATCATTATGTTACAAATTACAATTGATGCGAGACGTAAGTCGCGAACGGTAACGCACAAAGTTAAAGTATGAATAAAAAAAAATAGAGATTGTAACGTTTTCGGACAAAGAGCTTATTAAAAGCAAGGATTACTACAGATCAAGATCAGAATTAAAAGATTAAATACTCATTTAATGGTAATAGATTATAGGCGATTGAGTGAAGTGCATACAATTTTGATTAAGATAACATGTTTTGGATGAGCTCTCCTATCTCAGATATCAGATGTTTGTTTGATGAGATATTTTATATCACAAGATAGAAACTTGCCAAGTAACAAAGTTAACGTGACGAGCTTATTTTTCGTGTATTGGATAAATTCGAAAAAATGTGAACATTTTATTTCTCGTTTCATCAGAATTGATTGTTTAAATTTTTCGAGCATTATAATGATATTTCCTTTGGATTACACACATCTCGCTGGCATTTTTGTTTCATTTACTTTAGCAGTGAGGAAAATTTAAAGTAACTCTAAATATTTGGCAATCGTTAAGTTGAAATATATACTAGCTTTATTTACGTATCAATATTTGCGATTTAATTTTTATTGAACGTTCTCTTATCGGTGCAAAAATATTTATCATTAAATATTTAAATATTAATTTAATATTAATTAAATTCTATTAAGATAATTAATAAATGTATTCGTTGAAACTTTAGATTTTCACTTGGAAACAATTGTCTTTGCGAAAGAAAAGAATTTATGTGGTGCGTAAAGTGCTGATGATTTAAAACTAACATTAGAGCACTTGAGATCGTGACGAAAGTAAACATTCTTTTTCAACTGTGCTGCATGATATTTAAAATTTCGAACGAGATAACGACGGGATAACGATAGGATAAAAAAGATATTAATAGCACTCTTTACTAAAGATAAACCGTTAAGAGTATATTCATCGAAGATGCAGTGAGAACGATGCACTGTGGAAGAATCGATATGCCAATACTTCCCTCAACATTTATGTATTTCTATTTTGCATTTTGCAATCGTTACTCCGCACAGGGGATTTAAGATTCGCGGGGCAGAGCAAAGCAGCTGGAGCCGAGATGAATTTATCGATTTTGTCACGGTCCACGCAGCATCCATGAATAGAACGGCATACTCCCGGATAGATTCTCGTCGTCTATTATATGGACTATACGAATCTGACGAAGAGGAACGAAGTAGAAATAAATACCGTTTAGCAGCTGTCGGAGCGAGGTCCGCCCACTCAGTGTACGGTGATACTTGTTAACGAGCATTTCCGTCCAAGGCAGGAGCACGGATACAGGGGCTGTTCTCAGCAACGTCGTCTCTGCTGAAGGGATGGAGCCGTACTGGTCGCTGATACGCGCTGATAGTGTTCACCCGGTAAAAAGAGCCGAGAGCCTCGTGGGGGCGCGAGTTGCTGGAGCAGCCGCTTCTGCTCAGAGGAAGAGAGGAAGAGAGAGAGAGAGAGAGACAGAAAACTCTTTTCTCATGCACCGCTCTTCGTCGTAGGGACTTATGATCGGTCTATTTCAGAACGCTGAATACCACATATCAATATTCTATCCGATATACTGTGTAAAAGGAAAAAAAAAAATCAGCACGTACGACAGATATTTGGCAGTGCATGTGAAAGGTATCGAAGGTAAAAAGAAAAAAAAAACGTCAATCTCTTTTCGCGATGCTCTGCAGACTGCGAAAGCAGTTGCCGCTGATTAATGCGAGGTATCAAATTGTCCTTGCTTGCACAACTGTCTGTCTGTATATCTGTCGCCGTCAACGAATACCGTTGCGCTTCGTGTCGGGAATAGTACTGCAACTCCAACGGTTCCACGTGGCGCGACACACGGTGAAAGTGAAAGTACAAATTCGGGCTTTTTCCTCGATTTGCTCGGCGTGCCACTTAAATGTTACATATTTCCCGGAAAGAAGTCTTTAAACTTCTCACATTGTTCCTCGTCCACACGCTCGTGTGTGTGTTTCGCGCAATCATTTATGATGTTAAGTTATGCCGCATAACTAATTTATAATTTATGATGATAATTTAATGCTAATTTGATGTTAATGAAATTGGTATACATAATTAATTGAGATAATCGAGAGAGAGATTCTATTATTATCATACATATATTATTCACAAGAATTATCGAATTTCATAGCGAAACGTTATTTGATTGCCACGATACAGATATATAAGCGATACAGAGATAAATATGTATAACATCTACGGATACGTGCGCTCTCGGCATACACAGCTAAAAGTGTTTGTGCTGCGCTTGACCCCTTTACGAAAAGGCGGAAGGCAAATAACGAGTTTACGATCGCGCCCTTGTCTCGAGGCGGAGAGTGTAAAGAAATCGATGACCGGACGGGTTTCGGGCGACAAGCAATGAACCAATCCGTCAGCCGGTGGATCTCACTTGACAGAACAGGGATACCGCATATTCCACCAAGGCTTGAATACGAACTTGGCGTGTATGTACGAAAGTGCGCGAGCATGCGAACGTTCGTCAGATACGTCTCGATATGATTTCGAGAGAATACCGAATGGACCGATCGCGGATTTTCCAGCTTCCACTCTGATCATCCCCACTATGTGTGGCCGGGGCCCATCCGACTCACCTGGAAACCACGCCTCACGTCCTGTGCCTCACCATTGGAGGTGGTCGTGTTTTTGGGCAGCTCGGGCCCGCGCGCGACTCACGCACATTGTCACTCGCGTGAACGCGCTCGAGTGGGTCCGTCCTGATCGCGGAACTGTCCTCCTCCTGGGTGACAACTTGTACGACCGCGAAAGAACATCCCGTCGGAACGATCGATTTTCACCTGCTTAACAATCCGATCAGACTGGGCACGTGCACTCGAGTGAGTATGAATTTGCGGTACCGATGTATCCTACGTGTTGTCATTTATAACTTTGATAAGCGGCGAAACGTGGCTTCTGCCGATCCTGGAAACGCATTTAATTGTAGCATCAACAATTATTATTTTTAAAGTTTCTATCTCGGGAAATTTTTATATACGCAAAGTAATGGTCAATTATCGATAAATTGCACCAGTTCTCTCTCGTATATTTGTTTTAAATCGTTTGACATAGCTCGCGACAGAAAATCTCGTTTTTAAACTCGATTGCATTTGTAATCTCTAGTCTTGGGATAAATTTGTTACATTCCTGCGACCTTGGCTTGAAACAGGAGGCGTCTCCTTTTTTTCCTTTCTCTCTCTGATTTTGCTATGTCGTATTCTGGAACCGGTGTAATCCGGCAAACCCGATTTCAATTATTCCGCGGTTAAATGGGCCGCCGATCCCTACTTTTGATATCGCTAATTCTTCTCTTAATGACTGCAAACTGCAAACGATTCAACTATTTGTCGAAATATTATAAAGCGTCGAATAATAATTTATTATCATCAAGAAATTACCTGCACGATATCTATGTATGTTCATGCGAGTCACGAGATCTCGCGTTCCCGTTTCCAACTTTTGTAGAATTTATATTAATTTCAGATCGAATTTTGTAAGCGTTTACCCAGTCATGAGTTTATTAACAGATAAGGCGAATTGTCCTCGTAATGACCCATAATTTATGATTGCAACTTTCGAATCGTCGCGCGACCAACCCAATATACGAAAAGAATACGATTCGAAGAGGATTTAAATGCCGATAACTTACGATCGCTCGTATTTATACGGCTTACCGGCTTACCTTTTTTTTTACTCGCTTGACATATTTATGAATCGAGATAATAAGCCAGTCAATAAAAATGTCACTAGATCCAGCCGAAACACAAGTTTAATAACGGGAGGTCTTGTACAGTTAAAACACATTTCAGAATGTGAAAAAAAGATAAATTGTCATAGTCCTATAAATTTACAAAATCTAACGGAAATAGGTGGATCCCATAACTTTAGGCAAGAATTAATTATAAACGATGTTCCGTGAAGAACGTAGGAATTAAATAAGGCTCGCGCGGAATCGTTTCTTTCCGGTCATTCGCTTCACAAAGGAATCCAATATTTGGCTTGTGTTTATTCCTGAAAACTAAAAATTCCATTCATTTTTACGATCGCGATTAGTATCTTCCGAAAATTGCCTCTCTTGGCAGGAATTTCGGTGCTAAAATCGCGAAATGGCGAAAGGATCGGGAAGGAACGAAGAAACATTGTTAGAATAGCCTTGCGCTATAAGTATTAGAATTTATGCTTCCTATCGTCGTTCCGCTATGTCGTTTTGAATTTCATTACGTCGCGTCTTCACCTATGCGACATAATACGAATTCTTCGAGGCGTCCCTTCGAAGGAAGTTGGCTGTGCTCTCCTTCGTTTGTCACTGCGATTTGATAGTACCACCATGTTCTCGGCGAAGGTTAACCGGCTCTGTTTTACATTCGAATATATGAATCTTTGGTTTTATTTCAACTACAGAACGAGTGTATTTCATTGTGACTCCACGAATCTTGCTACTGCGCGGAGTCACTTTTGATATAATACAATAATAATTTAACTACATAAGTGGTAGATTTGTGGAGATAAAAAAAATTGAAACCCAATAAAAAGCAATTCAATCTATGTGCAATAATTAATAAATTACGCAAGAATCATCATATTATTATTATTAATTAATATTAATTTAATATATTGATGTTTATCTTTAATAAATCAACATTTTATCAGCATTATTAAATTATTATTGGATTATTCATGCGTTTGCGGTTACAGTTATATCATCGCGTAAAAGAACTTACGGAACTTGTTACCGTTATTTCTATTTTCAAATCAAAGCATCTGTCGTGAGTGATGGTTCTACCTCATCGAAATTCAACTTGCAATTCAGCAGCTGATTGAGATTGCGGCACTTTAAATGTTTCATATTAGAGGCTAACGAGAGGCCGTCATTTAAGATCATCACCATATATCTCAGCGCGTGTCAAACAGCTGTCAATGACACGTGTATATGTCAATGAATTCCACTTTGATATGTTAATCGACGTGTTAATAATCGATCAGTAACGGCAATTTTTATGAATATAGCCCGACGTAAAATGGACATTAAGACTTATTTGAGAAACCGATAAAAAAATTGTTAGCTGAAAGAACGCCCGGGACGATCCTTGACGCTGATCCTAATCCTACGCTACGGGTATCGCTTAATAATACGTGACATAAGTGCCAACGACGTTCTTGCCACTATTGTCGTAACGACACACCATTGACACAATACACGTTGCTTCACTTTCTTACGCAAGATTCGGCTTCTGCCAGCTGATTCAAGGACGCCCGCCGCGATCTTATTTCATTGTAATCTCGTTCCCTGTCATTCGAAGGCGGAACTCATTATTATGCGATTGGAACTTCGGACGTGATGCCTAATTCAAGTTCGGAATAAGTTCTTCGTGCCCCCTCGTACTACTCCTCGTAATACTCCTGAAAACTTTTCCCAGAAATTGAATGCAAGATGACTGAGAAGCTTATAATTGACCGAATAATATAATGCTCAATGTTCATGACATTGAATCGCTTTGTTTGTTTCGTAATAAGTTCTTTATCTGTTTATAACAAACAATAATATAGCGGATAGCTTTAGAATATATTCTAAATATAATATTATCGATTATTCGAAGACCAAATCCCCTCGATTAAACGCGAATAAACGGGAATGCTAATTACTGTAATGATTTCAGGAAAAAATGATCACGAGGCATCAACGAAACAGTATCCTGCTCGTATTATATCTCTTCATGCAGGTAAGATAATTTTTAAATAATTACGATAATAATTACGCAAATGAGATTAAAATTATTAACATAAACTCCACTCTCTCGCTCACACGTTCCTCTTTTTATAAACTTGCGTTTTAAGGAAGGTCTGAAAGGCCTCATTTTTTTGCCAGTGGCAACGAAAGTCCGAGCGTGTCCAACTCGTTTTTCAATATGCTCCTTAAAAAGCCCAACAGCCTCGGACAATTCCGCCATTTCACAGCACTTTCCCGCAGACGCGCCCTTAATACCTCGCGCACGCAAGTAAAAGTTAACGAGGCCGCCCATTTAACGATATTGCGTGTATAGCACGACCGAAGGAAGGTGCAGAGTAACAGTTTCATTTTCAACCAATATTTTTATTATATACTTCTCAAACTTACCTTTGTCGCGAACTCTTTGAAAAGGTGCCTGACGTGATCCACGGCCACGGAAGATTAATGGACCCTCCATCGAGGAACGCAATGTGGAGGTTCGGCTATCCCAACCCGGTCAACTACAACGATAATGAGCTCTTCTGCGGCGGATATGCAGGTTCGTCCTCGCGAGTCGCAAGCGAATTATAATCCGCTATCGCGGACGTCTGGCGTTAGAGTTTATATCGACGGTGGTGGTGTTGTTCGTCAGTGCACACTGAGAGAAAAATATAGTTACTTCCGGACCCAACCATAATTTTATAATATTTCTAACACGAAATATGACTAACTTAACTATATGCATCATTGTGTTAACCATGATTATCGTTAGAGATATTATAAAATTGTGATTGAGTCCAAAGGTAACTATATTTTTCTCTCAGTGCACTGGCAGCAAAATAAGGGAAAATGCGGCGTTTGCGGAGACGCGTATCACCTAAGCCAGCCGCGTCCGCACGAGGCCGGTGGCGAGTTCGCAAACGGGATCATCGTGCGACACTACACCGTGGGACAGGTAAAGTAACTTCTGTTATTTTCGCACGTCATTTGCTCGCAGGCAAATCTCTCGAAAATGGCAAGCTTATTTCTTGTTTTTTTTGCGAAGAAAAAAATATACTCTTGTAAGGAACTTATAATAATATAAATACAATGTCAGTATAATCTGTTTTGGAGGAAATCGAAATAGAGATCGAGCTGACGGCTAATCATTACGGAAGGTTCGAGCTGTACCTCTGCCCTAACAACGATCCGTCGCGCGTGACGACGCAGGAGTGCTTCGACTCGTAAGTGATCTCTCCACGCACTCGGTACGTATAGGGCTGCCATCCGTCCGGGTTTCCTCGGATTTGTCCTAGTTTTTTGAGTGTCCAGGGGGGATTTTTTTAAATAGTCCGGGTTTTGAACGAACAAGGCACAAGATGGTCCGCACGTCGCATTCGAAACTTTTTTGTACGCTGCGTGCTGTGTGTTCGCATATGTGTAAAAGTCATAATAGCAATATCACACTCGCAGTGACTCGCGACTGTGATTTCAAGTGTAATAAATTTAATTCGTTCCTCTTTTAATTAAAAATATACATGTTATTATGGGATGTCTTCGGGTTTTAGTAAAAAATGTCTGGGGTTTTAAACTTTTCAGTCCTAGGTCAGTGAAATTACAGACGGCAGCCCTAGGTACGTAAGACCGCTGCTGCATATACCGCTAATCCATCTTGATCGCACAGCTATCCTCTGTACGTATCCGGGACGCAGGACGTTCGCTTTGAGATACCGCGCGACACGGGGAAGAAGGGCATCATCAAGTACGCGGTAACGTTGCCGCCGTATGTAACGTGCTCGCAATGCGTCGTTCAATGGACCTATTACACAGGCATGAGACTTTATCTGTATCGTGCATTATATCTCGTCTCTATGTCGCTCTGAGGGCGATCTCTTATCTCGCCGCTTTGCCATCAGGGAACATGTGGGGCACGTGTGAAAACGGCACGGAAGCCGTCGGCTGCGGAAGGCCGGAGACGTTTAGGAACTGCGCCGACGTGAGCATCGTCACCAGCACCGGCGGCGTACCGCCGCGGTTTCTGTATCAGAATATTATTTACGAGTTGTACTCCGTAGTCCCGAAATTCTCGACCGCGCCGCTCGCACGGCCACTCAGGTGAGGATCGATGCGTTAAAGAGTTATCTACGCGTTAATTTGTGCGCGCGCGTGTCGGCACATTCGAGCGCGCTCGATTGTTCTCGGTGCGACACGCACGTGCACGGATTTTACGATTTCAGGGTACAAGTGTGCGAGCCGACCGCGGCTTATCGATACAGGCAGAATATGACCAATTGGTGTCAAGTAAATTGCATTCGCGTCCCGTCGAACTGTCCGCCGGGTGTCTGTCACTGTCTGTGAGTATTACATTGTCATCGGCGCGCGGTTTTAAGCAATAAATTGCCATCGACTCGGAATCGCATTAAAGAATCAGACGGTCGTGACTTTTAGCATGATATCGGCGCATCGTGAAAATCTCCCTCTGATTCTCCTTTCAATGGATTACAGAAACACTTGCGACGCTATCGGAGACATCGCCGAGAGACCTGGAGCGGACCAATACTGCTTGAGACGTTGCATGCGTTATCCATCGAATTGCCCGTCTGATCGCTGTAACTGCTATTGAAACTGTGACCGATATTGACATTTTTCACGCACAGTGCTTAATGTGGGATATGCGTATTGTCGAATTAATAAAAGTCTGACCGTAACACGCGTAATTTCGCAGCGTGCGCATAACACTGTGGAAAAGTCTTCCTAGACGCAAGAGAATGTTTTTCTTACCTTATCGAAAGTGTTTCTTCTCTGGAAAACTTTTGAGGAATGCCAAGTGTAAAAAGCCCACTTTAGACGATCCGCGATTCACGTCGGATTTCAAGATAGAATCCTATTTATAATTTTATATTTCGTATATTTGGCTATTTGAATATTTATTTTACATCGGGTATTCCGAATCTCTCTTAAATATTTCTCTTTATTAGACGACATGCTAAATTATAAATAGAATTCCCATCTCGTAACGCGGCGTGATCTATAGATTGTCTAAAGTGGACGTTGAATTAGTAAACAGAAATAATGCACACATACCTGCTCCCTGAAACGCGAGAGAGGTGAGTGACGAAAGAAACCGTATGTAATGGCACTATAATATTTAATATTAGGACATTCTATTGACAGCTTAAAATTTCTCACGCGTATATCACATTATTATATACGTTAATCATCAACGTTCTCCTCGCGGCCTTACGCACGGTATATCGGTATGCGGCTATGTTTAACGAAATGATGACGGTTCACCAATTTCACGCGCCTCCGATCGCCAAACGCGAGAATTCCATAATTAATGACAGTTTGAAAAACGTACGAGTCCATACGTTTTCGCACAGCGGATGTATTGTTTTTTTTTTTCTTTATGTATATATTATACATATAATCATAAATCTCTCCTCGCTATAGTTAACACTTTACAAAACTATATACACTAAAGCCATCTTTGTATCGTCTACAACGCTAGCTAGCAACATTTTTTCTTTTTTCCTCTCATCTTTCATCGGCGCGCCTTCATACGCGCGATATAATAATAATAATAATAATAATAATAATCGCCGCCAAAGTGCGTAACATTAGCGCGTCAAGTTAAAACTCGTGCTACGCCAAATTCTAGCGCGAGGTGTGTGTACGGATAATACAAAGGTATCATCTATCTGTCACTTACTGCTAATTGCTATGCAACTAATTAACGTCCGCGGTCGGTTGCGGTTTAATTATTCGTGTGTGTGCACTCTCTCTCCTTCTCTCTCTTCCTTCCGTACATTTTCCATACGACTCGCCGCTTTATCATTAATCCTCTCATTCCCGACGTATCGTCGATACACGCAATATTATGCAATTAGCGGAGCACTTCTCATTTTGACGGATTATTCCGCGTGCATTAATCACGAGGCAAAATAAACCACGTTAAATTATTGTCTTTATTTTCATAACACTTAAATCGAAATTAATAATATTGTCGTGCGGCTGCATTAATTAAAGCAAACTGAAAAGCTCAAGGCTATTCACGAAGGAGCCCGGCTATTCACCTTCGACGAAATTAGAGAGATGTAATTTTGGGGGGAATGGGAGGATTAATCGCATAGACACGCAGCCTAATCGCATAGACACCTCGAGCTTCGATCTCGTGAACGATAGGCGAGCGGATCGAGAGCAGCCCTCTCGGTACGCTGTCGTTTCGACGAGCGCATCCTCAGGACAACGCGAGATTACGAGAGGGAGTTGCGTTAACTTTTCGCGTCGGAGTCTCCAAGGAGACGAAGTAAGAATCGAAGAACTCGCGCGGGCAAGTCGTCGAAAGTGACGCTGCCTCTCGCGGAACGGAAGGTAAAGTCAAATGCACGTGGGGCCGGTTTTTCCAACTTCTGGATGAGCTAACTAATAGTTAAATCATACGTTCCGAGTTTGTCTACACTGAGAGAAAAATATAGTTACTTTTGACCTGAACCACAATTTTATAATATTTCTTTATGGTCAACATAATGTTGTATATAGTTAACTCTTTGAAGCACAGTGGAAACCCAGGCTACCACCTTTTTCTTTTTCTCTCTCTCTCTCTTTCTCTATGGAATCAAATTTTCACACTTTGGTCTTATTTTTAGTTCCTTAGGTAGAACTTAAAAAAATTCAGAAAAGATAATGGGAAATGTTATTATGATATTCTAGGGTCGTTATAAATAAATAAATAAATTTTTTAATTATTTCCGATACAAAAATTTGTGCCTCAAAGGGTTAAGGTAAATTAATCATATTTATTGCTAGAAATATTATAAAATTATAGAGGGCAAAAGTAATTATATTTTTCTCTCACAATCAATGTAATTTGAAGATAAAACAAAGACGTGTGTGATTCAACTATTAGTAAGCTTATCAAGAAATTGAAAAAACTGTCCCATAATCTTTTTTTTCACGCAATAATATCATCGCGAATGGGAATGAACGATCGTTCGTGCAAACGTATTGGATGCGTTTACTCACCGGCCGATGCGACGCCGCTGCCTCCTCTTTCTCTGCTCCGACGGTTCCATTCTTCTCCGTTTTTTGCTCCGCGCGAATCGCGGCTGATCGAAGCGATTCCGTCCGAGAAATTACCCGTCGCTCGATTACGGCGCTTCCGGGATCACGTCGAAAAACTCGAGATACGCACTGCCAACTTGACGCGCCGGACACGCAAGAATACGAAAGCGGTGAAAAAGGGGAAAAAATAGATCGAGAAATATCGATATATTTACTGAGAGAAAAATATAGTTACTTTTGGCCTCAATCACAATTTTATAATATTTTTAACGATAATTATGGTTAACATAATAATGCATATAATTAAATTAATTATATTTATTGTTAGAAATATTATAAAATTATGGCTGGAGCTAAAAGTAACTATATTTTTCTCTCTGTATCCGTTAAATTAACGAAAGTTCATATAAATTTCAGTCGTAATGCATTTATTAATACCGAATTTATTAATGTAATATTTATTAATATCGTCGCGAAATATTTTAATTGAAAATATAACAGCGTCGCGAAATATTTTAATTAAAAATAACTTTCCGTTCAAATAGCACTGCATGTCGTGTTCGAATGTGTCTGTATCGTAAAAAATTATTTCCGCCCCGTCGCGATAGCACAAGAGCGTTCGACATCACATTATTCGCGTTAAATCACGCGACATAATTTCGATCGACTTTGATTTTACATCATTTTTTTTTTAAATATTCGATAACGCGAGAATTTTTGTCGTGATTCCAGCCGGCCGGCCTGAGCGCGCCGTGTTCACGCAACTCGCGCGTAAGACAAGCGGGGAGACAAGATGGACGGAGGGGGGGGGAGGAACGCGTCAAGGTGTATACGCCGCGCAGCGCACCGTTCATTGCGCCGCTTTTCGGCCGCGGACGAGGGACTTCTCGTGCAAGGACTTTTTCGCGAACCCATCGATTTTGTAGCGTCGATCGTCGCATGCATCGAGTGACACGTTCTCGATTCTTCATTCGAGCGGCGCGTGACGCGACCGGTGTGAAGTTGCCGTCGCGTCGTTCGGACGGCTCCCAACAGATTTCGAGAGTAGATCTCGGTGAGAGCGGATCGGGCGGTCGAAACGGGCGATCCCGTCTCTCCCGTTATCTCTTGTCTCCCTCGGGAGAGTGCATCAGTGCGCCTGTCGCGTGAATCGGTGGCGGCGGAGTGCCAAAATCGAGCGATCGCGAGTGAGGCGATAATTAGCCGGCGCGCCGCGCGTTGATCAATATCGTTTCCGGATACTCGGCGATGGCGCTTGTCGGCCGGCCTCGCAGCGACGCTGACCGGTCGTTATCGCGTTAATTGGCGGACGATCCAGACAGCGGCTGCGATCCAGTTTCCCGTGCACCACGTGCTCGACGTGGGAGATGGAGGAGCCAGCGGAAACCGGGAGAGCGACGGGAAGACGGAGGAGCTACCTGTGGCCGGTGAGTAACTTGTTTCGACAATAATTACATTCGCGAGCGATCGCGTTGGCTCGCCCCCCCCCCCTCCCCCCCCGTCCCCGACGATTAGAACTAGTCGTTGCGCTCGTATCAGACTACAGATTGGGATTGGGATTAGATTGGAATTTGACCAATCGAAACAATATTCATAGAATTACTTTATATTAGCTTTATTTTGATCGGTCAAATTCCAATCTAATCCCAATCCCAATCCGTAGTCTGATACGGACTTTACGGCACTCGGCGCGCACTTCACGCCGTCTCGCCAACTTTCCTTACGAAATAATGGAAAATGTAGTTACGCTTGTTTTTATTTTCCTTCTTCCCTTTCGACCATCGTTTGGCTGGCAGTGCAATTTAAACGTGACGTTTCTGTACGCTTCTAAAGCGCACATTTTGCAGTCGCGTGCTCTTCCGTTTCGGTGTATCGACGAAAGATTCCGCTTAACGTTTGACGAGAAATAAATCGCAATTTGCCGGAATAAGTCAGATTTACCTTTCGAGGCGGGAATAATCGGAGCGATCGGTACGACATCGATTCCCTTCCGACGCGACAAGTTAATCGCGATTAGGAAACGAGGGATGGGCGTAAGTTGGTGGCGATCCCGGTAATTTGTGCTCCCCCTCGCCCTCCTTTCGGTCCTCTCGCAAATTCAATCGACGCAACTTACACGTTTTATCACACTATTGTCACTGGCGTACCTCGTCTCTTAGGCTTCGTGTGAATATTTGCGCCACGTGTTTCCGCGCGGAATGTAATTTCGCAGAGAGAGAAAGAGAGAGAGAGAATGAGAGAGAACAATGAAAATGACGATCGTGAATCTTTCTCACGTTTCCACGCTCGATGACACACACCGACGCGCGGCGAAAGCCCCGGTACAGGATCGAGAGGCGAAAAGTTAGACTCGGGAGATCCCCGAGATCGATTCCCCGATCCCCGGGATCCCGCGCCTCGTCGATCGGCGTGTCGACGCGTCTCTCGGGTCCGCCAGGAGGACTCTCGGAGACGAATCGAGCCGATCGATCACGTTCGTAGATCTGAGACTCGTGAATTTTCCGCGAAACACTTGGAAATCGATTGGAGGACCGATCGCGCATGATCGACCTCCGAAACGTCCGGATCTCAGATCTAGCGCACGCTAATACGCACAATTTTTTTCAACTCGCTCTATTACCGATACGCCTCCTTAGGCTGCGTGTGAGAATACGCACTTTGAACGAACGCTTCGTCGTAACCTCGCAATTCACAAAAATCGTATCGCTCGGCCAATCGTAGATTCCACTTTGCAATTCGGACAACTAGGTCTTACTTAATTCAGCGTAGAAGCGACAGTGCGCTGACTTTTAATTGGTGCACATTGTTGCCTAACAATAAGTCCCGCCAATTTTTTTTTTTTTTTTTTGATAGATCCGTCTAAATTTTCTAATGATAAAAATATCTCATTGTCAGTATTTTTTTTTCACCAATCCAAGAAAAATCACATGATCCGTCCAGCTGTAAATCACACAGGACATTGTTCTTTTTTTCTTTAATTCTCTTTAAAACTTTTTACGGCGATAATAATTATTATACTCTTTTTCGAGGTGTTGCGAATTGAAATCATTTTCTCACACTTGCCGTAGTAAACGCGACAGCATCATTGCGTTTACTACAAAAGTGTCGCACTTACTCGTTCTTTTATATCTAGATAAAAATAGAATTGCAATTTATAAATGCATGCGACAAACGTACATAAATACTATTTCAACAATATTTACAATTCTGCTCAAATCGCGAAAAGATACTATAAAACAAAAACGCTTAGAAACGCTGTATAAAATAATGTTACAATATATACGGTGGCACCGGATCTCGCAGACTTTTCAAAAGTGCAACTTGCAAAACACGAATAATTTATGCAAGTTAATTTCTCATATTGCGCAATAATATTTTAGCAATATATACTATTTTAGAAAGATACTCTGGACTTTATTCGTGTCTACCGCTTCGCACTACGTACGCTAATTATGCGAACTAATCACATTTCCGTTCCGTTCATATCGTACAAGTGTATCACCCCTTGCGGATTGACCGGTACTCGAAATAATTGCCGTCCCTTCGCTGAGGAGTTAACTCGCAACGTCGGAATAGCAAAGAGATATTATTTATGTGTTTCAGAGCGTTTAATATTAAACATTATTTAACCACGAAACTTTCCGAGCTGAAACTTGCAATTCTAATAATGGTGGTGGTATGCTAAAAATGTAATCGATGTACATACGCCAAAACACGGTCGCGGTTTCAAGTTATACAAAATGCGGTATGACGGATGCGCTCAAGGTTGCTCCGTCGGCTCTGTTGCCGAGTTACGTGCAGTTTGCTTTTTTGCGATTAACGGAACCGAGATCCGTAATTTGATCACACGATATAAAACTAAACAATGCTGATAAACAATTACTATAATCGCGATTAACTTACATTTAGAAAAATCTATTTTGTCGTCCGGTACATTAAAGTACTTAGCACTAAGGTTACTATGGCTTTGATCAAAAGTTATTCTCGTGTTATTCTAAATGTTTACAGTGATCGTTCGTTGCGATTTAATAACAGTAAAAATGATCCTGTTCTACTCAACTCATTTCCGGGAGCGTCGGGAATATCTCCGTCAACAGAGCACGAAGGACACAGCTTGCGAAGCTTGCGCGCACCTCTGCGTTGTGCGACGCGATGAGAGAGAGAAGAGGTCTTTGGCTTGCGTGATGAATATAATATATATTTTTCCAAGATATATTCGAAAGAGAGCGAATATATACGCGATGATATCGGAAATTATTTACACAGAATAGCGTCCTCTTAGGCGAGTAACGTTTTCTTTTTTGTTTTTGATTTGCTCCATGGCTCCTCTCCGTTGCTTAGAATTCGCGTTTTCTCCAGCATCCGAGTTCTCTCGTCTTCCGTGTCTTCCCAAAGATTTGACTACGGCGCACTTTATCTCGGCTCGTACAATAAAATTACGCGGGCGAATCGAAAAGTAATTCGTTACCGCTATGACGCGAACGAAATCGTACGGTAGTAAGTATATGTATATATATATATATATCATTTTCCTTATATCTCAATCACGGGACATGTGTTATTCTAGTCTTATTATCGGCTAACCTATCGTAAGAACTTTACGATATACTTAAGTTGAGCTGCTGAATTAACAGTACGATCGTCGTGAATATTTTTAGAGTCCTTATGATTACACTCGCGTGTCCAGACCGTCGTACTCGGCTCGTTGCACTCAAAATAATTTCGCATCTGTTTCTGTACTCGCTATTGCACGTAGAAAATAAACGCAGATACATCTTTAAAGCGAAGAACTTTCAAGATGAATTGTCACTTAAAGATTCGATATTCAGTCGTTAGAAAAAAACTAGCGCATGCATTAGAACCACCGCGTTTTCTTTTTCCCCACGTTCGTTCGTTTGCCATCTTTTCGTGTAAAGTGCAGCATAATTAGGCAATCGTTCTTCATTCCCGTCAGTTTTGATTATCCCTTCGGCTCGTTGAGAAGAAACGAGGATTTTGGCCGTCAGAATCGTCGTAAAGTTCGTGATTGAACGCGAGACAAACATGTCGTCGGTAATTACTGCTAATAATTATGTATCATTTAAATCTTAAAACTATACACGAAAAGACATCGATAAGATACAGATAGGAGCACACTGCGTTTAATTTTAAGTAGCTGCTGCTTTGATTTTTAACGTCGGATCAGAGATCCTGGGGCAGTAACAGAATCAGAGATCCGATGGCATCTCGACATCAATATTATTTAGATTCGCGCAAAACTTTTTTTTTCTACTCTTCTTGTTATTAATTCGCTCAACCGAGGATCAACGAGTGAAACGCCATGTAGTCGCCGTAATCGCCGTCGGCGTTAATCAATTGCGACGCGATTACGACAAATGGCGAACTATAACGTGAAATAGACACTTAAGATATATCAGGTCACGATAATTTGTCAATAATTAATATCGAACGCTCGTAAGACACTTGCGTAAGACACGCTAACTCTAGGCGATAAATCTAGTAAGACAAAGACTTAATACGTGCATTTAAATAACGTAACGCGCCGCGCATTGGGATGCACAAGGTGTCTCGAAAGTAAAGATATTTCAAAAATATTGCGATCGCGATTTCGCCAATCGCGCGGGGTTTCGGTTAATTAGAGAAGCGATTACGTCTCCAAGGATCAAGGTACGCGTTCTGTAACGTATACATATCGGGGATATCGGAACGTAAAGAGTTTTCGCGAGGTGTGACTCGCGGAAAAGTGATGTATCCGGGAAAAGCACGACCATGGAGAGCGGCCAAAGGGCTCATGTTTGGCTAGCACCCTACGAGCGTGCGCTTGCACGTGATACGAACTGAGGATAACGAGTTCCCAATCCGCGCACTCGAATTTACTGGCTACTTTGCTCGGTAACACGTCGCCGTTGAACGTTTACTCAACATAGAAAGAGAGAGAGAAAGAGAGAGAAAGAGAGACACGATCTATCGCTACTTGTCACGCGACACATCTTCTAGGTTTCTAACGTCTACGTTAATCTACGTTAATCTACGAACAACAGTGGAGATTGCGCTCTAATTTTAAATAATAATTTTAAACGCTCGATCTCTTCCTTTCACAAATAATCGTTGCGTATTTTCTTTTTCTCAATGATGGCTCGCGTATACCAAGGATGGTACAAACAGTAAGAGATTCAATAACTCTAGTAATCGGAAAGGACCGAAGAACTCTAAGTCCTTGATCATTAATCGAGATCCAAACGAATCCATCACGGATCCGTCCCGCCGATCTCGAGCAAACGAATCGGATCGTTAGGCCATACGTACAATATAAATAGTAACTCGATGCAAAGTTAGAGACTAGACGTCGATGCTCGTTTTTCGTCCCGCGACATACATAGCTTCGCGTTATCGATTCTATCGAACGAACTGCTCGCAATCTTGCCGTTGCACGCAATACCGTGAAAATTCATCCGTACATCGTATCTGAATATACCGTCAATACTCGTGCGACCGCAAATGCATTCGTTTTATTAAATTCTTCACAAAGCGTCCGCGTAAGTAAAACTTTACTCTCAAAAAAGATGCTTGTGTCTTCGCTTAATTAACGCAGCGATCGAAGCTTCGTCGCGCAAGGGTCTGGACACGCGAGCTCAGTAAAAGTGGATTAAAGTGGAAATCGAATTTGTGAATGTTGTAAATGTAAAATGCAAGATTTAATATCAACGACAAATTACAAGTAACCTAAAGTCGCATAGGTTTTTACATAGGGTGCATCCACTGTACAGTTTTCCCTGAAACAGACAGTGAGCGCTCCGTACGAATAAGAACATTATTACGAGATTATTACTTGAGAGTACGGTGAGAGAAACTTTTGGAAGCGATCTCTGGGTTCGCGACAGCAAGCGTGTAAGCGGTTTAGGTCGGGTCAGGTACTTACTCGTCCTCCCACGGGCATACAACGTTAACATTATTGTCACGCTTCTCCCGAGGCGCTGCCTGCGCCGCCGCCGGTCGGTCCTCCTGTTGGGCGTCCGGTTCCCAGACAGGCACGACCTGCACCTCCTCGGGCAGCTCCTCGGTCGTCGCCGGCTCCTCGGCCACCGGCGACACATCCGCCCCGGTGTCGGCCCGCGAGTCCTCGTCTTTCGTTTTCTCCTCGGTCACCATCTCCCCCACATCCTTTGCCGTACAGCTCTCGCTCGCGTCCTCGTCGGCGTTCTCCATCGTGGAATTATCGCTCGGCAGATCGCCTACGATCGCGCTGATGCTGATCAAGGGCGCCTTTGCGCTTGTCCTGCGGGGCACAGACAACAGGGGGGGATTTCGTTTGTCGATCGTAGCCCCGACGGCGTGTCGAGTATCTCTCGTAGTAACTTACTTAGGACTCGGCTGGCTCTCCTTGACGACGACGACTTCCGCGATGGTTTCCTCCTCGGGCACGACCTTCTCCAGAGACAATCTCTCTTCCACCTTTTCGACCATCGCGTGGGAATACTCGAATGACTGCTGGGGCGACGGATAGTTGCAGGACGACACGGACGCGCGACCTATCTCGGCCAGCCTGATACGGCCGCTCGCTGAGCAGGTTGAATAATTTCGCGTTATCGTGCCGGGGCCTGAGGTACCTATGCGTTTCAAAGTCAAAAGAGGGATATTTAAAAATACGCCCTAATACTTCTCTATGCAATGAGAGAAAAATATAGTTATTTTTGGCCTCAATCACAATTTTATAATATTTCTAACGATAATTATGGTTGACATAATGATGCATATAGTTTAAGGTAATCATATTTCGTGTTGGAAATATTATAAAATTATGGCCAAAAGTAACTATATTTTTCTCTCAGTGTGCAATGTCGCGTTGTTCGATGTACCGACCTACGCTACCGCTATGCTGCAAACTACACGACTTCCGCAACCGCTCGGAAACGTCCACGATAGCAAGGCTGACGTCCGACGACGAGCTGCACGAGTCCAGCTGCGCCGAATTTTTTCGGGAGACGCGCGCGGCCTCGGCGGAGGTAGTCGCGTAGCCGCCACTGTCCCACACGTGTCGGGCCTGATCAGCTGATGCTGTCCTTCCAGAGGACACGGCGTCCCCCGTTCCTCCGGTTTCCGTGCTCGGGCCCGGCACGGCCTCCCACGGGCACACGTCGTCCATAGGGCGAACTGCCGCTTCCGTCGCGCCAGCATCCCTGACAACAGGAACTTTATTATATTTAGTTTTCACCGTTTGCTTTCGGCAGAGGTACCACGCGCTTCGTGTGCGTGTTTCGTGTGTTCTGCGAATATATATATGTATGTATGTGTCTTTTACCAACGTGAGTCGGTACATGCATGCGGCTCCATTCAACGACTAGGGAAGATGTAGGTCTTTATACATATAAATGTTGCAAGGGTGTCCCAGAATTATCCCGCTCGAGAAGTCCGTAGCGGAGCTAGCAGAGATGAATAATTCTAGGGCATATTGTAGGGATCTGGGGGCGATTTGTTCTATTATGGAATCGTTTCAATCCTTAGAGTCCTTGTCGCGCATTCGGAAAAATAAACGGAGCAGGATTTTAACATTGTAAAAACACTGTTACACGAAACATTAGGAAATGTAAATCATAAAAAAATTTTATAACGTGGAAAGAGTTGATACATACTTTTCTTGCTGTGCAAATAATGTGCTCGACAAGTATCGCACGTATAGGTAATGTGTTACATAAAATATTACAGAGAGATATATATATGAGTACAAAGGTATAGTAAGCTTGATACGGACGGCACAATATCGACATCAAGACAATTATACAGAGTGTCTCAAAATACAATAACAGGTCAGTAGNAGTAGTTGTTTTGTAAAGAAAATTTCTTTACAAAGAAACAGAGATGCGCGTTTCGCGAAAGAATAGTTAACGAGCCGTGACGACAATGTCGTGTCTTTGAGTCACTCCGCGTACGATGTGGTATTTGATAGTATTCAGAAACACTGAGATTTATCAAGGAATGGCCACAATATTGTCATACAATACTATACCAATGATACACGTACGTTTTACACACATTTTGGTGAGCTTTTCATAAAATGATTTCTTTGAGAGTGCGAGAGTTTTCAAACACACCGAGATAAGAGGGTCTGCCAAAGTCTGATACGAAGGTACAGTGGAGTCACGGTGCAATGGAGCGCGTTAATAACCCGTCCTGCCCTCCCTTCGTGTATCTCGGACCGGGCTCGTTGTTGCTCGATCGTTGGTTCTCGAGAGCCGGCACGCGGCACGGGGACACGAAGAGAGCGCAAGTAGGAAGGTCTATTAAGCGCTCCGCGCGCGCCGTCCGCTCCTACACTTAATTGAGAAAACCGTGGTATGTAGTCGGGGGTGACTTACTGAATACTACGTGGACTAGGCCTCGAAGGTATCTTTACGAGTCGTGGTAGATCTCCCCTGAAAATACGACGCGCACGAATAAGCCTATCATCGGCCACGTCCACCCGGGGTATCGCGCGTACGGATAACATGCTTAAAGCGCAAGAAATAGCCGTATCTCGCCGAACAGCGTAGGACAAATATTCACTCTCGGAAACCACTCTCGGGCCCCCCGACCCCCGCATACCTGTATGGGATGTCGGTGAGATTCGACTGGCTGTGGGAGTGCGGGACTCGCGGTGCGGAGGTGACGTCACGGACGCCGCACACCGCGAGCTCGTGGGCACTTCCGGACAGGCTCCGGTCGCTGCCCCTTCGCCTGCCGCCACCACCTATGTTAGAGTGCTGCAAAGTGCTAGACGTTGGTGTCGAAGTGGAGGAAACTTTCTTCTTGGCTTGGCCGCCGAAGACGAAAAATCTAAAAAAATTAACGTAACGTCCCTCGATACGCTTGCATAATTTTTATAACGACGGATAATTCGATAAGAGAGCCTACCTCTTCTTCTGCAAAGGTTGCACGCCGGCAGCTAAGAGATTACGATATTGATCGGAACGAATAAATCTAGGATAGCAGTCCTTCTTCAGCAGTAGCGTATATACATGCTCCGCGGCGGAATCGAACGTAAATCTGCTCGGATTTTTCATCTCCTGATGAACCTTCTCCATCGTTTTCCCGTCTATGTTGATTTCACAGGGGGCTCCAGGTGCCAGGAATTCTCTGCGTAAATTGACCAAACAGATCGTTATGAAACAGATCGAATCGAAATGGCGTAATAGAATGTACGAACGCAGCGCCTACCTAAAAATTTCGTTGACTTTATCAGGTATTTGTGCTTGAAAACTATGCCTGAGATCTTTGACCGCCACCCAAAATCTTATATTCTCGTGGCTGTACTCCTTTCTTAAATAATTCGTGAATTCTTGTAAACCTGTTGCGGCAGAATAGAGCTTGTGAGTTTGTAACGAATGAACATGATGTTCTATTAATGCGATCGAAAAGTTTTACCTGTAGGATCAGACATAAGTTCTTCCATCGATAGCGCCCATCGTTTAACACGTTTCTCTGTAGGAACTTCCACTCTAGACACACGCGTACAAAGTACATTATCGAATTTGCCGCGCGTTTCCATTGACCGAGTATCAGATTTCAATTACTTACAAGGGACTATTCAGTTGCCAAAACATATGATCGTCGGTGATCCATGGATTGGAAGGTTGCGGCTGTACGAACATCGGGTCGTATTCCACGTACGTTTCAAAGTATGATTTAAAATTTTCGATCGCAGTCGAAACCTTTATCCTCGTGCGTGTCAAACTGTTCCGTAGAAGGGCCACCTGTTACACACACAGAGTTATATACGAGCATATTAAATCAGAGATTCAGAAACGCGCGGTTAGTATCGTAAACGNGTCGTCGTCGTCGTCGTCATCGTTGCCGACCGACATGCAGTTCCGCGCTCACCTCACGTTGTAGATCGGTGAGAGTGCGTTTGCGTGACGGAGGTCGTGGAAGTCCAGGACGAAAACGAGTGGGTACGGGCACGACTTCCAGGCTACTGAGACAACCGGGTGGCGGTCGATAGACTCTCCAAAATGCTCGTTCCTGCGAGTCGCTCACTATCTTGTCGCCCTTCTTGCGGTCCTTGGATAGGCGTACCTGAGCCCACACAATCAACAGCATTTCAAGGAGTCACGTGCTCGAATATGCGGAATTAGCATTTACGCGGGACAATACTCTCGGCTATGCTATTAATGAAAATTAATCGCGATAGTGACGGTTAGTTATTCACCTGTTCTTCCGCTTGCAGCTGTATTATGTCCCACTTGTTCTGCAAGTTCTTACGCAGACTGTTCAAAGCTTCCTAGAGACAGGACGATTTTCTTTTGTCAGAGAAAGTCCTTAAATGAGTTTTTTTCGACGCGTTAGCAACGTAAATTTACATACGATCTCATAGTCCTCGAGAGCGTGACGTTGTTTGTTCCTCAAAGTTCGTTTAGCCAGATAGATCGCGTACTCCACGTTGTCGGGGGTTCTATGTTGCCACGGCCAATAATAGGGTGTCTACGCGCATTAATTTTTCAAATGAGGATTAAAAGACTCCGGACAAGTTGGACCTTTTTTTTTAATTACTTTCGAATACGACTCACCTGAAACCTATATAGAGAGCTATCGTCCTTAACGGTAAGTGTCTTGGAGTCATTCACCGGGAAGAAGTAGCCATACTGGCATAGTTGATTAGCAATATGGACCGCCTCTACTGTCAAACACATATAATACATTTTCGTATCTAAAGAAACGCTTATATCAACAAGAAGTGTCTCTAAGGGTCGCTTAATGTTGCCTAGGGTCGTGCAGCTCACTCAAACGATGCCACATTGCTCTGTGTCGTATTTTGGTTGAGTTTGCCTATTCATTCGGTTTTTCTAGCGGACATATCTACGTCGAGAAATGCTCACAGTTAATAATCGTTTTGTTAGTTTTTAGGGAATTGATTGTGCGTTGCTTTGATGAGTTTTCTTCGAAGAAGATCTCGTTCTCTTTCTCTTTCTTCAAGTGATTATTAACGAATAATTTATTCAATTTTTTTAGTTTGATTAATATCGTACAGAAAAATAAATCGATTAGTCCCGCGATATTTAATTCCATAAATATTATCCGTAAATTCCTCCGTCATTCCTCTGAATTACAAAGACATTTATTCTCCAAATTCATTCCGCACGAATTATGCTCGCTTCGCGACGAAACGGAACTGTAATTTACGAGTCTTCATTTGCACGCGCGCGCGAACACGAAAAAAAAGCTGAACGAAAAGCAGAAAATCCGCGGGAATATTCATCGTGTCTGACGAAACAGCTGCAGGTTCGCGAGTTCTCTCGCAATTAATCTCTCGTCTTTTCAATAACTATGCAGTATAAATAATTCATATTAGACTTGAACGAAAGAGAATACCCTGTATAGTGTATAATGTGTTAGTATACATATAATCGATACTCTTTAAAGGCACCAAGCGGAAAGTATCGATGCAAATGCGGATCGGAAACTACGAAGCGAAATTATCGATAGTGTCGTTAGCGTTATCCTTAGGCAGAGTGTTGCGCGTGTCGGGGAGATGCCGAGCCGAGCCGTGCCGAACGTACGAGCGAGCGAGGGAGGGAATGAACGGCACAGCAGCGGAGAGCAGCCGGCAACGGATCAGTAGTAGACATACGAGCCCGTACCTGATTCTTCGATGGCAAGCCGCTCCATCAGCCACTCGATGAGGTCGTAACCTGCAACACGCAGGCAGCCTACTGTAGTGTCCTGGCCGTGATGGCCGCTTACGCTTACTCCACAACGCAGGTACCGTTGGCACTCACCCATGAACGCTGAGGGGATCGAGGTGAGAAATTGTTTTTGGCTGCGCACGGGTACCCCGCTCTCAGGGTCTTGCATCTCCCGCACCAGCCCCTCCATCTGCGCCAGAGATCAACGATGACGATCGATTATTGTTACGGCCACGTTAGGACTCGGAACCAATAGGGTCCCGAGCGACTTTTAGTCGTTACATTAGTTTGCAACTCCTCGGATTCGGAGATTGATTTATTCGCGCGCGTGAGAAAGGAATTATACCTTGTCGAAGGCGTAAGGCCTGTGAACGCGTGGCTCCTTCTCTTTTTGTTGTTGATTGCTAGAGGCCTCCATCGCGATCGAGGCGGCCCTCTGCGTCGCTGGCAGGAGCGGTGTCGATATCGATGGCGGAGGGGGCTGGGGAGCTGGGCCGGAGACGGGTCTACCCGAACTCCATGGGGCTCTGGCCCCATCCCATCACTCCAGTCACCCCCGCACGCCCACTGAAACATCCGGTAAATTGTCCTTTTTACCTTCTTCATTTATCTCGTTCAAGCGTAACAGACACGACAGAGTGTATAGACACTATAGATACAAGTGAATTTAATTGCATGTTAAATTTGTAAAAAAAATTTTATTCCAATGTACACACATAAATACGTTGACGATGTAAAATTGGAAAATTATCGGTCGCGATTTCTGCTTTGAAAGTTGCGATTTTTAAGCGAAAATCGACATCCTGTTGAAGCTTGGGAAAGCTGTTGGTATATAATTTAAAACTCACTTATGTCTCTCTATATCTATCCATTTTATTATTCATGTTTGTCGTTTACGTATGCCATAATTAGACCGTAAACAGATTTTGCAAATATCATGCACCACATACATTTTCAGTTAAGTAATAATTTTGAATTTTGCTGCAAGTTATTGAAAAATAAGGTCCTACGCGAAAGTATAATGGACTCTCAGGTCGAATTCTTATCGAATTTCAAATTCTTCGATGCCCGTATCAGCAAACTCCGGAATTTCAGGAATCTATATCTACTTGACGTTCTTAAATAGCTACCTTTCTCGTACATCTTTATAGTTTATTTAATTTTTAATGCTTTATCTTTTGGTACACTTCGCCACCGAGAGCGTGCCTTCACTCTCATTATTTATCAAAGCATCTCGGATTAAGAAAAGTGGACAGGAATATCGGATACTTAAACCGCAGAAACATTCGTTCGTATATTAAGGCACATTTACGTAAGCTATTTTTAAAATCGCTATTGATGACAATATATTTGCCGAATGTCGTTGGCATTGATTGATCCAACACCCCTGTACAGCTGACCCTCTAACATTCAGGAAAATGAACAACAGAACTGTGAGTTATTTATAAGCTCTGAAATCAAGATAAAAATTTTCAAGTCATCACTGTGGACAAAAAATTAATTTTTTTCTTAAGATAGATTGAGAATAAAAATGTTCAATTTTGCAAAATTTTAACTTGAAAATTTTAACTTGCAAGATTCGAAAATTTACTCCGAATTATTCCTTCTTTCATTCTCGTAATGAGATGGTCAGGGATTTAATTGACAAGCTAAATATTGATATAATAAGAAATTATAAAAATTTTTTTGTCGAATAATGTTTTAACTTATCACAAGCATCGATTTATTTTTCGTGCCTGAGGCAATCTACACAAAATACCAAACCTAGCAACGTATATACAGAGTCGTTAGATGGATAAAAGCGTTTTCAAACAGATCATTTAGCTCGAATAAAAGAAAGCCGGGCACATTCTACGCAGATCCATTCTACTTCCGCCATTCACTTCCGCGCGTGATTCCGCACCTCGCTCGTTTAACAAACTGCGACAACAATAAACGGCAAAATGCACGCCAGTTTGGCGCTATAAACGCTTTCTTTCCAGTAATCTCCACGCGAGATATTTCGGGTTGCGGATGACGATTTACTTTATTATCCGCCGCTTTCTCGCAGTCGAATAAAAATCTCCCGCGGTGTTTCTCGGGGGATGTAAATTCAGAAAGCGCTCTCCGGCCGGACCGAATATCAGGAGATTCATAAGACGAGATATAATCTGGATTTTATGGTCGACTTTTGTTTAACGGAAAACCTTCCAGTCGAGAGATTCATGTTAAGATAAGAGAAAAAAAGGAGACAAAGCTCTTCCGCGAAGACTTATAGGGAAAAAAAGGTCAAGTCGTTTTACATTTTGCGCTTAGAAGCGCGACAATACCAGTCGCCCGAAAGTTTTCATGGCAAGTGATTCGCGAAAACGGTATGAACGCAAAGTTTTGTCGTTAAAAATGACGCCATGACGCTATATTGCGTTACTGATGGTATCGCGTTACTTATATCGTATTACCATCCGACTGATCTCCCGAACAAAATGCAAGGTCAACGCAAATCACCATCAAGGCCGTGACGCGATGTAACGATGAAAAAAACGAGTGCTGTCCTAAAAATGGAGATGGCTTTGTGCATGTGTGATCAGGTGTAGTCGGGCAGTTGGATAAAGCCGCCGTCGATATATCGATGTATCTCGGGTTAATGAACCTAGACCTAGTCGACTGGCGATAATGGGGGTAGTGTTCTAGTCTAGCTAAAGAGAGAGAGAAGGCAGAGAAAAGGAAATGGGATACACATTATCGTTGCAACATCGTGTCGGTATTTCTGGTCCAGCTGTTAAAATTACAAATCTGCGTTTTAGAATCGCTCCGAGTTGCTATTTTATACATTTTTTTTTTTAAACGCTGGCTGTCAAATTTTTCAGTTTTTGGCTTGAAATAAGTTATTAAGTCGGTCGTTCCGCGGCATCTGTTGGAAAACTTTTCTCTCGCTCGCCTTACTGTCGAGCTTAAAAGTGGAATCGGTCTTAAAAAGAAGTGTCGACGATACTCGAGTTTTCGGGCAAGTCACATAGGGGAGAGATTTGAAGCTTTTAGGAAATACTTTTACATTTTTCGGGGAAGCGTGCGGAGAAAAGGACAGAACAAAACGAATTCCGATTGGAAAGCGCTCGATATAGAAAAGAAGGGAATAGCCAGAATATCAAAATGAATCCCCAAATGACCCGGGGACAAGCAGATGCGTGGGCGGAAGCACGTCCCTCCCCTATATCCTCGCCAAGCCTGCACCCTCTCTTTGCCTGCCAATTTACGTGCTAATCTGAAATCGATAAGTTCTTCGGCACGTCCTGAGACTTTGGGGGACGTACGTTTCTACGAATTATTCAGTGCGCCGAGTTATTAATGTCCTGCTCAATTACAGGCGAGTTTTCAGCGACTGGAAGAAATCAATTAAGCACGCGTGGCGGTGTCCCTCGTCGCGTATCGTTAACCCTCGGCTACCGGCTGGGATTACAACGATCTCATTTTCTCGTTTCGTCCGTAAATAGCCCGTGTAACGCGTCATTAGGTCGAATCGGCCGTTCGCGTCCGAACCTGAAATTTTATCCCGTTATTACTTCGATTCGTACATTGAGATTTATTTGATCTGCATTTATATTACGTAATCTCGCGTTTATTTAAAGGATTTCGCATTACCCTTCCGTTCAAATTGATGGCGCAACTTCGTTATTTTGTGTCATCGATAACTGATATCAAATACAGAATCCAATAAGCCAATTTATTAGTGTTGCCCTGTCAGAGAAATAACTTTACCGGACAACGTATGGAATAGATTGAGTATCCCATGCAAATTGTTTCTCGGTATCAATAGTTTATAAATTAATTGTTTTATTTCACAGAGAACCGAATTAGGGCTTATGTAGGTTGACAAAAGAATATGTATGCGTACGCGTGCGTGCTTCTTCTTCAAAAATTATATTTAGTGTTTTTACTACACTTTTTAAAATTTGATAAGATTGCTGAATATCGATGCTCTCTTTCTCTTCACAAAATCACTGTAAGTAATTAAGTAATATACTACAAATTGCAATCCGTTTTGCGAAATGTGCTCAATTACGCAAATGGTATTGTTGATCATTTCTTTTTACTCTTTTTTTTTAAATCACCGTCATAGATGTTAGCGAATACCCGTGTTGACAATGTATGTGATGTTAATCGATCAGATGAAATACACCAATCGGCCAATGTTGTCATACATGCGTCGTGTACAGCCGGCTTCAGATAAATATGGGAACAATGTGCAGATTCCGACAGTACACGAAAAGAGAGCGAGAGCGAGAGAGAGAGAGAGAGAGAGAGAGAGGGAGAGAGGAAATATCCTTTTTATTCTACATTTTTAATCGTAATGTATTTTTCATCACGTATCCGTTGTTTCGTATTTGCACAATCGCCACGGTCTGCGAGACCATAAATGTCACTCTCAAGTTTTATACGGGCTATCGCAACACGTCGTAGAAAATGCGTGAGGGAAAATCCGGAAAAATCGTGCTTCAAACTAATTCCAAGAAAAGGTCGAATAAGTAATATCAGTGGGAGAAATCACCGTCTTGGAAGAAGGTCGTCATAAAATTCCGAGGGAAGCGACACTAAGCTCGCCTTTCTATGGGATTAACTCTCGCGGAATTTTCTCTCTTTCTCTCTCTTTCTCGGCGGTACTTGTTTCCTTGAGGAGCTTTGTGTGGCCGATAACGAATTTCCTTGTTTCCTATTCAGACGCAGGACATTCAGCAAACACGGGGAAAGCGTGCACGGCATTAACCCTTTTCAATTGTGAGAAGAGGAGTAAAATTGTTGGCTCTACTAGAGTCCGAGATTCCTCGGATTCTGGGATATTTGAATTCTCGGATCTTCGGATTCTCAGATGCACGGATTGCTGTGCTTGATACCAGCTATCCGGGTTAGTCTTGTCGTTGAATTGTCAAATTGTTTACCAATTAGATATCAATTTCGTTAAAAATCGTTTTGTCAATTTATCGTGTATTGTATATCGCAAACGACGGAGCGGCCTAACGAACAAAAACGAACAAAAATAAACATGTTTTGCGTTCTTTGTTTCCGGCATTCGCGATATAATCGGTCAGTTTGCTCAAGTGACGAAGCCGGGGGCGAGTATTACCCCGAAATAGCCCCTAAATTGATTGAATGAACGGTTCCACGGAGACGACACAATTTTAGTCTACGTCTCTCCCGGGTCGCTGCCATGCGACGCCGTACCGGTAAATAAAACGTCGAAATCAGGACTTAGCCGAAAGCGCCCAATCTCGCGCCTAGCGGAACAATAGCTGCGATAGATTGAAATTTTAATGGAATTTTCACACTGCGCGACTCCACGCCAGTGAAAGCGGCAATTGAGCCGCTCGAATCGATCGTAAGATCGTAAGTCACAGCCTCGCGATCCCAATGTACCGTTTTAAATAGTACCATCTGTCTCGCTATATATTTTTGTTCCCGATAGCGATCGGAGAGGGGTTAAAAGCGCATTTCGATGGAACTGCCATTTCTCCGGTTCTGCGGAAAAGAGTCATGATGCGGCAGATCTGTGGGTGTCCTCCTTTGAACGAAATGCGCAACACCCTTGGGAGTTGCTCGTGATATCTAGTAAGGAAGCAAGGAAATGTAACCTCGACAAACCGTGAAGATCTGGTCATTTTAATCCTCTCAGGATTACGGCCTTCTCTACGCCAACTCATTTCACAGATTGCATGAAAATTATTTATATGTAAATTCAAATTGCAAACAGTTACATTTACAGCTCTTTCCGCGATCGTTGTTTAAGTGCCGCAGATTTAATTCTGGGAACCGGCCTACAACACGAATATAGGCATCTTTAAACCGAAATGCAATCAGAAACGAAGCTTGGCTTAATAGCCATCCCCTTAATAACGGACCGCGCGCTTAATCAGAAATGAATCATCAGCCCTTGAAAAGTCACGCAGCAGACAGGTGGATTCCAAAACGGGCGCATCGATATTGCACGATAACGTGAATTCTGATTATCATCGCTCCATCGACGTTATCGTGTCGATACTAACAAATTAAGGCACGCTTGCACAGCGAATAAAAATCGATCGACGTTTGCGAGATATTTGCCGGTTTAATTGTCGTGCATTACGTCACAATGTCAATCGGTCGAATTTGCCTTGACACAATCTGTCAGACTGCTAGATTGCCAGGACGATGAAACGATACAGAACGAGCCAATACACTCAGCATGCAAATAAAGTATAGTGGATAATGAAAAGCTGACGATACGCGATAAATCGCGCCGGCACACAATTTTCGTATTGTCAAGAATTTCCACGTACTTAGAAACATTTCAACGTGTTTCAGAAAAAAGGCTATCGACTTGTCGTTTATGGCTTGTAAGTGCTAACAGGTAATTATCGTCGGTATTCTTAGCGCTTGGCATATGTCTAACTGAAAGTAATTATCGTGAAAGGTTACCGATCTAGGGACGTACCTTAATATGTTAATACTGCGTTAACAGTGCGGTAGGACATCCGAAAAGTGCAATGCGTCGCATGAGCACTATCACCTTACACTATCACTGCGTTGGCACTGCCATAAATGCATTATCGTACTACCAAGTATCAGCGATTCCGAAACGTCCATCGACATGCATGTCGAGATAGCGGAAGATGCACGTTACTACCGATCCCTCTAGCACTACTATATACGAATCGTTGGCCATAGTTCAATATGATTCATGACAGGAACTATAGAGAATTGATATTATACATTTCTATGTACCGACATTCCGAAATGCTATATTTTGTAGCGCGTCGCCGTTGCTATAGTCGCACCCTTCCTATCAGTGTTTCTTCAGCCCCCGCCCACCATTTTTCGACCAGGATCCGAAAAGCGACGAGATCCGTCGCGCCGCACCGCACCGCACCGCACGGCACCGCACCGCACCGCACGTCCCGTCTAAATCGCGAAGAATCTAGTAGACGGCGGTCGGAGCGCGCGCGACGCTAAACCCGGGGGGCCCCGCGCGCTGATAATCAGAAGCGCACGAGTTCACCCCCCCGGGAACGTGCACATGTCGCGATCGTAATGCATCTCGCGCCTTTTCGACGAGGGGACGCCGGGCGCTAGGAAATATGACGTGGCCCGATCGAATGGTCCACTTTTCGCATCGCTAAGCCTCCACTCCTGTGGTCGATATTTATTGCGCCTCGGCCGAGGCCGAGGCTCGCGGCCGCACCGAAGAAACCGACTCGATCGCCTCGCGTCCCTCGGGCCAACTGTTAATCGGCCTCGAGGAGGAAACGCGCTCTATCTATCTCTCTCTCTCTCTCTCCTTCTCACTCCCGCTGTTCCCTCCGCCGGCTAAAAATCGCCTTCTCCTCCCCCTACTCTCCCCGGCTCTCGATCGACCCACGCCGATTTAACGGCCGCCACGAAGGAGGGACGATCGTAGCATGACGTTACTGGTGGTGTCGCGCCACTGACGGTCCGTTTTCGGGGACGTGGACTCGCCGCTCGTCGTCGTTCGTACTGTCCTCGTCCTCGCCTTCGTCCCCAATCTCGTCTCCGTCTTCGTCCTCGTCGTTGTCATCGTCGTCGTGCGGACAATTCACTACGGCGTTTCCGCCAAGAGGCCACTCTGGCGCGCGGACGATCTCGCGCGCGTTTACGGGGAGTAAGGGAGAGAGCACGCACGAACGGGGTACGGACACGGCGCGGCGCGGCGCGGCGCGTCCGCGAGTATATTTTCCTCCCCTATCCTACCGCGTCGCGTCACCCCGCTACTTCGACCGTCGCACCGCGGCACCCGGACCAAGGAAATGTCACAAACTCTGCTACTCACTCGACGAGTCAGGGCAGTGGAGCTTCATGAATGCGTCTCGCAGTGCGTATCAGGCCATCGGAGCACGGCCGAGCTCGCGGCCCTTCTTCCGCAGCTTCGAGTCTAAAGCCACCGTCCGCACCGATATGCCGTTAAGGCAGCACCGCGCGCGCACACACCACCAGCAGCAGCAACACCGCCGCCGCCGCCGCCGCCACCGCTGCCCGCTGCCGTCGTCGTCGCCGTCGTCGTCACCACCACCACCACCATCACCACCGCCACCACCACCTCCTCTACCATCGCCACCTCCACCTCCACCTCCACCGCCGCCGATGCCGCTGCCGCCGTTGCTGCTATGTCGAGCATATTTCCGCGGGGGTAGGAGATGCGAGAGGTGGCGATAGGAAAGCGTACGAGTTGAACGAGGACGGAGGTTCGGATGGTAGGGAGAACGCGAGCACAGCGTTTGCGCGAGAGAGTAGAACGGCAACGGGTGGGTCAGAGGGGCCAGCACGCGGAAAACATGCGCGCGAAAGAGAGAAGCGCGAGAGGACAGCCGAAGGGTCGAGCGAGAGGGACCTAATCCGTATGGAGGGGAATGGTCTCGGGGAACCCGACTTGGTGGTGCACCGGGCCCCTCCGCCCGATGCTGTACGTACATACATACGTGGGAGTTTATACGAGTATCTATGTATACGCATGTGAAAGGATGTACGCGCGCCTGTCTGACTGTATGCGTGGTTGTCTTCTACTCGCGCGCTCCCTCTCGCCCGCGGCGCGTTGGGGGAGTCACGGCTCTATCCTCTGCATGTACAAACGCACGTTCATGCGTGTGTTACGCGTACATATCGGCCGAGAGAGCCCGGAGCGGGCGAGAAAGGAATGGGGAAAGGATCCAAAAATATGCGTACGTGCGCGTCTTTCCTCCTTTCCGCCTCTGTCTTTTCCGTCGCGCGCTTCTCATCGCGCGCTCGTAAAATCGTATATCACTCTCGTAACCGCTCTCGCCTCCGTCGTTCCCCGCATTCGGCCGCACCCTCTCCGCTGGTCGTTTTCCCCGGTCATCCTGTCCGCCTCGTTGGAGAGGGTTGCGCGCGACCGATCGTCAGCGGAGTTTGCCGAAGGCGAACGAGCACGCGAGAGTGGTGGCTGGATGGCGGGTGAGGACCGAGGTCGTCGCGGACGTGCTCGTTCACGGGGGTGAGTTTCGAATTTCACTGTTCGACATCGGAGCCAAGTTTCGGGGCCGGTCCTCGTAAACTCCAGCTATTGTCCTTTTAGTCATCGGACAGGCCCCCATAGCTAGGGATGGGTGCCGCGAATAACTAATATAGGGGTCGATAGGGTACTCCACGTAGTTGCGAACTTTGCCCGAAGCGTAGATAATGGAAATCGAACGAAGAACGCTGACGGTTTCCATCGGAGGCCGTGATATAAGTTTCACGCAAGCTGCGTGTGCATGCATATATTTCGTTGAAGTATTTTCTAATGAGTAGATATACATCGACGAGTCCGTAGGAGCCCGACAATTCAGCAGCGTCTGAAAGTCTTGAACGCCGTCTGTCCACCCGCCCCCGCGCTCCGCTTCCGCTTTTCGCCTCGGCCTTTTCCCTCGTCGACGACTCCAATTTCGCCGAGTCGTCTTTTCATTCCTCCCTTCATCTCTGTGCCAGCGCGACGCTTCTCGGCATTCGCCTCCGTCGCCCGGATCGCGAGCAGCGTATGTTTAATTCATGTCGTACGCGAGCCAGGGAGCGCTCCCTGTTTTTCCATCGCCTTGTCCTTCGTGTTTTGATTTCCCGACACGATGATGAAACGGTCGCCGTGCGTTCCTTCGCCTCTTTGTTTGTCTACAGCCCTCGGTCGACACCCCGCGGTCGTGTCAACCGTTCCCATTTTCTATCGCGAGTCTGAAATTATTGCCCGCGGCCAATGCGACCGCTCTGTATACGATATTTTCGACAAAGTCTTCCCCGCTTTACCGCTTGCCGGAAGACCGAGCGGGATTCGAGGCTCAGAGCGGCTTCAGGTGGCTAAATTCTTGCTCGAATTGGCCGAACGATGTTGCGGCAATTTAGGGAACGCACGGATACCGGGATGTTCTTTGATGTTAGGATATTCCGCGAGTTGGTATCCAACTCGCGTGACCGAGTCGGAGCGGAAACCTTTGCGTGCCGTCAAATTGCGAACGAATGAATATGCATATAATTATACGATGCGCGGCATTTGCGCTTTCTTTGTAAGCACGCTAGCCGGTGATGGTTACGCTTACTCGCGATATTATTCTTCCTGCAATATTCATCGAAATCTCGCTAAAGATAAATTTCATAATTTGTCCGTATACGTATATGTGACCAGTTTTGCGACCGTTTGCACTTACTTTCGGTCTAAACATCCGTAGCGAGAAAATGTCTCTCGCTATTAACGGACCGGCATTTTCGCGGAACTTTGGATAATTTTCCCAGCTCTAACGGCGCATATAATGCATGATTTAAACACCGTGATAACTTTATGCATTACCATTTACGTATTTGCTAGAGGAAGTAGAGTGGGCTAAGTTTTAAATAATACGCGTGGATAAGTATAGAATAATACGCGTAGACTAAGTATTGAAGAATATGAGTCGCGGGATAACAATTCCAACTGTATTTATAAGTATATAAATTATAACACACGCCATCTCATCGAGTATTATAAGTTTTGACATTTGGAAAAGTCCATTGTAACAACGACGCTCTTTATTGAGTTTCTGGGTAATAGTTGAACAGAACGAACGAAGGGGAATTCCGCGTACAAGGGAACAAAAGTGTAACACTAGTACACAGGTCATGAAATAATTTGTAACGCATATGATTATGTATTATCATGCAGATAACGTTGGAGCTTTTCGGTTTAATATGCATATGATGTAGCTTTACCGAATCTCATTACCGAATTACTCTCCATTAAAATATCTAATCGCAAAATTTCCTCAAGATAAAATCACCTTTAAAATAGTAACGCTCTGCATAAAGTCGAAATCTCGAGCAGGTTGAAAATGTAATATAATAGTCTATTTGTGACTGGTTTGAGATTCAAGTTGATTGAGAGGCATTCGCGTTACTGTAGGACATTTAAATCTTAATTAACGAATCCTTACATATATACCGTTCGCGAGCGATCGACTGTGATCTTTCGGTAATGGGCGAGGTAGAGAATTAATTTTCCGCCGAGTAATTTCGCTTCTGCGCAAAATTTGACCGATAACGTGAGGCGAGATAACACGTACGAAATTTCAATTAACCATCTACAATTTAAAAGTTCATTACCCCTACTAGTTTTTAATACACTCGGGAGGCGTGACAACGCCATTAGATTTTTAAGAAACGATAATATTTCTGATTGGAATAACTTTTTGTTTACCGATATCATAGACGCGGAAACCTAGAAGGCTCTTTCAGAGGGTTCACTACGCTTTGCGACTAGAATGATTAAGGATTCTCCCTTCGTCGCACATTGGACGATCGAACATATCTTTCCATTTTGTCGTCATAGAAACGGCATACGAGAGGAGATTTCGTCGATTCGGTTTTCTTCGAGAATAGCGACGTTATACGCGATTGCGTCGAGAAGGAGGACGATATCATAGCTGAAATGATGAATCCGCGATTGACACATCATCCATATCGTTCGCGTTTGTAATCTTATCGATTTGAGAGAGAGAGAGAGAGAGAGAGAGAGAGAGAGAGAGAGAGAGAGAGAGAGAGAGAGAGAGAGAGAGNGAGAGAGAGAGAGAGAGAGAGAGAGAGAGAGAGAGAGAGAGAGAGAGAGAGAGAGATTTTGCTATTTTCTAGCAAAAATATCCATTTACTCAAATAGACAATGAAACTTGAAGCGATATGTATTTTATTCAGCATTTATGGGTGAAAGACTCTCGGTTGTATTGAGTTACACTTCGTAAAGCTCGTTCTATTGTCGCTCGTCGCCCACCTTTTCGGGACGTCATAATTTCAGCAGAATAAAACGGCGGACGTCAATGTGACGTGGTAGGCCGTAAAACGCCGCTGAAAATTGTCATAACGTCGCTCGAATACGATCGCGCGCGATAGGCGCGGATCCATTCGGATTTTCTCGCGCTTGACCCATTTTTGTTTGACTCCCGAAGAACGCGCATACGAGGCATTATTACTTCTTCGGAATTTCATTAATTCCCGCCTTCGTCAGATTTTCCGACAATTTTCAGCGCAATGCCCCTCGTCTGTACTTCTTTCCACTCCTCATTTCTCAATATCACATTTTCATAATGATTCCTCTTGATCGAAAGAGGGACTTTGTTCGATCAGCTGCACAAATTTAAATATGGGCAATGGTATTCATCAGCGCATCGAGCGCATGCTAATTGAAATTCATTCGTTCATCTTGCATCTGCCATTTGTCATAGTCCCCACCACTGGAACCGTGTTATGCGATTATTCAGATCTGTGAGGTTGGCAGCCCAAAATGCGAATTTTTACAAAATTGATGTGGCATTTGGATTGTCCATAATTTGTCCACTTTTTTGTTTCTTCTTAACTTTTTTTTTGCAAGCTGCAAGACAAAAAACGATTATTTATGGACGAGTGGACAAATGATGGACAATCAAATGCCATATCAATTTTGTAAACATTCGCATTTCGGGGTGTCAACTTTACATACCTCAATTATTCTTCTCTTCCGGGAGATGCAATAAATGGGGATAATTGACGATCTGGATGATTCACAACTCGTTCACAAAAAACATTTCCGAAATGTAATTACATTCAAAATTGCGAAAAAAACGCGAAATAAGTACACGAATGGCATTACGCATTCTTCAATTTTTTTGTTTAATTTTTACTTAATTTTTATGATACATGAGGTCTTAATTTAAATCACATCTTCTTGAAGCTACAGTCTCATTTCCTCCAAACGAACATGCATACATAATGAAACACAACAAACGTGGCATTATGTACCGGCGCGGCGCAGAGATGTCGCAATACGGACACGCGGAAGCGCAATAACGGCCCTTTGAATTTACTTCCGGAACGGAAACGCGCCAGCTGCACCGAGCGAGACGCGAGTTAGCAATTGGGACGGAAAAAAAGCATACCGCAGCGAACAAATGAAAACGCGAGGAATAAATTTATGGAAACAAAGAGGCGTTTTTTTTTCGTTCGCGTAGATCTGCAACGCGACATTGTAAGTCGCGGCGATAAATCTCGAGGAAAATACGGAAATTTCGAATATACGCGAACGTTCTTCCAATTGAATCGCGCGCGAGTTGGCCGCCGGATTAGAAAGCCACACGCACGGTTTGCGTTCTGTTGTAACGCATGCCCCGGCTTGCTCTATTTCGCCCGGCGCGGCATGGAAATCGACCGCGATAACGATCCTATTCGCCGGCCGGGCCGCCGGCCGGCCGGTACGCCGGTCACTTCCTTCGGATATGTTTCACGTTCCCAGGCAGCCCTTAATAAATTATGCGCGAACTGGAACTGGATAGAATCGGGACAACTATATCGGGCTATAGCCGCGCCGCGTGTTACGATGCATGATCGATTAAGTAGAGAAAGCCGGGCGGACTCTGCGCTCCCGACAGCCTCTCGCGGCTGTGCGCGCCTCTCTTTGGCTACTACGCGACGGACGGAACCGGAGTGGGTCTCTTAATCCTGTAAAAAAAAATGGCGAATATTTCTAGCCGGCTATCGGACCCCCGAGATCTCGGAACCGTCCGACGAGACGGCTCTGAAAGTACGCCCCGGCTTTCGCAGGCTAGAGACTCGCCCGGTCAGAATAATGCATGTCTTTATCTATCGCGCTATAGCCTTACGCGAGCCTGGCACCCGCGAGGCCGATTTATTCGTGGCTTTTCGTTTCGCCGCGATTAGCCTTATCAGATCCGCGCCGCCGACAGTGTCCGCTCGTATTTCTCGGTCTTTAGCCGTCGCCATTTTCCTCACGTGTAAAGTGCATTCTATTACCGTTGCTATCGATAAGCCGCCTCTTGCACGCTTATGATTCGCGCGCAGAAATTTAATTAAGATTCAGCCCGTTGCGGCAAGTACTGCGTTATTATCAATAATGTACCGGCTCGAGAGATCGGTTCTCGTTTATTTAAAGCCAAGGTTCCGGGTCAATTAGGTGTTTGTCGAAATTAGAGGAGATGGGCGAAACTTGATCCGGAGCCGCGCCAACATTATGGGGGTACGGGTCGCGGTGGCCGGGTTAATTCACTTGTCGTTTCGCAGGACTATACGTGGAATACGCGGTGACTTTTAGCGCAATTACGATAGAGCAAGAAGGCCGCCGTTGCCTTTTACTATCGATTCTGCCGACGTTTCCGCGGAGCGTGTCCGCTCGTCTCTTCTGACCTTTTAGAAGTTACGTGCTAACAATACCTCAAGTTGTCGGTCGAATTCCAAAGAACGCGAAGGCCTTTCGCTTTTGGAAGATCCCGCCAAGAAGAGGATCATGAACGTTCTCTTGCTTTTCACAAATTTTATTGGTTTATTAAGTGTGTTTTATTCGATTCTGGTAATTTAATAAGAAAAGAAGAAAAGAAGAGAATATATCGAATATGTACGTGTGTATATACGTAAATGGATAGCAATCAGTAAAATTTTCAAATAACCAGTTTCATAATTTACATGAAACAAGATTTTTCAAAAAAAAAAAGAAATTAAGATCTTTCGATCAGATAATTGTTATCAATCTTATTGTTAGATGATAGCATCACGTATTTAGCAAAAAAGTTAAAAAAGCTTTCCTTAAATTATTACACGTCCTCAATCGAGCGAATCATTGCGACGTTTAGATGAAATATTCCAAATCTTTTTCTCATTCTCTTTTCTTCATTCATCTTTCATGCATTTTCTTTTCGTTTTACGCTCTTACTCTTTCTGTGTTCTTTTGCGTTGCGTTTTTCTAACTGCAAGCTAAGCAGGAACAGACAGATTTTTAAGATAATATTGTTTGAGAGAAGTGTTGATTATCATAATATTATAAAAGGGAGGCAGTGTTATATCAGATTACCATAGCATTCTAAAAGGGAGTTTAGTTGTTAATGAAGAAGCAGTACTTTTCCGTTGAATTCTATCAGCAAATTACTCCAGATGAATTAGTTTTGTAATCACGTTTCGTTCATCTGGCACGTGTCGGAAGACACGTGCAGACAATGTACAGGTCTTTTTTTGTATGCGCTCACCCTCCCTCTCTTTCCTCTTTGCATGTTAACGAATTACTGTGGCGCGTTTGCAAATTTAACGTCGGTTTTAGCTCGATTATTTATTTTTATTCGCTGTTTTGTTGGCGACATTTTTATTTTTGATATCAAGAAGAAATATTTGATCATTGCTTTTCAAATTATTATTATCATTAATTGTAATTATTATTAATTTCTCGGTCGATAGAGATATACTTAGAAAATATGTAATTGGAAAATAGATTATTTCTGCGGCACCCTATATACGAGATAATAATTAAAGAAATCGTTTCGATTCGCGACGATCGGATATTAATGATTCCGCTCAACTAGAAACTTGTTATTTACCTGGTTAATTACTCTTATCGTCGATTTTTTATACTCCCAACGTATTTATGCACTTTCGAATCTTACCGGAGCACGATCAGATTGGTTCATTTAATTTTCTCTAAGCCGATGTAACATGGGGAGAAGTAAACTTTTTATGATTTATCAAGAGCGTCGTCTCTTTCTCGTTCGAGAAATTCATCTTGGATGTTTTTTTTTCCTCGAAAGTAAATTTGATATCTGAACGGATTCTACGAATCAGGAATCCTTTAAATTTTACCTACACCTTGATGCCGAATCGATACGATAGCACTGCATTCCGAGTCGAGAATGTGTATAGAGTCATTAGAGCATTCGAAATAGCTGCGGGAAGCAGGAATTAGAACGTCCAAGCGCACGAATACCTGTAATCGATTTACGCCGATAGCGGAGGAGAATCGAAAGACACCGATATAGCGGAGCGATCGACTTTGCGAATTTCGCTCGCGTTTTCTCCCGTTAATTTAGCCGGAGGTGATGCCAGTCACATTTCTGAAAGGACGCGCAATTACGGCAGACGCATCCGTCAACGGAGCGGGCGTGAGCCGCCCCAGGAACGCTCCTGGACGTAATTAACGTCGGAGCTGCCGGCGGAAGGGTTAAGTGGTCGCGGACCTAATAAGCGTCGACAAATGGACGGAATTACGGGTGGAATATCCGAGCAATTGCGACGAATTAGAAGCGCGCAAACGTTCGAAGGCTCCTACGCGACAATGGGCCGCTTTCGCGCGCGGTATCGAGTCGAGGAAGCGCGCGCGGCGGAATCTGGGGCGCGTTGGCAGCTCCCCGTTTTCCCGGGGAAAACGGGACTCCCTCTCGTCTAGCGCACGTCGTCGTTTCTCTCCTTTTATTCGTTCGCTTTTTTTTCTCTCTCTCTCTCTCTTTCTCTCTTTGGTTTGTTCTTCACGTGGCGGTTTTAAAAATCGCCCAGTGTCCTGGCGCCCAGCCCCCCTCCCCCGCGCTCTCGTTCCGCGCTCGAGCTTTCCTTCCGTCGCGTGCGGCCGTACAACGGCGGTGTGCGGCTTATCGTCGAAAGACGCTATTCGCAGAACGATAAATCAACGGTGAATTTCCGCGTAGCGACGTTTTCGCGTTAACCTTGTTATCCTGTCCGGGCAGCTAATTGACCTCGTTTCGATTTCACGTCGGGCAAACGGTCCGGCTCGACACAATGCCTCTACCAATAACGGCCGCCGATCACGGCCACGCAACCGTCTCCCGGCGCGGCGACAATCGCCGCGGTGAAACGCGATCGCCGACGGGGTCACCGTGCGTCACGTAAGACCCGTACTGGAAACGAAAGCTAGCCCCGTGCAAAAGAAGCCCGCGGCGGGATCGAGTGCCCGATCCGGGCGTCAGAGGTTGCCCGCTTCCTTACGAGGACAGCGAGAAAACGGGGAATCGCCGTGGGGCCTCGGAAGAGCACCCGGTAGCGGGAATTAGAGCGGCATAGAGCGGCTTTTATCGATCGCGCCCGGATGGAAGGTCTCTCTCGGTTTGATTTTGCGATCTCAAGCTAACGCTTATAGCTATTCATAGCGATTCGCGCTCTTTGATTTTGTCGAAAAGACTGCTCGCGAATTGCCACACAAGTTTTAAACAACAAATGCAAACTCGAGGAATATCCCAACACTGAAAAAAAATTCTGGTTAAAAACGAATGAATCGGAACAATCTTGTAGAATTAATATTCTGGTTATTAAGTTATAAAGTTCTATTATAATAAAAAGTAATATATAAATTCTATTATTAGTAATATATAAAAATTATTAAGTAATATATAAAAATTTCTATTATTATAAGCAGAATATTTAATTAAACCTGCAAAATTTTCTAATTCGTCCGTTTTTAATCAGAATTTTTTTTCAGTGCGTTCATCTTATTCTGTTATTATAAATCTTTTAACAGAATTTTATTTATTTTATTATGCAAATAGCAAACTACAAGTATATGCGAACTGTGTCGAACTGTGAATCATACATAAACTTTAAATGTTTTTGACGATGCAGTTGGAGAGTACAAAAGAGTAAGACGCGCCTTGTACGCCTCGGGATATGGAGTTTATGAAGCGGTCTCGTCGGCAAATTGCAGCCGCGCGAGATCGATTGTTATTACGGGAGATATTTCGCAGCCGATTGCTATTAATCCGCGTGTTGGGCGGCTGACAAACGTAAGCCGCCGATCATCGATTATTCCGATACGAGTGACGAAACGCAAAGGATCGACAATTGACGCGCGTTCGCGATAGCACAGGATTTTATTGTCTGTCGCTGTAAGCGATTTACGATACCTCTAACTTCGACCCACGCCTCGGCATAGCGTAGCTCGGCGACAACGAGTCACAATCACGCGAAGTGAATTCGATCGGGACGGTCAAGATCGCGGGATCCAGATTAGATGGCAGTTATACTGTATGACTCCGCATGTTCGCCACAAACGTAACCGACGACGGTGAAAGTGATTTAATCGATGCCTCGCCCGAAACGAGCCGGTCTTTCTTCCTCGCTTTTACGCGCTCCCTCGAAAAAGACCCCTGGCAAAAGACGGTTCTCTATCTTTTGTCGATTCGAAAAGGTATTGTATTATACGCTCGTAACACCTGGCTGACGCCGCCAGCGTAACAAGTTTGTGCAGGTACAAAGGCGTCTCTTTTTTGGAAATTCGTGCCCAATGTTGAAAGATCTATAAAATGAAAATAAGAGCCCAGTAAACACACACTGAAAAAAAAATTCTAGTTAAAAACGGACGAATCAGAAAAATCTTGTAGGCGTGATCAAATATTCTGATTATTACAATAGAAATTCTGGTTATTATAATAGAATTCAATACTTTATTACTTATAATAACCAGAATATTTGATTACGTCTACAAGATTTTTCTGATTCCGTTTTTGACCAGAATTTTTTTTTCAGCGCACAGTAATGTAATGTTAATGTTATAATTTTCTACTTAACAATATAACTATTATATACACTTTGAGAGAAAAAAAATAGTTACTTTTGGACTCAACCACAATTTCATAATATTTCTAATGATAATTATGATTAACATAATGATGCATATAATTAAGTTAATCATATTTATTGTTAGGAATAGTATAAAATTATGGTTGACTTCAAAAGTAACTATATTTTTCTCTCACAATCAGTGCAAGAGACATGTTGCATTGTAGTTATATTGTTGAGCAGGAGATTATACAATAATTTGACGTTATATTATAATACTGTTACTTTGTATTTACTGGGGGAGATCTGTATTCCGCGAGCCAGGTCAGAATTCGTGACATCACGTCAACGTTTTAACGCGCGGGGCCAGAAGCGGAGCATCGCGTCACCCGTCACTCCGAGAGAGAGGTGACGAGCGAAAAATATCTCGCGTAATGATAACGCGCGAAATACGAGCGGGGCATCGGAGACGACAGATCGTCGTCTCGTAGACTATCGCGGATGCGCGGTTTCCGATTTCGATAACAAAATGTATCCCCGCGACGACGCGTCGCTACTCGGAAAGGACGATCGAACGAAATAGGAAGAGATCCGCGGACGAGGGACGTGGAGTGCATCCGGACGACTATGAAGCGTTCAAATTACTATATTGGTGTCTGTGTATGTACATACATTCTATAGCGCCCGATAGAGCTACCGGTCACGCATCGAGAAACGAGTCTCGCGAGTGTACCTAATCTAAACGCGCCAATCTCGCGCGGGGCAGGGCTCTCGAGTGCGAGAGCGAGAGCGCGAGCGAGGGCCGTGCGAGCGACAAGGACGGCGCCACCGCCGTCCGGTCGGGCGGTCGCGTTAAAGCCGTGCACGCCGCGCGCGGCGTCTCAGTCGCAGCACCGCGCGCGCGCCGTGAACGTGATGTTACGTTACACGCGCATCAAACCCGTATAGCTCGCTCGGAGTTTGCTTCGCACTCGCGCGCGCCATCGCGAGCGGATCCCCGTGCGAGCGTCCGAAGGGTGTTTGACGAGCCGCGCTCGAACGTCGAGAGCGAGAAGCAGGTCCTGTTACATCACGGGCATCGCGGAGCGCCGTCGAGGTTGACGCCGAGGTTGAGGTTAGGGGACATCGTTCTATCCGTGTCCTGTGTGTGTTGTGTGTACGGAGCGTCGTTGATACGAACGCGCGCGCGCGCGCGCGCCGCACGCAGGCCACGTCGGACTGGAGCAAGCTGCGCTCGTGGTCGCGACTGTCAGTTTTACATTCAACTAGTGGAGGAACCCCGGAGCGAGTCTAAATGGCGTAACGACGGTGCTTGTGGACAACGCATGACAGAGAGAGAGAAAGAGAGGGAGAGAGAGAGAGGGAGCCGGAAGAAAGGAGCGGAGTTGGTTGTGTCCAGTGACGTAAGGTAAATAACGGACCTCTTGGCGAATGCGTAACTTTGCCGAAGGCGGCAACGGGAGGAAGTGTCTTTGCGCGCATCACGCGCGTTCGAACGTGCCTCAGTTTTTTTTTTCACACTCGCGCGATTATTCGATTTCATTTGTTTCGCAACGCGCATACGCGCGCCCGACGCGCGACGCGCTTTATTTGCGCAAGTTTCGCGATTATACAACTCACTGTGTATACAACTCGGCGCTTTGTCACGATTTTGTTTACGCATTTCTCAGCGTGTTTCTTGCGCGTTTCTTGCGCGCGAGAAAGAAGGTGCGTCACTTTTTTTTTAGACCTCTGTCTTACATTCCGCGTTCCTTCGCAGAATCGGACGAGATCGCGCGAATGTTCGAATTTGAACGAGGTGAGATTGCGGCTAATAAGAATATCCATAAAAATTCAATGGAAGCCGGTACTACACGCACGGATGCACGCTGGGTTGCGTGGTAAAGCACGGTGGAAGAGGATGAGAAAGAGAGACGCGACTGTCTTACTACCTGTTATGCCGGGGCCCGTTCCCACGGTATCCTCGCTTCACGCGTATGTACACGCGCGCGCGCGCGGGAGAGATGAATAAAGATAGAGAGGCGCGTACCGCCGAATATTGTTTGGCCCTCGCGTGTTCGTGACGCGCCCGCTCCTCTCGACCTTGCGTTTGAGACCACTAAATATACCGGTTTTCTTTTCCTACAGGCTCGCTAGCTAGTCCACGATTCTCGTTTCCTTTTGGTTTCACGGGTTTACTCGCGGCGTTTCCTCCTCGCCTATTCGCCAGCGCGTCACCTCGCCACCGCCGCCGCCGCGTCAACACGGCAATCTCCATTCCTAGTAATGGATTCCTTAAGTGACTCGTCCCGGTGGGACATTGTACATTCTCGTATTCCCGGCAGAATTTCCCTTACTGATAAATCCATTAGCGGCCGTGCGACGCAATTGGTTTTCTAAGGAGATAAATCTTATCGCGCGCGCGCGCGCGCGCGCGAGAGAGAGAGAGAGAGAGAGAGAGAGAGAGAGAGAGAGAGAGAGAGAGACACGACCAATTCCGCGTGCGTAAAGCTGTGTATCAGTTCCATTACGATGTCCCATACATCGTCGTACGTGCGCTATGCGGAGGAACATGGTCCCTAGCTGGGAGATTACTCGCGCGTCGTACAAACGAGGTCGCCGTCCTCGCCTCGCGACAAATAAACGAGCAAAACAGTATCCGTCTGGTCGTTCGCGTGCGAAATTCTCTCGCGCGCCGAGGAAGGTTTTTTAATCAATCGGATACAATTTTCTCTCAGCCGTCGGTGTATTTCTGGATACGTTTGACGCCTTAAACCGATTTTTTTTTCTTCTCCAGACAAACGCTTTGTTCTATAATAATATGCGTCTGCACGTTCGGACAGGCGCCGTTAAGGGCACTTCCTCCGGCGGGGAGTCTATCGGAGTCTTTTCACGGTGACCGGCCGAAATCTCGTTGCACGCACGTCCGAGCGGAGAAGAAGGTGAGTCACGCCGGCTAAAAACCCGTCTAAGGCTCGTTTGTGCGAGCAAAAGGACGAGGAAACCCCGGTTCGGCGGAAATGAGAGATAAAAGGCCGCGCGTGTGTGTGTGTATGTGTGTGTGTGTGTGCGGAGCAGAGAGCCAGTGGCTCCCCGCGGCTTGACGCGTGACGATGGACAGGTTCGGTAGGGACGTTGTATCTGCGTCGGACCCGCGTGAGTCACCGCTTCTGAAAGTAGTCGTTGATAAACAGCCTCTTTATGGGCAAGAACGATACGCGAGGCGACACCCCTCGGTCTCCCCCTCGATCTCGGGCGGCCTCTTCCGATCGCACGACCGGGCCGATGGGCGGATTTTTTCAAGGGAGAAGGGAAGATCCTCGGCCGAGCCGAGGGCTCTCGACAACACCGGCTTTCGGACAGGTAGTCTTTAACTCGGGCCCGATGCGGAGGATCGGTTCGCTTTGAGCTCGCTCCGCCACTCGCGGCTCTTCCACGTGTAAGACGCAATCGCGTGACCACCTACCCGCCAACTTGAAATTACCTTCCTGGAAGGAAAGACTGGCGTTCCCACCGACGTGCTCGATTGCCCCTCGCAATCATTTCGGCCCCCTCGGGACCTCTGCGCCCTTTTTGGCAAGTACACCTTTGTCGAGTCGCAACGCGTTGCAACGGCTGTATGCCGTAAATTCTACGATTTCTTTTTTACTCCTATTTTACGCTTCGACCTCAGTCTGTTAGACGTAGCGCGAACATGTAGCGCGGATCGCTTGTCTCTTTGCGAGCGGGAGACTAAATCAAAGTGTTTGAGTTGAGCGAGCCTGCGGATTAATCGCGATTCTGACAGTGATAGACAGTGATAGCCGTTGAATACACATTTCTGTTTTGTCGTGAATTTTATTTTTTCCTAGCGTAAATAAGGAAATCATTTATCGATATTCTTCAAGAACATGAAAGAATTTTTTAAAAATTGTCCGTAAATAACGACGACGAATTAGTTAGTTATAACGCGAAAGGACATTTCATTAAATGCTGAGAACAATATTTATATAATTTATATAATTTAATGTAATTGTATATAATAATTTAATGTAAAAATAATTATATAATTTAATGTAATGTGTAGTTAAGTTTATTTTAATCGTTATACATTGAGGATGGCCGAAACCATTCACGCCGAAATGTTTGTATAGTTATTTAGAACAAGAACGAACTAGTTCTAGCTCTAAAAGTTTTAGTTTTATTATTTCTTGATTATAGGACATGACTTGACTTGCTTCAAATTCTATATAGATAACAATCTTCATAGGCAATGTCGTTGCAAAATTTGGTCAAGATCGGTTGAGCCGTTCAAGAGTTTTGCGGCCGAAGAAGGCAAAAGTCGACTCATAAGAGCTTCGCTCGCCTTCGCCTCGCTCACCTCAATGATTGCTTTTCTTTTACGAGGAAAAGTGATCTTGGCGAACAATGCCGTGCGGTGCGTGTTACCTCGTTCGACGGGATCAAGGTCGAGCCTCTCGCGCGATTCTCCGACTCGCGGGACGATTTTTTTTCCACTGGGAAATAGGAGGAAAATAGGACAGACGCGCTTTATACGCTTTCATGAAGGCTCGTAAAGCTGCTTCAGAATTTACGGCGTCGCGTCACGTCCGCGTTACGTTCGCGTTACGTCCACGATACCTTGTATCCATATCGTTAAATCTAACGATCACGGGGATTTCAGGCGCTTTAACTGCGGTTTTTATCCGCGCCAATCTTGGCCGTTGGTTTAAAGCTCGTGGCTTTGCGCCGATTTTCTCCCATTTTTCACGAGACGGTTTACACCGGGATGATCAATTCCCGATCTATTTTCAGATGAACTGCGCTCGTCGTGAATTCTAATAAAACAGATACGAGGACATAAAATGGCGGGGAGATCCTTTTTATTATATAATAAAAGCCTCGCACTCTTATAATAATGGCACACGTCTCGTTATAACGCATCCGTATGACGCGATCGATGCTGTCGTTTTAGTCCGTCCCGCGACGCGGTAATAAATTTCACAGATCACCCTACCGGCTGCGCTACGGACGGGCTCTCCTCTTCGTCTAACCGTATTTTCAAACGAGAACGTTAGCCGCTTTTTTTGCGATCGGGACGATTGCGCTCGTTAAAGCGCGATCCTTAATTGTTGCGAACGGACACGCGAGTTTATCGGCGAACCGAGTGCCTCGCGAGAGCGCTATTATTAACAATAAGTCGAGGGATCTACGCATTCTCGACGATAACGAGGGATATCTGCGGCTTAAAGGAATTCTATATACCGAATATAATACACGAACACGCTAAAGATCTGAAAATCAATAGAGATTGTGTAAGGATAATTGTTGAAGCGCTAAATATTCATCAACTAGCTCCTATATATTTAAAAAGTCTACGTTGCACGTGAGATTCTTATCAGGGCGAGCACGTTTTTTTTTCTTTTTCTAGCGCGTTTTACTGAATGAATTTGTATGTCGGTTTCTTTAGCCACGTAATTTAGCGTAAGTAGACGTTAACGACATGGAGATGGCGGCAAACGGTGTATGTGTTGGAAAGTCTCTCGGCGCTATTCCTTCTAATAGTCCCCAACTCCCCTTGCGCTTTTCTCGAGGAGCGGAATCGCGTCCATGGGATTAATCGCGAGCACGTAGGAACGTTAATGCGTAAACATTATCACACGCGCCTTTCTAAGCAATTCTCGTGTACGCGACTTTCAACAAATTAACCGTATACACAAGCCGGATCCTAATAAACGCAGATGTTTAACGTCTTATCCGAGATCCGACTTTCATCTTGTTGATAAAGACTATTAAAGATCTTTAGACGTATTCGATACCACCTGAGAGAATCTAGAAAAGAGATTTAAAGTTTAAAGAAAGGAGAGTGTGTAAATAGTGTATCCAGCATCAGTACATTCGACTTTTTTTTTTTTTTTTTTTTTTGCGAAAGTCAGCGGTTGCCACTGATTGCGAATGTTTTCGCGTGCTTTCGCGTGGAGTCGCGACAAGTGTCACTCGAGACCGTGTAGAGACGGCAAATGATTGTTGAAACGAAAGCTTTCCAAGCTGTCCTGCCGTTTCGCCGTCGCCGGTACAACTCGCGAGCAACGCTCAACAATGTTAAACTCCCCAGGAAAGCTCTTGCGAATGGTTCACGTAATGGTTCTCGCACGGGAACGTCCGTGCGAGAAGTAGAGCGAATTAAGAAGCGACGCTTGTGTGTTTTCGCCGAGAAAGTCAATCGCGTTTCATAAGGAACGTCGCCATAGTTATCCTTAACCGTGTCACCCGGTCGTCAATCGAGACGTATAAAAGCGTGGCACGTCTTAGGTGTATCGGTCGGAAGTGACCCGCGCGCGGTGTCCGCGCCTCGATTCCAGGACGCGAGTAACTGTAAAAATATCGGGGACATCCTAATCTCCTGTGAAACTCCTCGTGGCAGAGGTTACCGCAGGTGTCTCGCAACGCCGCGGGCCGTCTTCCTCGCCGGCATGAATCTTTCATGAGGCCTCCTCTGTCTCTCTTTCTCGGGGCCACATAGATGCACCTTCACTTTTGCCTGAGCTGCCCGGGCAACCCGATGTCTTTCGAAAGGCTCCGCGCGCTGCGGCGAGCCCTTCTTTGATATCGAGAGCCCGAGTGCCTTCGGGCTCTTCAGCCCGCCGGACACACTCGATACTCTCTTCTTTTCCCCTCCTCCCCCTCTGCATACGATCGTACGTTAAATATTAGCTTTTCGCGAAAGTGCGGGAACGCGCCGGTTGCGGTACGTTGCGTTAAATCGCGCGAAAGCGATCGCCCGCCCGAATTGTCGAGTTTTCTTTCGCCTCACGTGAATGTAGTCGATGTATAACCACAGCGTATATCCTCGCACGCGCTTAATCATTTTCGCTTTTATCTCGCTTCTTCTTTTTTTACTTTCACTCCAATTGTTTCCGCCGATTCTCACCTGATTTTCCTTGAATGGCTCGTAAATAACGCGCGCCCGTCTCCGGTTTCACCTTAATGATCTTATCGCAAGCGTTAACGATTAAGTGGCTCGAGAAAACCGCCGGTAGGACTGTCGGGGCCCCGACGATGTCGTCATCGGAAGATGCCGATTGTTGTCCATTTGTTAATCGGATTTTTATCGCGCGCGCGTTACCAGTCGAGGCGAAACTGTCTTCGGCAGTTTTCGAAAAGCTCGCGAGAGGAAACCGGTTGCGAAGACAATAATGCTCGTTCGTTAATGCGCCCGTCTCAGGGCTGTGCCCTCGCTCCCCCGGAACATCCGCCCTCTCCGTCTCACGGTGTCTCACCTGTAATGCGGCCTTTACAGCCTCACGGCTGTTGGCGAACGGTGAACAAGGCCGACTACTTTGCCGCGTGTAACTTTTACTTATTTCTGCGCACTTACGTTTCACTCACGGCTGCACCATTAATCACGGTGCGCAACGTTGAGGATACCGTTGCAATCGGGCAGCCTAACGACTTAGCGGAGGAAAGGCCGGGACACATCGATGTGTGCCGGAAAGCGCGACGGAAAGCTCTAAAGCCTCTGATCCTGATTACATCGTAATTCATACAAAACCGTCCGACACGAGCGTTCATCGCAGCTCTCTGTGCTCCCCTTTTTTTTCCTCCGAGAACGGAAAAGCGGACATGGCTTCTACTGACTATATAAAACAGGATGATTTTTATCCGCCGGTGAAAGCCGATGAGACAAGTGTGTCGCGGAGTCGTCGGAGAAAAAGAAGAGACGATACAAAAGCGGTGGAAGTCCGATGCATAGTTCCGAGGAGTGAAAAAAGTTGCGTTGACAATAAAATCTCGTAGCTTGACCAGCTCTCTGACCGCTACGATCTGTACGCGAGAAATAAGAGAAGTCGCAAGCCACGAGCGTTTCGCTGCGGGCTACGAGCAAAAACTGGAAATTGGCGGTTTTTTTTCCCTCCCGCGAAGGAGGCCCGTGGGATAGTTAGACGAGCGTTGTTACAGATAGGCGGCCGTGTTTAATAGAAACCGGTCGGACTCGACTAAATGCGAGAGGATCGACCGAGCACTTTCCCGTTAACTACCTATCCGTTCCAGTTTTTCGCGCTCATGTGATATCGCGCGTAATGCGTAACACTAGAGCGCCGCTTTATTGCGTTTCAAAGCAATTACGAATCTCATTTAGACGTGTCGCTGGTCCACTTTCGTATTTGCGCCAGGTCCGAGAAGGAGCCGGACACTAATCTGAGCGTCACGCGTGGAGCGCGAGAAGGGGGGGAACATGATCCTGAATGGATTTCTCGGAGACCACCTTCTCCCCCTTTTCTCGTTTATCGACTCGCCACTCGCGGCGTATTCGCGAGAAAGGTGAAAATAGAGTATCAATGCGATTTCTTTCCGACTTGAATATTCTATGCCGTACCCGGCTTTCCCATTACATAAAGTGTTGGGTTCCTGAATTTTTAAGCGGCACGCGCGAGATATCATAACCGCCAACTACGATACCTTCTTTCCTCCTTCTCGGTATTCCTTCATCGATTTCAGCGAATTGTCTCGATTCGCGGATTCCTTGACTTGCCCAGAGGAAGCGGCGCGTGGAATAATAACGATGGGTTAATGAATGCGGCGCGTAAAACACGCGCGCGCGGTTTCACGCTTGACCCGGCGCGTGGTTTTCACGCGTTGCTCACGCGGCGCAGCCTCTCCCGCTTTCACGTCGCGCAAAACATCATTCGGTCCCCGGATCGTCAACGAACGGCGCTTGCGATTTTTACAGCTCGCAGTCTTTTTTTTCCCCTTCTAGCGACAGCTTTCGAGAGCGGCGTCGCGATCCGTTACGACAAAAACGCACACTCGATCATTCCGTGCGGCGCGGCGCCAGCGATTTGCGGTGTGACACTCCGCTTTTCTTCTTTCCCTTTTCGCTCTTTCCTTCCTGTCTTTCAACTGCGACAACCGTGACACTGCGAGCATTCGCGAGAGAACTCTGGGAAAATATCTCGGATTTATTTGCACGTAACGGAAGCGTAGTCGGGAATTGAATGATGTACTCAACGTTTTCGATCATTTCGCCAGTATAACGAATAATATCGCGCATTGTAACTGCGAATCTACATGTGAAAATTTTTGTTTTCTCTTTTTCAGAAGCCAAACTAGTATTATTGAAGAAATCGCAGTAACGATATAGAGGCCATAGAGGAGCTTGGCCGAGTGAAAGAAAGGTGTTCGCGGCCGCGCGCTAGAGGAAGTCTCTCGCAAAGCGTGAAAGGGGAGAAAAAGGAAGCCGTAAGCACGATGGGCGAGAGACGAGGTACGAAGGCGCTGGAGCTTTGGTGCCGTCGGATAACCGACGGTTATCCGGGTGTAAACGTGCAAAACATGACCACCTCCTGGAGAGACGGGCTCGCCTTCTGCGCCATGATTCATCACTTTCGGCCGGACCTCATGTAAGTTTATAGCGAGTATGTAATCGCCGTTGTAACGCGGTAAATATCTCGGAAAGATATCATATTACACAGATAACGATGTGAAACGATCTTTCCGCCGTTTATCGAACGAATATTTTATAATGGCGCTCTTTCTCGAGCCGTAATATTCCGTGGGAACGATCGATTCCAATCGTCGATTGTAGTGCACTGTACTCTTAAAAAAATGCGATTTAATCCACACGTTGCTCTCGATTCTTGGCGCGGCTGCAAATTGTCCCGGTTAAGCCGATTGTCTCGTAAATTAAGCGAGAGAAAGAACCCCCCGAGTGTACTCGCGTGTCTCGTCGTCCGACTTGGCTGCGTTTCATCTTAATTATGCGTAAATTAAGTAACAGAGAGAGCTCTCGAGTCCTCACGCATCTGGTCGTCCGACTTGGCCATATTTCATCTTAATTACACGCAATTCATCGCTTCTCGCCGAGAAGACTTTTTTTTTTTTTACTCGATACGAATACTTCGACATGATAATTTCATCTTGGCACGATTGGGTATTAGATATTAGGTGCAATAAGGTGGTGTAAGAGAAAAATTGGGAATTTACGGATCTCCGTATCTAAATGCGTTTAGTACTCGGGGAATTATTAAGATATCGGGGAATCTCTGGGGATCCCAAAGATGCAAAGATCCGGAGATTCCGAGGCATCTGCGACGGATTGTCCCCCTCATAGTAATCCCAGGATTTCGCGTCGCTGGCGCTCGGCGACGAAGGAAGGTCCTTCTAAAAATAGAAGTTCAGTGAATTGACGATCGATAAAGCAACAGCAGCCTGCACCCATCACACGGAGGATGTGCCCCGGTGTTTTATAGGTGATAATGGAATGCAGCCGGAATTGTGTCGCGTTATGCAATATGAGATCGGGCGGCCCTGTACTCCGCGAGATCTTGGCTTGGAAATAGTTTTCTCTAGTTTTGAATGCTCAGTGTTTTCGGAGCATTTTTCTTCAAATTGCAGTTTTGTGCCGACGATACGTTTTAACCCAGTTCCATATTGCATAACGCGGGGCTGAGGTGTTACGCGGAATTTAACCTGCTTTCCTTACCGGTCAGACGATACTCGCTGACAATTTGCATTCCTTCACGGAATAATAAGGGTAATTTAAATTTAAAGTCTTAATTGAAAAAAAAAAACGAGAATGATCTCTCCACGTGTTAACATTCGAGTTGACGATGTTTTTTTTCTTTCCTTTCGCCCGTCATTCTTTTCGGCGTACAATCAATAAACTGGGGTAAAAAGATAGACAACATCGCAAAGATTTGTCTTCAATTATTCATGAAGACTAACGACAACACCTCGAGCTTTCCTGGCGGCCGTCCAAATAAATATCTCTTGCTAGTCGAAAACATCTGATTATCGCAATCGATCGATATTTTAACGCGAACAAATAAAAGCAACGTGAAATACTGTTTGTGCCAAAAAATTTTGCAGAAGAAATAGCTCGAGTTGCGCAGTCAATTTTTCAACAAGATTAATAATTTCATCATTTATGTCCCGAGATACAATATATTGAGGATAAATCGCGAAAGAGTCTCTGCGGATTGGATCATTATCCGTATCTCGATACATCGTGACAAGATATGTTCTGTTATAGATTAAGTGGCGTTTTTAAGAGGAATGCGCTCTTATACGTTGAAACGAGAGCTCTCCGGCCTTTCTTTGTCGTCTCTTTGCTACAAAAAGCCTTTTCGTCCTGGCTTTTTATCGACTTTATTTCCTGCTCGATTTTGTGTCGGAGATAGAATTAGATACTTTCAGGATTTGATAGATGCAATATATGTCTTTATTTGTTTCGATATAATTGAAGATGGAGAACATATTTTTTAAAAGTTGAAGTCATTTGAAGAAGCATATATATTTATGTATATAAATTTACACATTAAAGAAACTTAGGAAAAGCGACGTTCTTTTTCGCGGGGAAAAGTTGTTTGTTCGTATGAGAATTCCTTTTGGAACTTCGGCAATAGTCAAGGTCTCACGAAGGGAATTCGCTTTTTATCGTGAACGAAGGATCGTTGCGAAGCTATTCTTCATTTCTCCTCCTCTTATTGTCTCGGTCAGTCCGGTAAAATCTACTCGGACGTAACGGCGGAGGCAATAAAACGGCGAGAAGTTTTCTTTTATTACCTTCCGTTCCCGCGGCTGAAACGAAATTTTACTCCTTTCCGCGCTTCCTTCCTCGTCCGTTCCTCTCAAAGCAGAACTTCAGAACTTCAGAGTTGTTTTAACTTCCGACAAAGAACAAAGAGATTCCGTGTCGCGATGCGCATAATGCTTCTTGATGGTTATTGTCTGAGTATCTGCGTACGAAACGATTGAAATTAAGGAGATCGCGACTCCGGCCGACCTTTATTGTCGAGCAACTGAAGATCGAGGAGCCCGGGTAGAGAAGAGAATAACCCGGAAGAGAGAGACCCATGTGAGAATATCTTGGCGATCTCTGACTAAAGGCGAGAGTGAAAGTGAAACTGACAGGTGTGTCTAACCGATCGAAGAAGAATCACGGCGGCGGTGAGGAGACCTTTACCACCTTTGGTGAAATTCGTCGGGTTACGTTAATTCTATAGATGCGCGCGCGCGCGCGCGCGCGCGTTAAGTGCGAAGCAGAGGATAGGCGCCGAGAGAGAATTTATGGGGTATAACGCGAACGGAGCCGCTGCGATTTGAACTTTCGCTCGCTCGCAACATTGCGTTCAAAGCGAAATGGTTGATGCCTGCGATATGCAGCTCCGCTATCTCTACGTTCTGCTGAATATCATTCGAGTCGCGCGATTTCTCATCCGATGTGTAACGTCGTCGTCGTTAGATTTCCATCGCGTTCCCTAAGAGCCGGATCCCCGTTTCCTCCTGTCATAATTTCACGAATGGGATCTCGCGGGAGACGTATGGCGATTAACGCCGAACGGCGCGCGGATGAAATATCACCAATAATAAGCCGAAAGACGGAGTCGACTCGCGTGGGTTTTTTTGCGGCTGCGATAGGAGGAGATGAGGAGAGAGATGAGAAGGACGGGAGGATGAGAATAAAAAGGATGGGTGTGGCACTGGTCTGGTGGAACTCTGACTCATCGTGACCTCGTCCCAGACGACCGCCCGTCGTCCATCAGATCTCGAATTTATCGCGAGAGTCGCGACGAGTCAGGAGTTTACCGCAGGAAATTATTGGAGAAGAAACGTCGGTGAAGAAACGATACTCCGGTTGTATATTATCGACATAATTCCCTCTCTCTCTCTCTCTCTCTCTCTCTCTCTCTCCGCAGATGTGCGATCGAGAGAAAACGACTCGCGCAAAGTCTTGATGTATCGTCTAGAATTTCACGCTGCTTCGATTCTTGATAATCGCGACGCAATTTCGCAATACTGGAATTTCTGACGTGTGCACAATGCGCGCACGCGAAGAATGAGTGACGTGTCGATTTCACGCTCTATATAAATCGCAACAAAAGTTTAATATTCGCGCGCGGATTGTTACCGCACGCGCTATCAATCGAGCAGCCGAACTCGAGCATCGAACAGGTGCTCATCTTTCGACCTAGAATTTCAAGTATTACTTCAACCGTCGAGTAATATGCGGCCTGTGCATATCGATTTACCGAAAAGTGGAGCACTCGTAGCCCGACGTATAGACAGTCGTGAAAAAAAAATGGGTATCCGTGCGCCGTAAAAAGGAAGTGTCAGGATAGTAGATCGTAATCCTATGTGTAATAATCGGTTGTAAATTGCAGCCGAAAATATGTCCGTCGAGATAAAAGCGCAATATTATATTTTCCGAGTCTAAGGTGTCTCTAGTTACGGCTTTCCAAGGATTTAAGCTTCCTTTTCAGAACTTTTGATCCCAGATCACCTTTTTGAATCTCCGTGAATGAGAGATGCTGGGACGCAGGGAAAATGTCGGCAACATCGCGACTTCATTTCGACGAGTCGACGGTGCTTATTTACAATTATACCGTCGTTACAGCGTCGTCGCTTGGTCGTCGTTAGCGTTATTAATCAGTCATTTCAGACGACAGAGCATTACTGTGGAAATAGTCCAGCTTTTTTTAATTTAGGATTATTTCCGTTTAATCAAGATTTCATTACGTTTTCATTTCTTCATAAATAATGCATGTCTCAATGGACAGCTCGCTTGTTGCAACGGTAGGCAGATCCGTGACCCACGTGCGATATGAATTACACATTCGTGCCACCTTTTCAGTCATGCGAAAATTTAACTGTGTTACGTTCCCGATGCAATCTGCCAGATTCGCCTACGTGTTTCCGGCATATTTGGTTACACACATTATGATACACTGAAAAAAAATCTGGTTAAAAACGGACGAATGAGAAAATCTTGTAGGCGTGATTAAATATTCTGGTTATTATAACAGAACTCCATACATAACTTGCAATAACCAGAATATTTGATCATGCCTACAAAATTTTTCTAATTCGACCGTTTTTAATCAGAATTTTTTTCAGTGTACACATGCCAACAACACTCTGCACTCCGACTTTGATACGTTAGAAAAATTACAAAGTCAATGCCAGAGAAGTCGCCTGCAAAAATCCATAAAGTTCTTCTTATTTCAAAGTTGCGATTTGTTCTTCAGCAGTCAGCGTCACATCCGTTGTTCATTTTCGTTTTATTTAAGAGGGCTATAATTGCGTCAGATTTCACGCGACCGTCCTTTCTGTAATAAAGATCGCGTCGTTTACGACTCACGTATTCAGCAGCGACGGTTATTTATACTCGCTCTAATGAAAAAAGCGATTCTCCATCATACGTGCCCACGGATAATCAGCAATCTGATTTATTCAAGGAAACCTTTTTGCAAACAACATTCGACGTTTTATCGAGTGGCCTTCGGATGGAATAAATATGGCCGAGGGATCGCGCCCAAGTAACTGATAGTAGAAGATTAATACTGCTTAGCGCGCAGGACAAAAACTCAGGTCGTCCTACTTCGCTTTTTGTTGCAGCGACTTCAACAGCCTGAACAAGGACGATGTGTACAGAAACAACGAGCTGGCTTTCCGAACGGCCGAGCAGCATCTCGGCATCCCTGCGCTCCTGGACGCCGAGGACATGGCGTCCTGCGCGGTGCCCGATCGATTGTCCATTCTCACCTACCTCTCGCAATTCTACCAAACTTTCGGAGGTGAGTCGACCGTCTCGCGATATTTTTGCGCTAAAAGTCGGGCTTTATTAAAGAAAGCAACGCTCGCATTCAGAATCAGACGTCTCGGACGTCTTATTACGCGAAGAATAAACATTCTCTGGCGCGCGTTCCCGGAATGCGTAGAAAGATTTAATTAAATTCATTCCTTGATTTGTTCGCCTCGCTTCGTTAGCGTGCCGAGTTCTCGAAATACTGAAATAATTCAAGCATGCCTAACACCGGCGGCCGCATTCAGCAGCTTCGTATTTTTTTGTCGGAAGATATTTGGACCTCTGACCCAAATAAGTACGTCGCGAATAGTTTGAGGAATACACGATGATTCTGGTGCCAGTTTTTGTTTTCAATCTGGCTATCGATCGCCCTTTTCATCGCTCCTCCCTAGATAACTCTATCGGATACAATCCCGTCGTAAAAAGTACATCGCAGATTTTTTTTCCCCTGGAGGGAACGGTTTTTTGCGCTCGTGGTCGATCATCGCGGTGTCTCTTTTATCATTCAACGCGAATTTTACAGAAAGAAATTGTTATGCAAACTCAATTTGCGTAATTCACTTTTCCCCCCGTCGTGAAAGATCGATCTTTATATAATTCTTATCGAAACTACGATAAAGAGCGAGTAAATTTGATTGTGCTTTATATGATTAAAAATTTCCTCGAGGTTTCCTTAATTCGCGTCGCGTCTCCCTTATTATACCGTCTGTAACTCCGATTTGAGAAGCGCGCGGAGCTGCGAAAAAAGCATTTTATCGGCACACACATCATGTTCGTTTTCAGGTTGAAATCAGGCGAGTCCAATCGACAGGCGTGACGTTCGAAACGTCGCAACGCATTAATGTCTCGCATGCTCGACAGGATCGCACAGCCCGTTACTAAATGGGCCAAATAGGCCGCGCCGCGAGCGCTCGTGTCAGCGATTGGTTTCTAGCTTTCTCCTCTTCGCGGACCGGCGTATCTCTCGCGCACAATTGTCCCTTCGATTAATATCACACGCGTGACGCCTGTCGCGGAAGTTGCGCTACATACAAGCCGGGAGGTCGTTATATCGGTCTCCGACAACGCGAATCTCTGGGAGACGCGAGATGCACGGATCGTTCGGGAATACCGAGTTAATTATTTTTTCCTCTCGATCAACGTTTTCACGAAGTAGACGTAACATCTCGATTTCCTTTTAAGTCCCGTTCGAGTCACGACGAATGTATCGCAAATTTGGATCTCGTCTTGTCTCGCAGCGCGGCCGCGGCGTCTTGCAAAAAGCGCAGGTACACTTCTGTCGATGTTTAATTCCGCCGTTTTTTATCGGTCCCGCCGCGGCCTCTGATTATCAGAGGCGCAATTAGCCGGCAGTCCGATTGCGAGGCTGGCTTTGAAAATTTGAGTAGCCACTTGTTGAGCCGCCGCAAGATTTGCATTCCTTTTTCCGCGGCTTTTTCGCCGCTTTCCCATCTCGATCGGAAAATAGCTGCCGCTAGCGACGGCATCGACCCTTTGCGTTATCGTTTACAACCACTTGTTGAACGAACGTTATTATGTCGTCCTCGCCGTTTGCTACGAAATTTTCGTTCACCTTTACGGCGACATACGCAAACGAGTCGAGGTCGCCTCGCCACTTGTACGCGACAGTTACGCCTGTCGGGCAAGATTAATTTTTCTCAACGTGTTCCTAGACCCTGCCCACTAGTTTGTGCCGTAATTATTAAAGATAACAAATTTATCCTGTCTCACGCGAGAGCGGTGTTTGTTTAAGAATTTTCTTAAAGAGCGAAATTAACCATACGAGCCTCTCTCGTCATTTATTAAAGGGCTGTTCGCGATAATATAACGCCTGAAACTTTGAAAGGCTAAACTTTAACGGTAACTCCGAAAGGATATTTCATGTATCGCGATCCTTTTTCCTCGCCGGCCTCTGCATTAAGAAGATTGGCGTGAATTATTCAATTTCTAGCTGCCGGCTCCGCGCTCGCTTTGAAACCCGGCGGCGTTTCGTTACGCAAATGTCGATGTTATAACGTGCCTCTCGCGCGTCGTGATCTCTAATCTTTTCTCCACTATCCCTCTCTCTCTCCCCCGCTCCCGTGCAATAATCGCGCTCGCGTTGCGAGAACGGGGAAGCGCGCGACTTGCGTAAGGGGATATCATTCGTGCTTGTTGTGCGCCTCTACGCGTCGCTAGAGACGAGATATCCGCGGCGCGGCCATAATCTATTAAAAAGTCCACCTTTTTCCCCATCTTCTAATCTCGTGGAATTCCAAGTCTCCCGCAGATTAACCTTTGAACGGCGACGGTTAATTTCGATCGCGGGAATAGGAAGACGATCCGTTGCGTTGTATAATAAATGCCCGGCTCGGCCGCAAATTAACGCGCGATCGTGAGGACCTATACCGTTTCCTGAAATCACTACCTACAACGAGGAAATTGCCGCATTGCTCGGTAGCCGACGTCCTGCCCGCTTTATAGCTACATTAGGCCGCGCTCCCGCGGTCGGGATTAGACTCGCCGCGGCGCGGCGCTTCTTTCGACCCGGACGATAGCAAGCTGGACGTTTACAAGCGGAAACTGGAGATGTACACTTATCGAATCTTGCTACCGCGGAAGATGTACTTTCAACCAACTCTGTACTTACAACGCGCGTCGCGCTCGGCCCGGTTTTGACCGCGCCAGTGATAAAACGAAAGAATGGAATGAGAGATAAATGAACTTCCTCGAAGTCTGGTTATTATATTTTATTTTGTAATCCGCATTTCGCATCGCCGTCCCTCACACGGGCGGGGAGACCGCGCGGAGAAACCGTCACGTGAATTTACACTTTGGATCACGCGGGTTGATTGGCACCGGCGTAAATAAGTGATTCTATGCAAACGCGCCGAGTTGGATAACTTTTCTTCGTACCTTTTTCTTGCAAAAAAAGTCAATATTGTCGTTCAAACAGAAGCGTATATTTCCGCTACTACCACTCCGCCGGCCACAATAGTAGTACTTTTAGCGCTCCGCGCATAAATATTCACCCTACGAAGGAAACTTCGGGACGTTCCGTAAACCACGTCGACGTTTCGAGACAATTGAAATGAAACAGCTACTTCTTCTCGTTAAAAATACAGCTTTTTGCGCTCCAAATGTCCTCTCACAATGTCCATGTTTCCCAATAAAAGTTATTATTTTAGTAATGAAAAACAACGGCCAATAATAGGGAATTAAAGAAAATGTTACGTTTTATCGCAGGTTCTTCACCCAGCCGTCTGGCGATGAACAGAACGACCGAAACCACCGACGAGAGGATTGCCCCTGTTCCGGAATCTCCTAAACAAAAGGTACACCATGATTATGATTACAACACGATCAATCAGTCGGTCGTTCGTGCGATCGAGGCAGACACGCTTTTCGTAACTTTCTTTTGCCCGGCTCCCTCCCTTCAATGAACGACGTTACGCAATTTTATACGTAGTAGTGTCGTAAGTACCGCGGGCTTTCCAAGCTCTCTCAAGCTTTTCCAAGAGTGGAGAACCGCCACGCGTCGTAATACGCTGAGTGATACTCCTCGTTACTCCTTACGCAATCGCGAGTCACCTTTACGCGAGAGCATGTACCATACGAGACGGCTATTCTTGCAAATCGTTTCATTCTGCTGCACGTTAAGTTTTATCCTGCAAATGAATGCGATATCGCGAATTAGCGGCGATCGGACGGACTTTGTGAGTCACATGTTTACGTGACTTGGACGCCACTCAGTGTGTTAATAAATCATCTTGTCTCCTCCCTCTAATTTTTTCACCTCTCTCTCTAACCACACGTATTGCGTATTCATTGCGAGACCAAGCGATGCACTTCGCCGTTCATTTTCGGACATTCGCGTTTAGGCGGCTCCGAAAAAAAAAATCGAACTCGGACTTTCCCCGCGGTAGAACGCAGACGAGAATATCGAGGAGAGTATCGCCCGTTCATGCGCGGTTTACCTTGACACCGGCGTCATTCCACGTTGCAACAACAGGCAACAACAAATGCCATCGCCGTTGCGTTTGCGTAATCACGCGCGTATTATTGACACACACGCGCGCGCGCGCACGCGTGTCCCCCTTTTTCCATATATATATAGATATATATTCACCCTTTTTCCATTATCTCGCTTGATGACCGGTCGAAGATGAGAGCGTAGGCGGCGAGAGATAGGTCTGACGCTCGTCCACACGATCGCACACACGTAGTAACACACGCGCACCCCGCGCATAGGCGATCGATTGTATTTTTGTGTCGACCACATTTCAGGATCCCTCTCAGTTTTACGTGTGCGACCAAAAAATTGATAGCGATAGATGGACGTAGTGTTATGCAATGCGGAAACTGTGCTGTTTGCCTTACGTAAAGTATCTTGCACTTTCCGTTGGCTTTGCTGTCTTCTGCGAATGATTAATTGCGGCCGCTCGTCGATGTTTTGGAAAATGTGTTAGTTTCTCTATGTGCGAAACTTATGTCCTTGTACAAGTACGAAAGTCTGTGATGTCTGTTTCCATTCTGTCACCATCGCGAAATGAAACTTTTGGCGTCCTTTCTTGCGGGCGTTCGCGCGACGCAGAGTCGGGCCGTCGCGGTCTCGTAAATCGTCGATTCTTCCGCGTAGAAAACGACTCGAAGACACGTCGAAGGTCACGGAGCGAAGAGACCCCGACGAGAAGGAAAAAAGAGCGCGCGCAGTTGGCGTGCACGATATCTGTCTCGGGGATCCGTCCGGCCGGTGATTTCGTGGCCGGCAATGACCGCTTCTGTCAGTCATGCCGGCCGCCTTCGTGATCCCGATTCCTGGGCTCTTCCTCGTACCGATGTCCGCTATTGCTACCTAGACCGATACGGGCCGATCTTCCTTAATAAGCGGTCGGGCGAACGTTTGCATTCGTCAACGGCAGCGAGAACACGGGGGAGAGAGAGAGAGAGAAGTAATGCGCCGTCGGAGGATTTCGGGGTCGAGCGAGTCGCGGGGAAATGGGACTGCACGGTGCGTCCAATTTTTGCGTTCTAGCTCCAATAACACCGATAGTTATCCACTCTCTTCCCCTGCCCGCCGGCAGACCCTTGCGCGCGAAACAGCACGCGAGCGAATCGAGCCTGGCTCGAGATGGTCGTGAGCAAGAAGTTACCGTTGCTCCGAAACGAGGCGTAGTTTGCTCGCGAATTTCTTCAAGGTCCCGTCCGTCGGTGTTCTCGACGTTATTTCCGAGCGACCGCCAACTCCGCGGAAACAGAGACCGGAGGTAGTCCCTGCTCTACGGGACTCGGGAAAATGTTGCCCGAAGTGGAAGTCACGCGAGCGTAGATCAGATTCTGTTACGAAGTTGTGACAATTTCGATGACAAGACGGCGGCGAAACCAGCGCGTGTTGGCGAACGGATCGGGGAGTCTGAAGGCGCGACGCGACGTATATTACAAATTGAAAACAAATTCTAATTAAAAACGAATTAGAAGAATCTTGTAGGATTGATCAAATATTCTGGTTATTATAATAGGAATTCTGATTGTTATAAGTATTGAGTTCTACTCTCTAAAAATGAATTGGTAGAAATTTGACTGATTTTGTTAGTGAATTTATTTTTCACTGATAAACAATGATTCGTGTTACGTGTGACACTGTGCGCGTCACGCGCAGTGTGATTGAACACCGCTATAATTCTACTGCATCAAGCGGTAAAAACTAAAAAATTCACTAAATAATTCAATGACTAGCCACTTATTACCAGTAGTATATTTATCACTATTTGATATACACTGTTAAATTTGTAGTGTCAAATTATTATACTCAATTTTTAACTATTCCACTGTTCCTACTCAGTATTTCATTAATTCTGACCAAGAGGAAGGTGAAATTTTGACTAACATGGAAGTTAAATTAGAAAAATTAACAACATATTGAGTAAAACCTACTCAGTATGTCGCTAATTATATCTCATTGTTTTACAATTAGTCAAACTAGCCGAATATTGAGTAGGAGCAGTGGCAACCCATAGGAGTTTACAGTGTAATGATTATACACTGATTTATTTTTAGACAGTATTATAATAACCAGAATTTCTATTATAATAACCAGAATATTTGATCAATCTTACAAGACTTTCTGATTCGTCCGTTTTTAATCAGAATTTATTTTCAGTGTACGAAACTCCCGGCTGTTATTTCTGAAGATACCGTGCGTATATATCAAGTTCGCATTAATTACTCTTATCGCGGTCTTCCCCCGTCGAAGCTCGACCCACGCGCCATAATTTCCTGCCGCGAGGCTTCGTCGGTCAGTTTTCCTTACACTACGCTCGAAGCTTCGTCAGTTTTCCTTACACTAGTCACGCTCAGTCACGGTTGATTCCGTAAAGTTGCCGAAAGATCGAAGCGAAGAAAGGAGCGTTTTTCAAAGAATTGTAATTCCCGGTCTTATGACCCGGTTCGTCGAAAAGAAACGAGTCGTGGAACGGCGTGGCGTATCCGTTCTCGCGTGGGTCGAATTTCGTTCATTACGGCTCGCATAACTGCTCGCTCGTAGTTGAAAGCCGACAGGCCTGAGTCACCCGCAGACCTGTGCGCTTATGCAAGGCAAACGCGGACTATCCATCTGGTCGGTATGAAAAGAAGAAAATCGAGTTTTCTCTAAAAGTCGCTCGGCGGGTTCTTCCAAGCGAGGGGCGAAGTGAAATAAAGTTTTATACGAACGCGAAGCGAGAGCGCACGCAAGCGTAAGTATCTCGCCTGCGAAAACGATCCGCGCGTCCGAGTTCAAAGTTCCCCGGGGGAAACTGTCGTGTCCTCGCGCTGAACCGTGTGTGCCAATCCCATCTCTCATCGTTTATTTTTGTTCTCCAGGAGGAAAGCTTGGACTTAATGGGGCAATATAAACCTGAAATATTCTGCTAGAAGGTAATTTCGCTTTGTCGTTATTGTTTTGCTTGCCTTATGGTTGATCGTTGTTGGGTAACTGCATGCTGGCATGCTCTGACACACATACACGCACACGCACACTTACAGCGCGATTATTTGGATAATACACGGTGTGATTCGAAAAAGACGATAGATTTGTATCCGATGGATTTTATTATATTTTTCCCTCCCCCATTAACGGAGAAGGAACGTGTAGAAGTAGCACGCGGTCAAGCTGGACTCCGAAAGGAGGCGAGAGAAAAAGAAGTAAGTTTGCGAGGCTCACTCGGCCTCAACTTGACTCGGTTCTGCACGACACAGCCGGAATGTCTTATTACTACTCGTAGAAATTGTCACGTTTCCCCGTGTCATGCTGGCTAACGACACTGACGAGCGGCGTGGCGTTATTCACCGTATGCATTCTACGGGTTTCTTTTTTTTTTAATTTCACAATGCACGCATAGACGCGACTCGTCGTCCACGTCCAATCGCCGGATCCGTTTGCGCTTTACCTCTCGCTGGAGAACCAATTCGTGCTGCGCGAATGCCCGTTCGCCGCGAGAGAGCATCGCGAATTTCAAGCGAGTTGCAGAATGCGAATCGTCGTCGCGGAAGTCCCGTCACGTTTCCCGCGACCGGGGATCGCCGTCGCTCTGTCGCAATAAACAAACCCGTACGATGTACCGCAGTGAAAGAAAAATATAGTTGTTTTTAGCCTCAACCATAATTTTATAACGTGTATTTCACATGAGGATGCATATAGTAAAGTTAATCATATTTATGTTCATTTCTATCAATGTAGATTAACTTTAACCTCGGTTTAACTTACCTTGTATCTTTTAGGGCCTAAGCAGAATGGCTGACTTATTATTTCAAGATGTTATATCATTTAAGTCTTTGTCTTAAAATAACACACAATACTGTCTTATGTCTAAAGTCTTGTGCTATCTGTATTCACTTTAGACATAAGACAGTACCGTGCACATTACTTTAAGACAAAGACTTAAATCATAAAACAGGTCTTGAAATGATAAATTAGCTATTCTGCTTAGAACCTTACCAATTTTTAGAACTAGAGAAAGATAGATAAACCACATTGAAAGAAAAATATAATTACTTTTGGATCCAACCACAATTTTATAGTATTTCTAATGATAATTATGGTTAACATAATGATGCATATAGTTAAGTTAATCATATTTATTGTTAGAAATATTATAAAATTATGGTTGGGTCCAAAGGTAACTATATTTTTCTCTCAGTGCAAGATTAAAGTTGATCTACATCGGTAAAAATAAGCATTAGTGTTAGAAATATTGTAAAATTATTGGTTGAGGCCAAAAGTAACTATACTTTTCTCTCAGTGCGTGTATCGGTCGCGTTCTCGCAGCTTCGCTGCCGACTAAAAGAATCGACCACGGAGAACAATCGATCACCGTCAATTCTTCGGCGACGCGTCTCGCGCTGCTCCAGACGACTCGCGTTGGTCCTGCCGAAGAATGACCCGCGATCACGAGCCTCGGCCGATGAATTCTGACGCCGGAAGCGGGCCGTCCGGGAACATCCGCGGTATTTTGGGACGAGAACGCGCGCGCAGAGAGATCGAGTCGCGGTCCCATGACTCTCGCGCAACGTTTAATTGTGTGCCGAAAGCTCGCGGTCGCCTCGTCAACAATTACATTCGCTTCATTTGCAAAGTCTCCACGTTACAAAGCCCGGTGAACGCCGTGGAAGGTAATTAATCATGAGCGGCGGGCTCGCCGGAGCGCGACGTTCTATTTATATGTCATTGCCATTCGTTGCGTGTACTCGATGCATGCACACGCACGCACGCGCTCGCTCACGCAATAGAAATCGGACGCGCGGTCAGCAGCCTCTCCACCGCGAGAGTTCCACGCAGTCGAATCGTCACCGCGGGTCGTTTCCCGTCGCGCGAGAGAGATTCACGAAGAAAAGAACCGGTGAGAGAAACGTCGAAAATTCGCTCTCGATTTCTTTCCGTCCGGGGCAACGGCTCTAATTAAGCGAGATCATTTCTCACGCCCGGTGATTCTACGGCGCACAAAAAGGCTCGGGACAAAGAAAACGAGAGGGAGAGAGGCGCGACGAGGAGTACATAGCAAAGTGTTGTCCGGATTTTCAGTGGGGCCACGAGCGACGTGTCGTCGATAGTGGCGACGAACAAAGCCGGGTAACGTCTTGGTCAATTGCGCCGGCGATCAAATTAAGGATGTATCGGAGGTACAATCTTCGATAAAAGTACATGAAATTTGAAATACTTGAATATCTATACCTTACGCCTAGTAAATCTAGAGATGTAAGAAACTCGAACTATAACTGGAGTCTTATTTTTACTCCTAAAAAGGAGTAGAGAAAGGTACTTTTTATATTACAAATGTTTCTTTTCAAACATTATTTGTGATACTGATAGCATATTTTTGTCAATTTATAATTTATTTCTTCAAAACGATGTAGTGAAAATAATTGAAACTTGGTAGATAGTTTCAAGTATTCGTATACTAGATGCACAAAAAAATTAAAAACATTGATACCATTTCTTCAATATTTTTATTCTTCAAGTCCCTTTCCATTAGAATACGTGGGAAATCAGTGAAAATTAAAATCGTTATTACTCAGCTGTTTAGTGGATTCGTTAAAAGTTTTTTTTGTAGCACATCAGGAAGGCTAAAGAACAATTTCATAAATTTTTATCGACTTGGTACTATTTCGAAGATAGCTCAGATACATCATTAATTAATCGTGCGCGAAAATCGACACTCGCAGACTTGTTTGTACTCTCGTGAATTCGTCGATGCGAAACGGCCGGCAGCGTTTCGGCAGGAGCGCGGCGTTTTCGAGGCAGATCCGTTTAATTAGTCGTGAATAATGACATTATGAACGCGCCGATAAAAAATTTATTGATTCTCGATACGCATGCGATAACACGCCACGTTTGAATAATGTACATACCTTTATTAGCCTTCGATACATCTGCGATATAGCGCAATGTTTATTTAACGCGTGAGGAGAAAGCGATCGCGATGCGAAATCGCGGAGGCGAATCCTTCTTCTTCTTTTTTTTTCTTTTGTTGTATTAACTCGCGATCGATCGCCGCTTTATTTAACCCGCCTATGGAAAACTCGTGCGCGTGGTGTCGATGAAAGTTTAATGCGGATCGATCTTGCGGTTAGCAACCTATCATCCGTGCAATTTTTCAGCGGGAAGGATTAGCATGCGGACTTTTAGTCCGCACGGATGGATGACGCGACGAAAGATGCTCGGGAGATATGCAGGCTAATCATTATTCATCGCTTTTTAATTAAATCAGTTTTCCTTCAACACGAATCTCATTTGCATTTGCGTAATAAATAATCGGTAATAAACTTTTCATGATTTCTACACGTCTGTTGGAGAGAGAGAGGGAGAGAGAGAGGAAAGGAAAAAGAGAGATTTCTTTAAAATCGTTCACGTTATCGAATTATCGAATCAATTTTCTATCTAGTAATGTCAGAAATAATGCTCAATAAAACGTCCGTATTATTGGAATATCATGAAATTTTTCAATGTACTCTGTCGAATGTCGCTAGACCGCGGGAGCAAATACAAAGAATTTCGCAAAAATCTTTCCACGTTCTTACGTCAATACTCGGGAGGTTCAAAAGGGAATTCTAGAAAGAATATTCGACACGCAATCACCGTCCTTTTCAATCCCAGTCCCGACGAACGAGAACGTTGCCGCATTTCATTTTTCCGCGACAAAGATTTAACGTGACGCCATTCTTTTCTTATCCTACGCTCGCAAAGCGAACGTTCTCATTATTACACGGCCGCGTGATATATACTACGTACCGTCCGTACGCCCGCGCGTTCCGTATAGAAGTCACACACCGATCCGATGCATTATTGGATTCACCGGACACACTAGATGCATAACGCGATAATATGGGAGATGTATGGCCGGCCGCCTATTGTGGAAATTCGCTAGCTGTGTAAAAGACCGACACACGAGTAAGCTCGATATCCAATGGCTCGTTACAAATGCGCGACCTACAATTTGCCAATATTTATCTCCAGCTGTACGCTTTTCCCGGCCGAGAGGGGAAAACGATTTCCGCAATAGAGAGTGATAACGTCGTAGAATTTCGCGCCATATAAAAATTCAACGCCTCCTAACAGATTTATGAGGGTCGCTTCGATTTCGGAATAATTGCGCGAGCGTACGCGAAAACTAATTTAGAGAGCGATGAAGTTTCCGATAAAAAGTTTCCGGTGATGGTAGCGGGGTAGCGGTGGTGATGATGGTGGTGGTGGTGCTGCTGATGATCGGTGGTAGGCGTTTGCATAAAATCGCGTGCACTTTATTTGCTACTACTACGTTAGAAACGAGTAGATAAAAGAATAATGACGGTATGCCCCGATATGTTCGACCTGATAATGCAGGTGGGGTCGCGTCTGGGGATGCGGAGGGATCCATGCGCCGCATGCGGGCTACCGGTCTTCCTGGCGGAGAAGCTGCTGATAGCCCGCGCTCCTTATCACCGTACCTGCTTCCGGTGTGCCCGCTGCAGCAACCAGCTGACGCCGGGCAACTACTACGAGACCGAGGAGGGTCAGTACTGCTGTGAGACGTGTCCGGACGAGGAGGAGACCGAGAACGTGCTCCACAAGTACACCGAGTCGGCGATGTCCAGCGTGGAAAGGGAGAAGAATGAACCGGGACCGCTCAGTGACGAGGAGAAGACGGAGAGAAAGGTCAGTTTCCGCGCTTTCAAATTCGAATGATTAAATTTCTGAGGAAAAGTCGACTGACGAGGCTTCGTTGTGTGCGCAGGGTGTACTGGAGAACGCTGCAGTGCCCGATTTGATCTCCCATACGTCAGAAATGCGCAAGAGTTTCATGACCAGTCACCTTCTTTCCGAGAAGCTCGACGGGTCTTCCGTGAAGGACACGTTCGCGAGCACGAAAGACGTTGACTCGGATCGTCATGAGGAAACAGAAAGCAGGGTCGGCTCGGCATTCCCAGACGACGACGAGAACGAGGAGGAAGAGGAGAATGATGATGAAGATGAGGAGGAAGAAGAGGAGGAGGAGCAGGAATCCCGCAGCTCCGTGACGGATTCCCTGGATATGGAGGAGTCCAACGTTGAGCGATATGATGTACATAGTGCGTTAAATAGCTTAGACATTAGGAGCGACGAGGATCTGCGACCGACTGCCATTTCATTCCATGACATAGGTAGGAAAAGAGGAGAGGAGGATACCAAAGAGTCGCCAGGACGCGCCGGTGAACGAGCCAATTCCGAGACGAAACTGTCATTGGTTCAGAAGAGACTCCAAATGTTTGAGGCTCGGGACAAAGTGGATCATGTCGATAAGACGGTTCAAAGCAAGAATAGAAATGCAGTGACTCAGGCGGTCACAAAGGTTCAGGGCGACTCCTGGGACCTGTCCCCGGATGTTCTTCCAATAAATGAGGAAGAACACCCGGAAAAGAGGCTCGAGGAAGATTCGATAATTAAAAATACTGATAAACGTGAAGACAACTTTGAGAATGTCGGCATACAACAAAAAGAAGACACGAAGATTACAAATAACGAGAAAGATGAGGAGAATTTTTCAAAGGATATCGAACGGGCGAATAACGAAGAACGTCTCGATAAAGATAAGCATATAAAAAATAGCTTGAAAGTTACAAGTATCGAAAGACGAAAGGAGAGTTTTGCGAAGCTCGAGAACGAGCATAGCGAAGACAATGAGATAAATGAGGGACATTACGAAAATGCCATGGGAAGCAGTGTGTTGACCGCCAAAGGCATCAATTTAAGTGACAACGAGGATTATCCGGAAGACCTGAATCCCTTCAAGAGTGACGAGAAGGACAATGCCGAGGAGGGCAAACCACGGACTGTGATGAACAGCTCTAGGAACAACAAAGTGTCGACTAATCCATTCGACAGCGAGGACGAAGACGTCGAGGAACCAGAAGCACCAAAACCGGCGGCGAGGAGTAAACCGGAAAATCGGGGAATGTCCACGACCAAGCGGGTCCTGGCTGCGCCGCAAATTAATCTTAATCCATTCTGGAGCGATGACGAAGAGGAGCACGATAGCGACGAAGAAAGACAAGACACAACGTCTGAAAGTGTGCCTGTACCAAAACCGCGTACTATCAAGTACGTTTTGCATGTTTCGTCATTTTAGTATTACTTTATGTACTAGATAACTAAAATATTACGCTAATCTCTTTTTTTATTATTCTAACAGGACCACTCTCGAGGTAAGCACACCACGGAGAACCGCTCTAGACCGCGGAGGCGTGTACGCGTCTAACAGTTCCTTAACCAGTTCCGAATCAATCACAACTACTCCCGGTGGAACGTACAGGAAGAAAAAACCTGCCCCGCAGCCACCGGTTGCAAAAGAACTGTTTCCGTCTGAGCAACACGAGTCGCCTGTATTCAAATCGAGTAACAGCACATTGCCGCATCATGTAAGTCTTAAGATATATCATTTTCTTTAATTTAATCGTTTTTCAACCTTCAAATTTGACTGAAAAAATTTATAACGTTACATGTACTGTATATAATACATATAATACAATTGTATATATGTATATATAAATCTTGAAAATGTTTACCGTTTGATTCTCTCTCGCGATAAAGGACTCGCCTCGTACAGCGCCACGAGCTCGAAAAACTAAACCGGCTCCTCCGCCGCCAATGCTAACCAGCACACCTCGTAATATATCGATCAGCAATGCGTTAAATTTTGATGAGTCTCCTATAATCAAGCTTCGCAGCGATGATCGTAGCTTGAACATGTGGGAAGATCAGAAGACAAACAAAGACGAGGCGAATCGAAATAGACAAAGTTTGAGCAGCATTTCGTGCATCGACAATTCCTCCTATACATCTTACACTGACAAAAGTGTGCAAGGAAAGTGGAAGAGGAAAAAAGGTCCCGCTCCACCGCGACCAATTCCGCACAAGAGAAAGGTAAATCTTATCTTTTAGTGTAAGACGTGTTTGTTATATAAAATATTTCGTGCAAGTTTTTATATAAATTTTTCGACATTAAAATTCAAATTTCTGATGAATCAGATTTTAAGAGCATATAAATAAATAAAAGATAAGATTATATATATCGTTTTTAATTGTAGATCAAAGTGATATCTATGAAAGACGTGAAAATAGAATTGGATGAAATAGAATTGCAACAGCAAGGCTTAGAAAGACAAGGTGTGCGATTGGAACAATTGATACGAGATAAATCCGAATCTGGACCTAGAACAGACGGTAAGAATCGCCTATAATAAATAACGTATTAATAATGTAATAAAGATAATTTATATTTAATATATTTAATTAACAGATTCGTCGCTCAGTACGGATGTGGAGGAACTGGTCTTAGAGTTGTTTGCATTAGTGAACGAAAAAAATGAATTATTTAGAAGACAGGCCGAATTAATGTTACTGCGAAGGCAACAAAGATTAGAAGAAGAACACGTTGAAGTGGAATATCAAATACGATGTCTTATGTGCCAACCAGAAGCTACTAAAACGGACTCCGATAAACAAAGAGAAGAAGCATTGATACAAAGGTAATTTCAGAGAAAATATCTCATGAAATAAAATATTTAAATGTTAATTAAGCATAAGAATATATAAATGCTTTTCTTTTTCTCTAGGTTAGTAGAAATTGTAGAGAGAAGAAACGAAATTGTTGAATGTTTAGAGATGGATCGTCGAAGAGAGGTGGAGGAAGATAGAAGTATAAATAAACATATGGGTTTATTCGCTGGTAAGCAACGTGACGATAGATATAAAATACGATGTAAACTTTCGTTTGAATAGACATTTGTCTTTCAGCGAGGAACAAGAACGAGCTATCAGGCAAAGATAATGATTCGTCTAATGCAGGGAAAACGAAAAAGGGAAAAACGAAGGAGAAAATTAAAGAAAAAAAATTAAAGAAGGCCATGAAAAAGGATGCCGACAAGGATGTGGATGAGACTGAGATGAAACTCAAACGCCATAACAAAAGAAAATGGTTTTGAGTTGCAACAGTGTTAACAGTTAATGAATATGATAAATATATAAAATACTTTGTATTTAATACTTTTATATATATTTTTAACACTTTGTTATTTATATATATAGGAATTTATGCTAAGGTTATTAATAAAATTGCCCGTTTAATTACTCCTAGCCTGATTGCTTCCTAATTGTGTTATCTGTAATCAGATAAACAAATTGCTTGCCTAATTATAGGTAAATGATATCAAAATTAAATTACTGTCAAATTTTCTGAAAAATCTTCAATATCCGAACGGGCGCGTCAATCGATTGTATCGACATAGTCCATTTTTGCAAGCTACAATCTTCAAAAGCAAGCTCGCAATTTCCTAAAATGAAAAAAATATTCAATTTTATTGGTATTTAAACTTTCCCTCCTATAAAGCTCTTAGTTTTTAATTGACAAAATACAATGAACGAGATACCTAAATGCTCCAAAAATTGTGAAATAGTATCTTCATTACGAATTGTTGCAGCGAAAATAGCGTAATTGTTTGACGTTAAAAGGCATTTTAATCCTGATGTTAATGGACCGAACGAGTTGCTCTCATACAGAATGTCGGCGGCAATAATTACGTCGGGCCGCGACAAACCCTCTGATACATATTTACCAATATTCTCCCATTTCAAATCAATTACTTGAACGTCGATTTGCTCGTAATTTAATTGCAACTTTAGCTTTGATGTTGTTTCAGATGTATTCGATAGTTTGCATCGCTCGTTCGATAGGAAATTGAGTTTTACATTCTCACACAACATGCCTAATACCGTTGGATGACAATCGGAGAAAACATATTGTTTGGGAGAACATACACTAATTACGCTCATACCAGCCAATCCAACTCCACAACCAAGTTCCAATACATTTTTCCCATAAAACTGTCCCATGTTTTCTGCGCACCATTGACTCAACACTACAGCACCCTGTCAGTATATTGCAGCTGATGTATATATTTGACTTGAATAATTCTTAAAAATACTTCTTGAGCAATTTGAACGTTTGGAGATCACGGAGAGAAATTGAATGTAAGTACCTGCCAGCTACATAAACCTGTAGTTCCTTCAGAGATCATATTTGTACTCTCCTTTAACGTAATGCAATTTAATGTACCATTTTCTATTAAAAAATGACGATAATGCACAGATTCTTCATCTGGCAATGATATTAATCTACAATACGTTGTGTATAAATCATCATGAATTTCATTACCATCTTTCTCAATCTATATCACATGTAATAATAAGAAAAAATAATTTAGTGCCTTTTAATCTGTGTGATAACAAATTATATATTTTATAAATATACCTTTTGCATAAGTAATTTCAAAAATGCTTTCTGGTATGAAGTTTTTATCGGATATTGCTTAATTAAGTCACTATTTATCGTTTTATCTAAAATTTGCTTTTGGATATCTAAATCGAGACCACAATTATCCAATGCCTGCAAAACATTTCTTTTATATTGTTAAACTATCGTTCAGTCACAAGTAGCGAGACATGATAACAGGTATAGTGATGTATATACCATAAGATCCACTTTATTTAACGCAGCACAGCAAAGAAACTGCTTCGTTAAATAATTCACGACGTTAACATCGTGTCTCATGTTGTTATCCATCAGTTTGACTTAAAAAGAAGCTTAAAGACAGTCATACACATTTCTCTGTTTAGGTTACAGCGAGTAAAAGATTGCTGACGGACATATTACTTCCGTAAAAAATAAGGAGCACTAAAGTATGCCATATATAAAATCACATCACGCGCGAAATATTTTGTCGCAATTTTTTCCCTGATGTTTTTATGCCCAGTTAAAGCACGACATATATAAGCATTTTGTGAAAAATATATTCTAATATATCTTGCTTATAGCCCTAAGTTAAAATACATTCTTGGCTAAAAAGGTTGAAGCATTTTCGATAGTTTTTAGAACGCAGTAAATATTTAATAGAAAAAGTTCTTTTTTTTATTAAAAAATGTATTCTAGTAAGAGAAAATGAAATTTTTTTTATTAATATCATCTTTTTATTAATACTTTGCTCATTTTTGAGAGTTTAAGATTTCTGCTGCCCAATTTTAAAATTTTTTTTATTTCTTACATAAATTCTTTTTAAATTTTTATAAATTCTTTTTTAGAATGAATTAGTTACATGTTTCTTATTAAATTACCTTCTTTTAATATTTTGCCAATTTTTGAGACTTTAGATTTTTGTAGCTCAATTTTTCATATACTTTTAAAAAATGTTTGTTAATATTCTTGTCTTGTGCTTATTGAACTGTAGTCTCTTAATAATTAGTCAACTTTCTAAAAGTTTTAAAAGACAACTGTTTACGCTACTTCCTCATGTTTATTTGATGGAACTACTCCATATTCTTACAACATACAATATGACAAAAGGCCTTATGAGGCCTTGCACTTTACACTGTAAAGTTTACAGAGGTCAATTGAGCGATACGTATACGTATCTATTATTTCCGTTAAAGCTACGTTTTGATTGGTCACCACGCGAAACATTAATTATTCTTCGAACGTCGCTGCGTTGGGCGAGTCCCAATTGTCCACATTGCCTATTGGCTAACTTATGTCCATTTCTACCAATGCAGATTAACTTGAATCTCGATTTAACTTACTTTTCATCTTTTTCTAATTCTTAGGACTAAACAAAGATAGAGAGTAAATTAAACCGAGATTAAAGTTAATCTGCCGTGGTAGAAATAGACATTAATCGGTGATTTTAGATTAATCGGAGCTTGATAAAAGTCGTCCGTAACATAAAAATTTCTGATTGGTGGTCCAGGAGAAATACTCCAGGAATCGGCCGCTGCGAATGGCCGTGCGCAATTGGGACGATCCCGCTGCGCGGATGCTTCCGCGAATTCCCTAGGGCCACATCCAATAGCGTCTCCAGCCAAGTGTCGCTGGAAACGTACTCTGAAATTGCAGTTCTTCAAATTCGGTTTGACTGATCTTCGGGTATCCGTCAGTGTCCGCGCTCCGCGTTCTGGAATTATGGCTGATTCGGGCCTAAGCCTAGATGATATAATTAAAAAGTCAAAGACGGTTGGAATGCGGGGCAGAGGAGGGTAAGGAGCGAATATTCAGCAAATTGCAATTTTGCAACGGGGAACTCGCTGGCCTCACGCTCGCGATGTACGTTTATAACCTTGATGCGGCGATCCAAATTGCCTTCGTTTGATAACTCCCGTCGCCGTGGAGTCGCGACGTGAACCGTCTGCTACTAGCAGCCGTGAACAGGTCGCCGGCGCAAAGTCTGTCGATTTCTCAAGTGATTTGCTTTACGTTTGCACGCCTCGGCGAAAGACTTGCTCCGCGATTTCTAGACGCTACGTAAAGAGACAGCGTTCGCGGTTGTCTTTCCGACATGACTTTCTTTCATTATATTACGAAGCAAACTAAGAAGATTGGAAAACTGACCGTTTGTACAATTGCAGGATACGTAGGGGCGTCAACAGGGGGTCACGAGCGAACGGCTCCGTGAGAGGACGTGGCTCTCATATAATCACGGATGCGCGGTTTAAGATAATACAGAAGAACCGGGAGAAGCTCACTGATGCCAGGGACAAGCTCGCCGAGATAGCGAAGCAGAGCGACGCGCGGCTCAAGTTAGATAAGATTCGCGCGACCCACTACAAGAAGGTAAACGCCCAGCTTTCGGGAATCTCGCGCAAGACCGGACGAAACGGCAGGCTCTCGTTGTCAACGAACAAAGTGCCACATTTAATGCAGCACGTGTTACCGCCGAATATTCCGAACAATTATATGCCGCCTCCCACGAGAACGGTCGGATATCGACCACCTCTCTCCGAGCCTCATTACTTAGGAGACATGAGTATGGATTATACTGATGGTATGTGAGGCCTAATGTAAACATATGTTTCAGAATTCAAAATACTTGAACCTTTCCTATTATACCGCCTTACGCTGATATTCTATGATATCTATTATATAGAGTTTTATTTTGTATCAATATTAATGATAATTTTATAATAATTTTATTTTCTGATAATATTCATACAAGTATTAATATTGATATTAGAAAAAGACAATAGAGAATAGCATGGGATGGTATAATACAAAAAGTTCAAATATTTTATTAGTATTTAATAATAACTTTAATAATAACTTATCCTTTTAGATTATCTAACTGATTCGCCTTCATTGAGGAGGACTGTGAGTAACGAGTACGCGCCAACGCCTCCGCCTCCACCTCCTGTGTTCAGTATTAATCCGATTTCTCCTTACACCTGGGTTAAATCCAGAAATACTAATGTAACTAGGATTCAAGCTCGAAAATCTGAGATAGAGAAAGAACGAGAAAGGCAAAGAGATTACAAACTTGCTGCACGCTCCGCGATGGTAAAAAATTTCGTTATACTTTTATGTGAGATTTGCATAATTTGTAATCCGTTAATTCTATATAAATTTTTCTTTGATCTAGGCAAAGACTACTTCACCCCCTTACAAAGAAGATTGGAGTTTCGGTACAAAATCAAGGTAAATATCTACAGATATCTTGTAGAATATTAAAAATTCAATTAAAAAATTAATTGATCAATCATTGCAAACGGACATTTTACGATTTTGATTGTAGGACAATTGTAGCGGAAGAACCAGTAGATTCCAAGTACTACGAGTCCAGAAATCTTCGAGAAGTAGGAGTTAAATCACGTCTGGATTCCTCTACGAATAAAGTAAGAACAATGGGCGTTTTGTCGCGGCCGAAAACAAGTTCGAGTTCGTCGGCGCAATCAAACGGCTATCGAATTGTAGTATCCAACTTGCAAGCTAACGTTACGCAAGAAGATATCAAGGTGCAGCAAAATAAAAAAAAAGCTTATTTCTAAAAGTTCTCGCTGTAATGTCAATAAAAAAATATTTTTGCATTCTGTAGGAATTATTCGAAGACGTTGGAGAACTGCTCGTATCGAGATTAGTACGTCCGGGCACAGCAGAAGTAATTTATAAAACACTGAAGGATGCGACTAAAGCAGTTGAAACTTATCATAATCGACAATTAGACGGTCATCCAATGAAATGTCTTCTCGTTAATCCAAGACCAAAAAATAATCCAACTGGGCCAGCCGTTCGATCTCTCACGGAGTAAGTAGCAAACATTTTCCGTTATCGTACGCATCAAGCATACAGTTTATGGTATGTTATATGAGCCTGTTATTATTCTATTCTATGCTGAATCGTGTGATACATGAAAGTCGAAAGCAGCACAAATTCATTTATTTGGATCAGTGTCACATGAAATCATTACGTGTAATTTCTCACATCTAACATCATAATCTACTATGACTGCAGAAACTAATTCAAAGTCTTAAAATAGTTTTCTTGAAATATATCGTTCGTAGGCAGCCGACGTGCTCCTTTTTTTTCACGACGCAATTTCTTTTCTACAGGTCGAGACGTAGTATCAGCTCGAGTTACGTACAACCAAGTTTAGGAGCGGTGCATCGCGCATTATTCGATGATTCTTAATTGAACGTATCCATTTTGATATAACATGGAGAAAGGAAATGTTTTGTATGCATGTGTAACGGACATTATTCAGATTATACTTAGGAAAATGATTGGAGAAACGACAAAATGACAGAATACGCATTCAACATGCGTAACTCCAATTATGTAATTGTATTAATGAACTTATATCACTTATTATCTTTAGTCTATATACGGTCTGCAATCGATACGACCATTAACACTGGAACGCTCGTGAATTATTTTCATTATTTTTTAGAGATAAATGTCTCCTCTTATATTTTATGCACTTTTTAGTTATAACTTTCTTTATATCTTATATAAGTTATAATATAATAAGTTATATTAATAGAGCGAGAGTCTGAAATATTAGAGGTCGCGAGCTATCTTTTGATATTGGAAATAATAGGAAGAGTTCAGGCGTTCTGGTGTTAAAATATAGAGAGGAACTTACATTAAAATAATATACTCGCAGAACTGCGTAAACATCAGCGAATTGCTTCTTGTACATTTAATATGTCCGAATAAAATGGTACCCATCCAGCAACTTTGATATTTCTTTTCAGGATATGATAGAGATATTTGAATGATGACCGCGTACAGTCACAAATAACTTATTCAGAGATTTTATATGTACTGACTTTTCCGTAGTTTCAAAAATGATATTCTTTATATGTCTATATGTTGAACAAATCATATTTTTGCATACTCTTATGATCAAATTTACGCAGGAGCAAGTACTGGATAAATTCATTTTCTCATAAAGGATCTGTTTTATAATAATAACATACTCGACAGAGCGCGAAAGAGGGAAGAGCGACTTAATACGATAAAGAATTTATTTATTTATACGTACATCATCACAATATTCATACCTATAAAATACAAAAGCTAACACACCACGCATGCTGCTGCTGACATGCACTAAGAGTCACCTCCCCGAGGAGAAGGTACACGTTATCGAAGAATAGTGCGAGTTTTCAAGTCGGAAGTTGGTATTTTGACACGGAGAATAAATGGCACATGAAGAAATTTCCTCTTCTCCGTAACGACCAACGACGGTACCACATGGGGAGCCAATCCTCGCCGTCATATTATTCACCGCGTGGAAGGAAAGGGATATACAATAAAATACGAAATATTCAAACTTAAAGCTAACGCCGACGCGTTAATTAGTGCCTAGAATCATGCCGCTACACGTCGTCGAATATTTACAAGAAAGTACAAAACAATACTGGGTCTCATCGCGGGATGAATGATGCGGATTAACGCGTGAGATCTCGCTATCCTAGTTGGAATACAATCAAAAATACAAATATAAAACTCTACATCTTGTACGTGCTTCGCTCCGCCCGTTCACTCATCTCGTTCAATTCCTACGATAATGATGATGGTGATGATGATTATTGGCTCTGGATTTGTTGTTAGGCGTACGAAGAACCTCTGCATAAGACATCTCTAATCGCTTCAGTCGAGCCACCTCCTCCGACGCGGTGCTGGGTTTGAAATCCTTGTACTCGAAATTGTTATGCTGCTGCTGCTGCTGCTGCTGTTGTTCGTGCGAGCCGCGCGTGACACCGTACAACTTCTTGTTATCTCTCGACCGATATGCATTGTGCTGACCGTTCCACGCACCGGAGTGCTCGTGCTCAGCAGGATTGAACGGTCTGAATCGCCTTCGGCCGCCGGTGGGCTTGGCCGGCACGAATTTCGGATTTGTCGTGGGAATGACGTCCGGCGTGTTTGACCGGTCGTTCTGCGCCTTCTTGGCGAAGCTCTTCTTCGCCGCGGCCTTCTTGCGGACGCGCAAATTAAGGGACACGTAATCCATTCTGCAGCCTGCGTCCTTTACGGACTGCTGATTCACGGTGGTTCTGCTGGACTTATTGTCGGACTGCTGGCCGTCCTTCGGACTGACCGAGCTAGTAGACTGTACCCTGAAGACTGGCTCCGAGACCACTGACGACACGATGGAGGACATGACGCTCTGATTGTCATCCGTCGCCTCGCTGTGCAAGTCTTCCTGGAACGACGCGTCGTACTTCGTCTGAGACGTGGTAGGATCGTCCAGCAACGGCAGCTTCTCGCCCTCATCCTTCGCCTCGGCCGCCCGTTTCAGTACGCTGAAGATCTCGCTGAAGAGCTGTCGGTACTCGGGCGTCTTGCGGAACCTGCTCTCGAACGGGCTGTTGTCGTCATAAATGCTGAATTTGCAGTCCTCGCCGTCGGCGATGGAGCACAGGAATGAGCCCGGCCTGCCGTCTGTCTGCGTCGCTTTGTTGCTGGTCTCGTCCGAGAAGCCTGAAGACGACGTCTCGGCCTCGGAGAAGTCGGTAGGAGTAGCCGAGAAGGGCTTCTTGCCGGTGCTCTCTGCTTTCGTTCGCGAGGCGGTCTTGGTCGTTTCCGGAGCTGCGGCGATTTCGCCCTCGGAAGCAGCAGGATAGAAATTGTTAAACTCTCCGGACATCTCCAGCTCCTCCTGCAACGACATACACGTCGCGGGGGTGGTGTCCTTACGACGGGGCTGACAGTGTCTCTGCACTTCCAACAAGGCCTGATACTTCTCCACCAGGACTCGATAAGGATTCGCACAGTCCAGTTCGTCGGTACCTTCATTCTTACTGCCTGTATCCTGTGTGCAGGTAATTAACGTGTGTGCAGTTGAAATTATGAAAATGGATATACGAAATTCGGTTACGAGATTAGCATGAATATTTAATTGGGGAATTATACGTACGAGAAAAGCGATCAGCGTTCAATTTTACTACAAACAAAATCTCATTATAAAGTAACGTATAATTTTTATATTAGTATAAAACGTTATACGTAACTTTTACTTATTTCTTCATTTCAATTTACGTTAGTAATATTACGAGACGTTGCGCAGAAATGGAGGACTGGAAGCAGAAGGCGCAAGGCAAAGGACTTGCCAGATTTATAGGATATTAAAGATAGCAAAAAGTTCCATGAAAAAACGTATTTTATTTAAGATCTTATAAATCTGGCACTTATACATTGTACAAAGTAATCGGTTAAACTCATTCGACTAGACGCAGCGATTCTAATAACAAGAGCCATCATGCGTAAACAACAAGCACAAACATATTTACATTTACTTATTCTAGATTCTTAATGTTGCCAAGAAATGAACACAGTCTTAAAAATCTTTGGGAATTAAATAGACAATTTGCCGCAACATATTAGTCATTATAAATGCTTTAGCATTCGTTAAAAAGGCCTTTATGCTCCAATAAATAATTAATTTAATAGTATAAATTGCATTTTCAATAAGCTAAAATAAAATAAGAAAATAAGAATAAAATATTTTTATGTATAAAATATATATATATATATATATAATTATATAATACAAAAATTTTAATTTTTTTATTTTATTTTAGTTCTGAGAAGTGAATTTATGTTATTAAAAAAGTCAATATTATATATTATGATATATATAATATATATATAATTATATATATTATACATAAATAATATATATATTATATATATATATATATATATATATAAAATATATTATCTAAATTTGAGCGTTATTTTAAGATGTAAGCATATAAAATAATAGAAATGTATTCGCGCGTGCGCGGGCACGAATATTAGTATTAATTTATATAATAGCAAAAAGTTAATTGTGTATTAATATTATTTTCGGAAGTCACGATTATATATTTTTTAATTCAATCAGAATTATTTTGCGCATTAACACATCATATTAAAGAATCTTTAATTTCCGATGTCCAAATAGCCAAAGCTTAAGAACAGTCAGAGACATTTTGCGAAGAATAAACAACGGTATTTGAAAAGGCGCGAGCACTATCCAGACAGTAAAATGAGATGTAACATAGACAATCGCTTCGGAAAAATGAAATAATAGCAACGGCACTTTCGTATAAGTAAATATCCTCCATAACAACGAACTATACCATTTACGTTCTGTCTTTGGCTTGGATTTCACCAAGTTAGTCATTTCCTAAAGCAGATAAAAGATAATTACTATTGTAGGCGAGCATAACTGAGACCAAAAGAAGCGAAATTATAACGACAGACTCGAGCAAAAGAAGAGACTCGATTCATGCAAACGTAGACTCACTAGTAAGCAGCGGTTCGCAAGGATGAACCAAATGCTAGAAAGAAGAGGAAATACCTGAACAGTCAATTCGGAATCGCGCTGATTCTCATTGATTAACGACTCGGCCATACTTATGTCATCGTACTCTTCCTGATCCAGCATTATGGACAATTCGTCGTGCGTTCGCGTGTCCATGCCGCGCAAACAACGCCCGCATAACTGACCTCGTCTGTAAAAAACAGTTTCACTTATTTCACAAACATTGCCACACTGACATTATCATGCTGCAAATTTATCGTCAACGAGTGCAACGCGCAACTTTCAATACGCTCTTATTTATGTTAAGGTGGATCTCTTCTCGCGCCGCCTAGTTTTTAATTAGGTATGTAGAAAACGGGCGATTTATGTTCAAGAAAGGGAAATGAATGAGAGCGTGCATACCTGACTTCTTCTAAGGTGTTAATCTCGTCTTGCAGACTCTTCACATCTTGCGCCTTGTTACGCCACTCCGTTAATTGCTCCTCCAACGCGCTGTTCTCCTGCAACAAAGTGGTCAGCTGCTGACTGAGCTCGGAGACCTTCTTCTGCTCCCTGGCCCTTTGATTACGAGCGTCCTGCAACTGCCTCAGCAATTCGGTCATCTCCTCGTCTCTCGTCGCGGTCGCCACGACCGTCTCTTGGGGGGGCTTCGGCGAGCTCGGGGCAGCTCTCTGGAAACAAGAAGCAAGCGTCAACAAGTTTCTTCCTGAAGACTCGGAGGGAGCGAAAAGTAATGTTGCGTTACATAAAACACTCTAACAATTTATACCTGTTTCTCGCTGCCACCTTGCGTGTCCGAAGTTTCCCAATCGGGGCTCTGTTGCTGATGCAGTTGCTGATGCTGTTGATGCTGTTGTTGCGCGTTACTTCTAGACGGGCTTGCGGCATGCTGGCGCAGTCGTTCGGTCAAGTCGTCAATCTTCTTCTGAAGCTCCTCGCATCTTATTTCCAGATTCTCGATCGTCACGGATTGGCTGGTGGTCGCGCACAAATCGTTATATGATTATCAGGTAGGTGTTATTGCGGAACGTTGCGCAGTATCGCAATTTCTCCGGACATCTGTTCGAAATGTCGCCGCGCACGGAGAAATGCGAAGTTTCTCCGGAATTTCGGGTCAACCGCGGCGAGTCAAAACGCAAGACGTTCAGCACATCTTTCGATCTGCTCGAGAAGCAGGTTGATCCGAAATCCCGATGGAATTTCGCGGACACGAGGTATATTGTTACAAAAACAAAAATTCTTATTATCGGGAGAAATAGATTCCATTAGGGAGATGAGGATAGTGTTAAAAGGAAAATAATACTTAATAACTTTCCATGAACCTTAATTGTATCGGACATTGCATGAATTATGCATTTAGAAAGGTGAGCTTAGAACGGTTCACATAGCCAATACAATACGGAGCTAACGCGATATAATAACAGATCTCGTTAGGCCGGGCACTTTTCCGCGATACTTGTAGCAGACTCTTATCTGGGATATCAAGCGGTATCTTTCTTTCGAACGAGAGTGCCAATTTTTCTTTTTCCTTTTTTCCCCCCTTCTGTTCAGAGGACATCTCGCCAATCGAAGAAATGACATGTTAAAAAGAAACAAAGGAAGATAACGCGCCTACCTCTTGATCAGTTTCTTATCGCTCGTGTTCTCGATCACCAGGTGATGATTCGCACGTTCCAGATCCTGCACGCTGACTTCCAGCTGCTCGTAGACTTTCAGCCGCGTATTGTTCACCTCCCTCAGGGCAGCAGTCTGCTTTTTCATGTACTGCGGAACGAACAAATAACACGCGTATTCATCGGGCGGTGCAATTTCGAGGTTGAGCGATTCCGCAAATCGTTCGCGACTCGAATTTTCTTACCGTCCCTCCCTCCCCCGGCGATTGTCGCCGTTCGTTAAAAAAAAAATGCCGTACGGAAGACGCGGGAGCTATTAGTAAATTATCAAAGAGCAACCGGAGGGAAATCGATTTGCCACGAGCAATAATAATCGTTCGAACAATTACTCGCAAAACAATCAGTGGAAGATTTATAATACCTCGATTTCTTGCGTCTGCTCCTCCACGGTAGCTTGGTGCAGCTTGATGATGTTCTCCAGCTCCTTATTCCGTTCCAGGAGGGTCTTGCCGAGCTCCGCCGCCAACTGTAGATCTGCACAAAACGTAAGACGTATTGTTGCATGAAATGCTTCTTTTACTCCGATCGGGAATATTCCTATTCATCGTAAGCGTATTCTTCGTTTTTTATCTATTCGAACTGGCTCTCTGATATTATGCGCAAGGAAAAGGAGAATCGAAGCGTGCATTAATAATTTCGGTTCTGGATTAGCATACTGTCGGAGAATCCGAGGGAATTCGAAGGAATGTTTACGTTGACGGAATTGAAGACGACCCGAGCTCACTCCGAATGATAATTAACCGCGCAACCGAGCGACGGTTGCAGGTTGCTGCCTGCCGAGCGGAGCGGCGGTATAAATGCCCTGGTTCACGCTCGCGGCACTCCCTCATTCTGACACCAGCTAGGGCCAAGGACCTTCGCGGTGAGCAAACGACCCAGCTACCGTTTCGCGCTGCTCGCTGTCGCAGCGAAGCAACGTGACCCGTGAAGTTCACGGACGAATTTAACTTTTTAATGCGAGCAAAATTGCCGCAAAATTGTCTGCAGATTTCAGTAATTTTAACTGAAGGAATTCAATTGTACGCGCACACATCCGCGCGACAAAACGGACCCATCGATATAGCTGTCTATCTTTTCGAATCGATCTTTCGGAAGAGTGAAGATTCTTCTCCTACCCCTCTTCTACTCTCTTCAATCACGAGCGTTACAATTCACCACGTGATAACGATCGCGATAATCTACCGTCTCTCCTAATTTTAGTTTTTAAAGTTATCATTTTTCATTTTTCCGTACTGGACACCATCCTCTTGACCACAACACTACACGTTATCGGTAGCACAGTCCGTCGATCCTTTCCACGCGCATTCCAATCCTCGCCTCTTACGTTCGCGCCTACTTACTACTCTCGGAGGAGGATCCCTTGAGACTCTTAAGGTACGCGAGCTCGATGGAATAATCCCAACCCTCCAAGGAATTGGTCTGGGTCTGCGGATCCCAGACCATGTCCATGCTCTGCCCGCTCATGGCTCGCTCGTGATGAGACCTGCCAGTTTCCGTCGTTGCCCTTTTCGACACACAACCGGTTCCGTCGGAGGCAGCCGGTCTTCTGTGGTACTGTTGGTAGCCAGCCCGATGGAAACGACGTGTGCCCACCGAGCGGTAATCCAACTCCCTCCTTTCTCGCTCTCGTCTCCCTACCCTTGTTCTTCCTTACGCTTCTGGGCCCGACTTCTACCCTCTCCTCATCGCCGTTCCGATCGAAGGGGTACCGCGGGGGGTCTCACTTCACTACCCGGCCACTTTCCAGAAGAGTTTTGAATCCCCATTAAGCGTCTAGGCGCAATGACACTTGGACCAAATTAGACCCCACGAGAAGATACGGGAGGGGCGTTGAACCTTGGGAGCGCTAAATCTAACGTTAGCAAACGCTCATTCTTCGATTATTCGAATGAAGGACGATAAATCAAATCTTTCGCCATTCCCTCTCTCGGGAGCACTTAGCTCTCCTAAGTGCTCCTTCGGTACTCTCACTCTGGATTCCTCATCCTTTCCCTTCTGCCTTTCTACCTGGCTCGTTCCCGTCGTTCGTGGGATGCTCCGGCGCGATAAGAGAAGGTGTCCCACTTCTGAGATCTTTCGTCGTGCGTGCGCGCGCGCGCGCGCGTATCTTCCCACCGAGAGAAATGGGGGCTGTAGGTTGACGAGGAAGGGTGATCTGACGGATGATGAATGAGGAAAATCATCGTCCGCTTCTCGCCCGCTGAAGATTCCGACGAAGATAGACCGCATAAGCACGCTTAGAGCACCCTCACATATTTGCATTTTTCTCAACGGTTTCGAAATGACGAAAGTCGAAATGTAAAATCTGTTTTGTTAACAATAGCTCAAAGAATGACGAATAAGTTTTTACGGTAAGACTAGCACAGTGAGATCTGTTCCATTCAGACAAAAATTATTTGCTTTTAAATGTCCATTCAGAATTTACACACAGAAATGTGTTCGACAAATATCTCTCATTTTAATTGAATACCTCGTAATTTTGTACAATTAAAATAGCACGTTCCGTGTATTTTATTATTAGATATATTTATTCTATATTCTGTATTACATATTTATATTATTTTAATTTTATTAATATTGTTTTACTTTGTAATTTTGTTTATCTACTACTGTATACCTTGTATACATAATTTTCTTTAGAAAGCATGTGAGCATGTTTATATACATTATTTATTTATTTATTAGGAAAATCAAAATTGAAATTCATAAAACTGAACTCATGTTTTGACCAGCTTTTTCTGCTTGTCCCACTGTGCGTCATTGTTCCATTGTTTTCGAGGCTATAATATTAATTAATCCCGAGCTACCGGACGAATAATAGTGATTAAGCTGTACCGTTTCTGTGTATCAACGTTTAGTTACGTTACGTTAATAGTCGACAAAACCTTGATCCACTTGAACATAATGGCGAATGCAGCGATCAGCCACGCACAGCGTACATGTAAAAGCTTTATCCGATGTCGTTTGATACGTTCACCATGGACGCAGTGACCACGGTGAACGTTACATGCGTTGAAAAATGAGCATAAATATTCATACACATATTTGTAGCGTGATATAAAGAGCTTTTTCTGAATGTTTTCTGAATTTATTTCATGAGAGGTTCTAAAAGGGAAACGTTTAAAATGATACAAAAAAATGCAAGAGTTCGAGAATGACGTTTAAATTCACCTTACAGACGTCCATGCAGATCGGAAAATCCCGCAACGTTGCGGTCCGTAAATCATTTATACATTTCGCATCCTATCTGATCGCTCTCGAGCGAATCCGCGAACTCCATTGTTTCTAATGAACCCCGTAATCAGATTCAACGTCTAGCGCTGCAACGACCTCCGAAAACATCGGCCCAGTGCCCCCATTACTCGCCCATTACTGTCGTATCGCGATCGACGGGCTCCAAAAAAAAGAAAAAAAAAGGAAATTTCTATTCTTCGGACGTTTCGCCGTTACGGCGGCTTAATGACACGGTCAGCGGTAAACCGACCGGCGTGGAATCGCGCGAGCGATATGCGAGGTGCATTCGAAAGGAATAAGCGATAATAAATTTCCGACGTGTGTTCCGTTGACCCTTAAAGCCTTTATAGCTATTAGCAACAAAGCGTCGTTCCCGCGCGAGCGATGCTCACACCGGAGGAAGGAAACGCGGCCCGTACGCACATACGCTGCGTGGAGGAAAAGTGGTACGCGAGAAATCGATGACGGACGATTTCGTATAAGAAAAACACTTCGCCTCGTACACGCGGAAACAGGTTCGCCGGGTCACGGCAGAAGCGAATCAAGGAGCTCATCGTCCTCGTCGTCGTTACGCTCGCGAGACTTCATTACACGGAGTGACTCGCTAAGGGAACTCGACTCGCGGCGAGGCGGGTAAATATCAGTCGCCGATGCCACCGGTGCGATTAACCCCCGCGATAACGATTCCTCGGATTCGTTACGCCCGCTCCCGGTGAAAGTTATCATTTTTACGCCGGAGAGAGCTTGCGTAATAGCATTTGCCATTTTTCTTTTCTTTTCGTCGCCGCCGTCGCGGACNTGGATAAATTGCACGTTCGGGACGGCGCGAGTGCGATATGCGGTGAAAAAAGGACGACGGTCCGCGGACGGCCAAATTAGAGCGTTTGAACGGGCGAGAGCCGTTAGCGATACACGCGAAACTCGTTCCGCGCCGGCTAACTCGGCGAGCAACGTTTCGGGGCTCTTGCACTTTCCTCATGCGCCCGAAAGGTCATGCCGATGCACCTGCGCACCGCAACAATGGGCTCCCTTTTTTTCTTCCCCTCCCTTTCTCTTCGTCCGCCGGGTCCGATGAAGAGATTAATAACGTTTCGCCCGGAACATTCTCAGGAGAAAGTATCCAACGTGCGCGCGCGGGGGATTTAGATTCTATTCTAAGGTCGTCGGGTCATATTCCAGTCGAAATATCACGGCGATCGGTTTCCCGCGCACGTCCGCCACCGCGGAACCACCACGCGGAGACTCCGGCGATTTCTTCCGCTCGAGTCGACGCGAGCCACGCTGGAACGTCGTTTCCGACTTTTGGTTTCACCGCGTGTTCGCTTCGTTAGCAAACTCTTCCGCCTACGTGTGTCGATATACCGGTTCATTAGCCCCTCGGCACCACGCCCTGGAGTAGCCATATACCTAGGCCGCACGAAACGAGGGTGGGAAACTGAGAAGTAGCGATAAAACGCTACTCTCTAGAAAAACGACAGTCAGCAGGATTCAATTATCGTTTCAATGATCGCTAAAGGCGACCATTGTTTCCAAGCAGCACATTATCGTTACGAGCTTTAAAAATTCACTTTTTCAACTTCTTGATGAATTAACGTAATCAGTTGAAAATAAACTTTAAAGAAATCCTTTTAAGTCTTGTGTCCACGATGCTAGAACTCGGTCCGAGACCTCGATTCGAGAAATTTGTAGCCAATCAATTTGCAGCATTTACGGAAAAGTGGCAATTTTATTGGCTATACGTTTCTCGGATCAAGATCTCGGACACAAAGCTTTAGAAAGGATTTTATTGAAGAATATAAAAATATTTCCTTTTGTACTTAAAAAAGGAATAAAAAAGAATCAATTTAAAATAGGACACAACAATCAATAAAAAAAGGACAACAGGCATAAAAGTGAATTTTTTGAACTCTTAAGAATGTTTTAAAAAATGGAATGGAAAAAGAGTTTATTTAATAATTCCAGAATTTAAAAAGAATTCTTTATGGATTCTCTGTGCTATCTGGACTTCCACGCAGTGAAGGTCAGACTCCATCTCGTCGCGAGATGATTACCGGAGCTTTTCTTCGACTTTCGCGTTTCTCAGGTGATAATATCGCTAAATCAATCATTAAAGCACATGTCGAGGCAACCGTAAGTACGAGTACACGCACGTGGGTGGTGAGAAGGCGAGCGCGACACACGAGATTCGAATATCTGTCCCAGTTGAATCGTGGTAGCGTAATGCCACTCATGCACACGCCCGCCCGCTCGCTCTCTCGCTCCGGGTCTCTCCCTCCGTGCTTCGTCTTTTTCGCCGAACCGGTAACTGGAGCCCAGCATATATTCGCGATGTTAAAGCATCCCGTGGGCCGTGTTCCCATCATTGTTTCGGGCCGAGCGTAAAACATTCGAGCGACACGTGAGATGCGCGAGGTTCAACGACGTCGTCGAAAGCGCGTTGAAAGAGAATACACGGGAGTACACACGTGGAATTTCGAGCGGAAACGCGTGAAAGGCGCGCAAGAGGGGATTTTAAGCCTTTCGGATTTTCAGAACCAATTAACCGGCGACTTTAAATAATAGTCAATTATATTTTGCGATGTTTATCCTGAATCTGATTAAACTGAAAATATTGTAGCGTGACAGGCATAAATATTTACAATATCAATATCATACTTGTTTTACTATTGATCGTAAGGTAATATAGAAACGCATATTTCGCGTGAAACTTTAAAATATTCCTCACGCTTGCAAGGATTCATCAAGTATTCATATATTCCTATCGTCAGCATTTTTATTGCTGGGTGGTCTTGAAGTGTCTCGCCAAAGTCAGCGGCCCTTCACATTGGTATTCACCAGATTGATCATAATTGATCGACCATGGTAACTACCGCTGTAATAATAACTGAATAATTATATATTGTTGTCGTTTTTGCGGACATTTATATACATTTATTAACAAAATGTACACACAATATATTCAGTCAGAAAACACGAAAGAATCGATCCCGAGGATCAGCAAGCTACACGGGTTGTAACTCGAACGAGCCAGGAGTATCGGCGGGGCACCCGCAGTGCTGCTGTACAAAACAGAAACTAAAAGATCTGCACGGTGAAGGAAATTCAATACCGGCGAGAGTATATCCGTCTAATCGCACACTTTCCAGCTCTCTGGCTTGAGTTTCAGCCCCCGGGAAACAGCCGCGAGATAGCCGGCGTCACGGCCTTTTACCGTACGCCTTCGGGAAAGGCACGAGAACTAGGAGCGCGTAAAGTTTCTTAAGTCGCGGCTCTGAAACTGTGTTATCTGATATCGCGGATCGCCCATCGAGGACAGACCGTCCGACGCCGGCGGCACTCGGTTCCGAAAGTTCACTCGCGACTCTTCTTTTTTTTCGGCAAAAAACTGGACGAGAAGGTGCACCGGATGTGCTCTTTCGACAATATTACCAGCGGAAGCCGAGTGAAAGTACCTCTCGGTACTTTCGATCGTCGAAAAAACGACCGGCCTTGGCTATTTCACACATAATTATCAATCATTATCATGCATACGCTCTATTAAGACGTAACCGGTATTGTTGCGCGTATCTTTGTCAGCGTTTAAACGATCGATCTTGTTCCGATCGACGAGTAAATTGACTATTGATCAGTCTAGCGAGCAATGCGCGATAAGCTAGCTATATTCTTCTACAACGCTAATCTTATTACGATAGAATTAACGGAATTCTAAAAAAGGAGCAACGAGAAGGTAGGCGGAAATTTAATCTCTTCTTCAATCTACGTGTCGAATCGATCCCATCGCTCAAGGCCATCCTACAGCCGGTCGTTCCGTCTGTTTCACCTTCGCAGCTTAATTGGGAAAAAGTGGTCTCGCGATAAACGGGACGAGATCGCGAGGAAAGCGAACGGAACTGTCGCGCGGTTTTTGCCCGGATTTTCACGGCAATTTCACATCGTCTTTTTTTCCATCGGCATGCCACCGTGGACGTTTTAGAATCAGACGGAAGCCAATGTCTCCCGACGTGCGAATCTAGCTGGTACATCTGTGGCCCCGAGCAATTAACGAGACGCCGTCGTCGTCGTCGTGAGAAGTGCCAATTTTATTCGGCGCGTGAATAAATGAAGTGCAAGTCATCGAGGAGATTTCCAACTCCTCTCGAGGATCAGCGACGGAAGGAGGCGCGAACTGCGATCCCGCACGGAAGGACGAGCGCATGCTGATGTGCGCATTCTGCGAGAAGTTCCGGAGTGCCTCGTAAACTGCGCTTCGCGACGCAGGAAGGAAGGGAAATTATGCATACGCGCGAGGAAGGATATTGATATCGTTCCGCAAAATAAATTCTCCCCGCGAAAAACTTCACTTCCTGCCCGTCCACACGGTTAAACTCGTAGTGTCAAATTATACTCAATTTGAGTCGTTTTTAACTATTTCATAGGTCGCCACTGTCCCTACTCAATATTTCATTAATTTTGACTAAAAGGAAGGTACAATTTTGACTAACATGAAAGTTAAATTAGATAAATTAACAATATATTGAGTAAGGCTTACTCACTCTCTAAAAATAAATTAGTTAGAATTTGACTGATTTTGTCGGTAAATTCATTTTTTACTGATACAGTGATTATTGTCACGCGTGACGCTGAGTATAACTGAACACCATTATAATTCTATGCATCAAGTAGTGAAAACTAAAATTCGCTAAATAATTCAGTGACTAGCCACTGATTACCAATGGTATACTTATCACTATTTAACATAGAAGTTATATACTGATAATTTGTGATTATACACTGATTCATTTTTAGAGAGCAATATGTCGCTAATTTTATCTCATTGTTTTAGTCAAGTTAACTGAATATTGAATAGAAGCAGTGGCAATCCAATAGGAGTTTACAGTGCACGAGAGACCAAAGGCTTCGAGAGCGAATTCGCGTGATTCGCCCGGATTTCGGAATTCGCGAGCGCGAATTTGAGACGGGAAACAAAATTCTGGAACAGCCTGTAGAATTCCGTTCGCGGACTGATCGTAGATAACGTGTATCGATATCGTGTATCGATGCCGCCGCTTGAGCTATCAGAGACCCGTAACGTAGTGGATATATCTTGAAGCGCGCGGAGGAAGGATGGGAAAGAAGGTCAACGTTACGGGATGCCCCGCGGGCAACGTTACGGGATGCAGGATATTAGACGTTCAGTCTCCATAGAATATAATCGCTGGATTATATAGCGATGAGATGGCTATCTCCGCGATATGCTAATTTGATTTCCACGTCCGAGGCATTATTATTTGAGCGCGCGCGCGGTAATTAATCCACTAGTTAACATCGTATGAGCGGATATTAAGTTTGCTTAGGCGCACAGGACGTCCTTTTACTCACAGATGCTTCAAGCAAGATTATTATATTTAAGACTTATACGAGGGGGGGGGGGGGGGAAGAGGGAAGAAGAGGATTAACGGAAACTCGGGAAAACTTTCACGCCATTTTCCACGCGTCGGGATAGAATTTAATTGCAACTCCTTTTAGGAGAGAAAAATGAAAAGACAGGATAGCGTGGAGGCGGAGCTAGGGCGCGAGAAATACTTCGTGGTAATTTGGCACTTCGTTACGGTTGGAGGTCGACGAAATGTCTCGCAATAAGGAGAAAGAGACTCGTTAGCGCGACCGCACATCCTCTTCGCACGACAGACACCTTCCCACGGCGCGTAGCGATTGCGAGGAATAATACACCGCGGGTATAACGAGCCGTCGCGATTATTTTCCACTGCTATTTTTCTCTCGCCGAGCCTCTATGGTCTCCATTAACGCAACACGCGAACGTAACATCCTCGCGTCATCCGCGAAGGGAGGTCGTTCCTCGCGGTGCCACGCAAAATCGAGTCAGTGTGCCAAACGTGATTTACCGGTCATGCGTGTACGGGCTGAATTCCTCGCTCGGGTCTTTTACTTTCACAAAAATTCGCGCAGATCTGCGTGGGACGGCGCGCGCCGCGCGATGGACCAACAATCAATCGCGTTTAGGTCACACACGCGCGAACTACATGCAAAACGAGGATTTCAGAGCCTTCATTTTCCTCAATTTCCGTCCAATTGTGGAAAGAGGCACGTTGTATGCTGCACCTGCGGTCACGTGTTTTTGCACACGTCCGTGAAATGGATCTAGTTTTTTTTCCCAATATCGAGCGTTTTTTAATCACGTTCGCCGGCAAACGTGCAAAGACCCGAAAATAATTCCGAAAATTGAAAACTAATAGATACATTGTAAGACCATGTCTCGAAAATCATATATTCCCGAAATGTAGAAAATGAAAATTATTAAAATTATTATTATATACGATAAATACAATAATTATATAATTATATTATTTAATTTTTCGGAACATTGTTATATGCTTCAAGTTTTGAGATTACGATTTTTATTATAGGTATTATTTTTTAAATTTCAGGACTTTGCAAGTCCACCCGTTTGCCTGCTACATCTCGTGACAGAGGCAGTATAACACGCTCGTTTGTCAGAGAAACCAAAATATTCGCGATTAGACAGAGAACCATGTCACCAAAGCATGCAGTCCCAGCCGAGGATCAATCGACTGTTTAACAAATAAGAGACGTTTAGAACAATACCTTGTTTCCGTTTCGCGGGATAAAATCTAACATATCCCCGAGATACATACGTTTGCCAGCAATTAGATATTCTGACAAAAACAATCGTAACAATCTGCGAGTAACATCACCGTATTCATCGTGCGTGACACGATGGTATCCGAAGCGCGTCGAGAGAGGAGAGACTCGTGTGCGTGGCGCTCGACAAAAATCATACGAGTGACCGCGTTGCGTGCGAGGACGCACGCGGCCGAGTAACACGCGTCGTCGGTAACGAGAGAAACGGGCGTAACAATGCCAGGGCAAATTATGGAATTACGATGAAAAAAGAGCGCGTCGGCTGCATCGGGGCCACCGACGTTTCTTCCTCCTTCCTCCCTTTTTCCTCCCCTTCACATCCGCGAACGTTTGCAGTCGCGACGCGTGTATTCCAGAATTAATCCACGCATACGGAGGACCGCGCGGTTCTCGCGATCGATCCATGATTCGTGAAGGAAGGAAAAAAAGGAGCAAATTAAGTAATGCCGCTTTTGATTCACGGCGATATCGCGCGTGAAAGAGCCTCGAGAAACCGGCGCGGCATTAAACACGTCCGGAAATGTAAATTGCTCTCGCGAAAATTACTTTGGTTTTCCACGCACGAGGAGGCGAGAAAGCGTTACCATTCCGTGCGCACACATCAGCCTGGATTTTTCTCTCCTTTTTTTTTTGTTTGTTCGCGCAACGTCGAGACGTTCCCGGGGTATAATGCCGTGCCGAGGCGACCGCGCGATCTGGATAATTGCCGTCGGTGGCGCTCGAGGCACGCGGAATGATAACACCGCGAGCCACGGCGAGCAATGGCAGACGGAAAAAATAAGGAAGAAAGGGGGGGCATTAACATAAATTGAATTCATTATTTACGTGTCCTATTACGCGCGTGCATAATTCCTCCGTTCGCGCAACGCGATCTCGCGCGGTACGCCGAGCGTGACCTTCGCGCGCGCGTTACGAGATTTTTATAATTCGTTCCACATTCGGCCTTTTCGCGCTGACGTAACACCGGCGGTGTGTATATACGCGTCTCGCGTGATGGCACGTGGAAACGATATTACCGCGATATTGCTCTGTTCGAAAGGGATTCCGCGCGCGCGTCTTTTCTCAATCGCGCGCGGCGGCGCAACACGTGCAAAATCTTCCGTTTCCTTCCCCTTCCCGCAGCGGGACCCCGGGCGAGTGGCGGAGGGAGAAGCGGGAGAGACGAGCGATACACGCCCAGGAACTGGAACAGGTATGCGAGAGTATGTGCGAAGTAAGTAACGCGCCGCGGGAATGCAATAGGCGCATACCGTACGCTCACCCAGTGAACGCGTATCAGCCGAGGTTGCGACGAGGACCGAGCGGGAAAAACGCGCGCCCACGTCCGCGCATATAAATAGTATAATGAGGAAGCCCCGCGATCCGCGCGCGCGGCCGAGGGAACCCGCGATGAATAGCGCCGCGCCGTGCCTTTCCGCGGGAGGATCCGCGCGGATGAATAACGCGTCGCCCGCGGGTCGCGAGGATCGGCCGGCGCACGGTCACCCAGAGAAAGAGAGAGAGAGAGACTGCGGCCGGGTGCATCTGGGTCAGCCCGCGGTCGAATCGCGGCGATTGCCGGGATTCGACACACGCAGGAAGAGAAGGAAGGAGACCCGTCTCTAACGAGGCCGTCGACGATAAGGAGGACTTTATTTACTCGTGGGAGACAAATCGACGCGCGGTAGTTACGGAATGTTACGAGCCGGACGTAACGCAACGACAACATTGCCGGGATTATCGCCGGCAATAATTCTCGCGGGAGATAATCGGCGGGAAACGACGCGCCGCGCTCAAACGTCCGCGGGCGCGCGATAATAATCTGGCTGCAGCTTATCACCGAGCTTGTCGGCTTAGGAGACGAATAATTACGCGGGATATTGTCCAGTTTCATAGCGCCAATCAACGTGGCGCTATTCCCGTCGCGCACCTGCATCGACTTTCTATCTTTACGGTCTGTCTCTCCGTGTACTCAGGTACTCCTGACCTCTCTTTCTCTTCCACGTTATCGAGACGACGTTAAATAATTTTATCGACGAGTGTAACGGTTACGTTACTCCTCGGCCGCGAGGGGAGGGGAGGAGGAAGGGACACTGCGAAGGCGGGATCTCTATTGCGCCTCGGAAAAAATAATCCCCCCATCGATTGATCAATGGGCGATCGGCGGATCTGCGAGCGTATGTATGTGTGTGTGTATTCTTCGATATTCCAGGGAACTTATGGCTCGCCGCGGCGGCGCGGCGAGCCTTTCCGTTCCAGGTCACGGAGATTCGCCGGCTTGTGCATCTCTCTACGCGAGGATAGGCATCTCTACGAGGGCCCCTCTCGGTCGTCGCGAGTGCGCGCTGCACCTTGTACCGTTACCGGCCATATAATCGCTCGCCCGGCGAACGAAGAGTCGACGTCCGATCGGATTCGTGCCGCCGGTGCGGCACGGCGCGGCGCGGATTAAAATTCACCGGCTCTCCCTCGCCTCCTCTCTCTCTCTCTCTCTTTCTTTCTCTGCTCGACTATGGTTTCGTCGCCCGCGATTAGACGATCGCGGGCAAGTACGTTTTCTCACAGACGAGTACGCCGGGAGCCGCTATTTAGCCCGAGTCGATCGACTTGAGGCCCCGAGATCGGCCCCCAAGTGTTACACGAGCGTAACGATTCTCTGCGTCCGTCGTGTTTTTAGCCGGCCGACCCGCTGGGTCAAGAACGTGATGGCTTTACGGGAGGTAGAGTCATGCGTGTTCCTCTCTAAACGCCCCGATTAATCGAGCCGGCGCGGCGTGTGCCCGAAGTAAAAAAGGCTTTCATGTCTGTTATTCTTGATCTATTATGCTGGATTTCTCGGCTGTTAATCGGCACACGAAATATCTTAATAGGAACGATATACGGCAAAAAATGTATACGTGAGAGCTATACGTGAGCGCAGTGAGCTCTCTTCTGAAGAGAGTCTTTAATGCGGATGTGCCGCGAGCGCGCCGAGTGGGGAATATCCCCGAGAAATTATACGTCAAAGTTAATGAAGGCTCAATTTGATAATTCTAATAATTTTACAGCTCGACGTATGGCAGATAGATAGGTGTATAGATCGATAAGGAGCCGGGAGAAAGACGAAGAGAGAATCCTTCTCTCCCTCTCCCTCTCGCTTTTTCTCTCGCGCGCGCAACACAGGAAGAAAATGTCCGCGCGCAAAAAGCCCCGGCGCTCTCTTCCCTATCGCTTCCAATTGCGCGAGGGACAGAGGGACCGTCCCGGAGGCGATAATTATAATCGAATCAAGTTCCCGTCAAAGAAGCGCGCGACTTTCCTCGCGATTAGATAAACATTGCCTTGTCAATTGCCCGTCGACGTCGGGAGAACGTAATCGCTAATTAACAGCTTAATCGACAGAGCGGCCGTATTTATCGAAAAATGAGCAACGCAAATGCGCTGTACGCTCCATTTGGCCGCGAGGCAAACGAAGGTGCGCGACATTGGAAAGTTCGTGGGACCGATGTTGATGCACGACACGCGTTAACGCAGCCGTCGCTTTTTGCGCGGCCGCTCGAGGCCTCGCGCTCTCTCCCCGATTTCAATAACGCACTCTAGACACCGGAATTCCGGTTTAACGAGCACCACCGACGCCGACCTATGCGTCGCGGACAATATCTCTGTCGCTCGAGATCTTCGCGGGAAGCTGGGTCCAAATAAGACGGAACTAACGCGCGTTCGCAGCGGTCCAAAAAAAACCGCGTACTGCGTAAAAAACTCTCTTTCGATTTTATCGATCAGTTTCGCACGCGATTTGATATTTTCTTAAATTTGTGCGTTATCTCTGCACGAATGATTTACGCCGGGCAGATTAGAACGCCGACTGATTTTGTTCTTCTTTTTCGCGTTGTTTACGAAAGTAAACAGCGTATTGATTTTGATTGCAGCAAAACCATTCTCGAAACTAGATCATCTCCTTCCTCCTTTCACCGTGGACAGCATGAAAATTGTAAATCATTATCGAGACACTGATATCAATGCCAATCAATTAATCACAACGTACATACGGTCGACCGAAGGTGTCGTACGACTCTGATACTTTCTAGAGTGAAAGATCTTACGATGTTCGATAATGTTCAATAACACTGAACAAGCTCGGAAAGTAAATCAAAAATGATTCGACAATCTTTACAGCCCCCGGTCGATTAAAGGGGGCTTGTGAAAACATTCTTATCACACACACCAAGCGCGGCTTTCACCTCTGGAAATAAAACGACTAGCGGCCGGACTGGTCTAGCAAAAATGTCCCGAGCGAAGATACGGCAAAAAGTGAATCAGTCGTAAATACGGGGATTGAAACTAATCGAGAGGTATATCGACGACACGGAGAAAAGCAACAATCTGCAACAGAGAAGCCGGAGAACCGCCACATTCGTAATCTCTGACAGGCAACGACGGAGTTTAATGTCGCTCTAGGTTCCACTATTTCCAATCAGGATTAGTTTTAAAGTTACTCTGTAATCATTATAAAGCTTACGGGAGTTCGGCGGCGAGATATCTGTCTGGCTGTGTGCGCAAAAGTCAATATAAGAGATCGCGTTTCGAACGCCGACAGCAATAAGCGTGTATAATATTTTGATTACAGGCGATGTGCGACGAGAAAGTTTGATTTCCTTTCTCGTGTTCCGAGATTCTTTCGCGGTTCGACAACAATAGAGACGTATCGCGAAGTATCTATTGAAGTGTCAGGATACAGAAAAAGAAATTGCAGTATCGATCGCGTTACTACGGAGTAGATTGCACGACATTGCTTATCTATATGTTAATGTAATCGAGCATCTACGAGGAAATTGTTATTTAAATAATCTATATCGAAACGATCGCACATTTAATTAAAGAAAATCGTTAAGATCGATTGTATTTTAAGAACCTATTCTACTTAATCAAAAATTACTATTGGAGCTATTTATATTCGCCGATAAACAAAGCGCAGTTCAAAGTACAAAGAACGTAACGTTGCGTCGATTCCCACGATAAGATAGCCAATTATGTTTCGATCAAACAAAATACTGTCGCACGAAATATTGTTGTGAATCTGACGATACACGATAGTTTTTTAGAATTAGGTATTCGTCGATTGTAATCGCCACTACAAAATTAAACGACAAATTTCTTATATACATTGTAAAATATTAAAGGATCAAATTTAAATCAATTCCTTGAGGTCAACAACAGTAAATAATAATTTGTTATTTTTAATTATCATGTGTGTCGAAATTATTATTTTAATGTGTAATAACATGTTATTTAACTTCATTGATTTAATTACGACATATTGAATAAAAACATTTTTTGGGCGATTTGGCTAAAAATGACTCAAATTGAGTATAATTTGACATAATAAATTTAATTATAATTTAATTATAATTGATATAAATTTAATTATAATTGACATAATAAATTTAACAGTGTAGATAAATCGTATTAAAGCAATACTTTGCATCGTATTAAAACAATACTTTGCAACGTCTCTTTGAATATTTTCTTAAGTGTAGATAAATCGTATATTAAAGCAATACTTTGCAACGTCTCTTTGAATATTTTCTTAAGTGTAGCAGAATCATTATCTACCAGACCCTCAGGTTTGAAACCATCGCATTCAGACGATCGATGCGCGATATGTATGGAAACAATCGGGGAGGGTGTTTCATGGCAACCTACCAAGCGGGGTTTCGTCCCTTAGGGTGATTAACCTTTAGACTCCAAAGACACGCTACAATCGTGCCACCTTTATTTTTACTCTCGATCCATTGTAAAAGTTCAAGAAGTTTAAAAAAAAATCAAGATAGTAAATTAGATTTTGCCAATTCATAGAAAATTCATAGAGACCCTATATGCTTCAATCAAAAGACTAAGAATGTATACACACGTACGGTCGTTCCTAATCGACAGTACTTTTCTAGAACGCGCTGTAATTGTCGATTAATCGTCTGTCACTACCGCGGGCGCCCAAGTCGGTCGGGCCGCATATTATTTGTGCCCCACATAGCATCATTTTTACGGGGAACGCGGAGAGCTGCATGCGCGAGTGCCCCGAGCGTGGATCATAAATATGCGCAGCCGTCATTTCCTTGCCGGCGATATTAGGTATGCCAGTCCGCGAGAGAGGAAGGAGCAACCAGAACGCGACCGGCAATGGCGCGAGTCGTTTGCATAAATCATCGTGCTTTATTTATCTTGCCCGCTCGCTTCATTATCCGCGCGCAGCGTACGACGCATACTTTTAATAGCTTAATAGCGTACTCGTAGCGGATGAACGGATCGCGGCGACGGACCTGTCGCGAGACGGTCGCGACGACGCGCTGCGTTCTCTCGCGAGAGCCGAACTCGCGCGCGCAGAAAGAAACGAAGAAACTCGCGCGATTTGCGAGCCCCGTCGCCCCGCCGTACAGGGTTTTCTTCCGTAAATTACCCACGCTTCCTTCACGGTGTATTAAACGCCCGGCTCCGGCTCCGGCTCCGACTCCGGCTCCACGGCGATGAATTCTGCGCAGACTCCGCGATCTAAAATACTCCCGCCGATCAATATTCATAAAACTCTCGCGTTTCTGGCGTTACACGCGATCCTCTCCGCGTCGCGTGCGTCGGATCTCGCGGAGAATCCTCGCCTGACGTTCCTATCGCGTAAAGATCGCATCTTCCCGTTGAGCAGAGGCGTAATGTAACGATCTTTGCGGTTGAAAACGAAGGATAGCCGCGGGCGTTGGGAATTCGCTTCTCGCTCTGGAAGATGCAATTGCAAGATGTAACATTTGATCTCCTGAGACGTGAGATGAAATCAAATCATATTAGATTAGATGCCCCGTCCAAGAAAAGCACGTCCAGTGGGTGTCGAGTGAATTGTCTGTCGATCGATCCAACGGAAACGTCGACAAAAATAACAGTAAGGTCATATGATAAAATTTAATTGCGTGTAGCGGCTGCTTATCGAGCGCCTTTCCTATCTTTAGCTTTGCTTAACCGCGAGTCTCTGCCTTAATCGCCGGTTCAAGAGTCAATGAGCAAACGGTGATCGATCACCGGCGAGTTGTCCCATGAAAAATTGCAGATCATTCTGTTTGAACAGGATGGGCATTTCGCCGTGTCGACGAGGGAGTGATATGCGAGATGTTAATAGCCTTAACGATAGAAGTGCCGAGCGATTATTTCTGATCGTTTTTATGTTTTAGAACTATGTTTTAATTATTTCTTCCGTAAACGATAGGATTATGAAATTTTACAACTTCAAAATAGATAGTTTATTTTGAAGCCAACGAGGAATTTGATTTATGTCAAAAACTTAAATACTTTCCATTTTCTTTATTTCATTCATTCTTCCACATTTTTTATAACAACAACTTTCCTTTAATATCCTGAATATCCTTGAAACTTTCTTTTATGTCTACCTGACTACTTTTATCTTTTTTTTATTCCAATCCTTTCTCTATAATTTCAGAATAAAAGAGATGATTGATGAAAGATTACAAAGTTTCAGAATTCTATTTTTTTACACAAAAAAATAAGCTATTAATCTAAAAAGGAAAAAACGGTCAGAAATGAATCTATACTTTTAATCTTAAACTGAAAAATGTCGACCTCAGTCCCCTGGAAACTGACTGGCTGTCAACAACCTTCGAGTTCCCGATTCCCGAAGACGTTCGAGACGCTCCGGCGAAGATGCGACCGCGAGGGAATACCTTCAAGAGCCGATGCCTCGAATGTCCTCCACTCACGGCGCAGCGCCCACGGACACAACGGGTGCGCGTATTGCGCGACAAATCGATGAGTCATGCCGCCTCGACCGTGCGGCCGTTCCATCCCGGTGCAACGCGACGGCATAACTTTCGTCGTTTCCGAGGGTTACGGGGCGACAGGGCGGCGCGGAGGATCAACATCGAACTCGAATCGTTTTTGTAAATAAAAATCGACGCAATCGCCGATGCGATTTTTGCGATTCTCGCCGCGATTGCATTTTCTCACGTAAACCGCGGTTTTGCACCGCGCGACTTGTCTTCACGCTGACTCGCTTCTGTCCGATTACGCAAGGAGACGACGTCCAGCGTGGACTTTGGCGCGTGCCTGCACATTTTGTTTTCGTTCAAGGTATATTCAATTCACGAACGTGCGCGACTCGGCGCAGCGGCGGCATCGATCCGCCACGCGTCTCGGGCGTCTCGAGACCGACCTCGAAAACGGGCCCGCGGTAATAATAATTCCGGTCGCACCTGCGCATCCTTCGCGGCACACGGCAGCTGCGGCCTTGACATCGAAGGCGCCCGCGGATCGCGGGGGCGACACTTTCAAGAGGCAAGATCCCGAGCGACGTCCTCTTGTCCTGTATCGTCGCTTTAAAATACATAATTACCGTCGCGAGGCGACATACATCGCCGACATTGACGAGTATTGATCCTCCGCGCGCGGAGCTGGTGCGTGCAAATGAGAGAAGAAAAAAAAGGCCGAGATTTACCCTGGAGCATGTTGTGGTCGGCGTCCTCGTCCGCGTGGTAGCGGACGCCACCGATCGACGAGGACAGCAGGCTCATTTTCGCGACGGTGCGCCCGCCGTGCGCACGTCCCCGATAAAGTCGAGCGGCACAACGAGCCGAGGGGCCGCCTGGCCCGCGCGCTCGCGGAGCTATTGGCGCGCGCTCGCCGCACGGCCACGGGCGAGCCAATCGACGCGCGCGGGAGCCTCAGGGACCTCGGAGAGCTCGCGAAAAGCCGCCGGCCATGGGCTGCCCGACTCCGAAACGTCACTTTCTCCCGACAAACGGCGACGTTTACTCCCGATGTCCACCTGTGACGGCGCGTCCGCCGTTTTCCCGCGAGATCGCCCCGATCACCGCTACCCGCGTTGACTCCTGGACCAGGCGGCTCCCGACGCGGACTCCGAGAATCGCGAGACCCGTGCGGCTTTCGCGCACCACCGATACAGTGCGGCGACGCGGACCACGGTCGCGATTTGACAGCTCGCGCGACGTCGGGCCGCTCCGACGTTGTCACTCCGGCTTGACTGGCACCGCTGGCACTGCCCCGCCAGGCCGAGTCGCGTCCAGGCGTACGGCCGTGCGTCCGCGCCGCGTCCCCGCGCCCGCCGCCGCTGTTCCGCCGTGAAACACGGCGGCGCAATGACGCCGCGATCAATAACAGTCACCGCCGGCCGTCGCTGCCGGCGACTGCGCTATCGCGCCTCGATATCGCCACGCTCGTAGAAGACGCACGCGAGAGATCCCACGGCCGCCGACGAATCGGTTACTTCTTCGCCTCGAAATGTCCGTACGCGAAATTGCCCGACAATCGAATGCCCGACCACGCGTAAATTCCATTCCGCAGAAGCGCGTAAATTATTCGTAGACGCGCGCGCGTCTCTTCCTTCTCCCGCCGAGGATCGCCCACGGCGAAATCGCGTGACGTTGACGCAACGGGGAAACGTTTCGCCGTCGCGCAGAGAGCGAGGCGAAAATGTAGGTGAACGTCGAAAACGTTACGCACTTCGATTTGTTTATTATTTCGTTGTGACATAATTAACGGCTGCGGCCGCGTTACGCGAGACCGCCGAATTATATTCCGTAACGCTTTGACTTGCGCGTAACGCGCCGGGAGAGGTGCGATCGGGAGGCATGATCAGATATCGGAGAAAGTCCCGGTTATCATTGTTCACGACACTTCGCACGCCGCGTACATGTATGATCGGCCTTCGTTTCCCTAGGCTCTTAGCGTTGTACGTACGTTGCATTGCGCAATGACGTTGTCAGAACTGCTATTAACGAAACAGCGGTGTAAAAATAGCAGGAAATTTAAACTACTTAATTTGGAGAATTCTCCGTTACACTTTACGTTGCATCGCGCAATAACATTGTCAGAGCTGCGCTATTTTCAGGACAGCGGTGCAAAAACAACAGGAACTCTAAAATACTTAATTTGGAAAATTCTCCGTTACACTTTACGTTGCATCGCGCAATAACAATGTCAAAGCTGCGTTATTATTAGGATAGCGGTATAAAAATAACAGGAACTGTAAACTACTTAATTTGGAGTAATCTCTGTTGCACTTTACGTTGCATCGCGCGATAACATTGTCAGAACTGCGCTATTATCAGGACAGCGGTGTAAAAATAACAGGAACTTTAAACTACTTAGGGCCGGTTTTTCCAATTTCTTGATAAGCTAATAGTTAAATCATACGTCTGATTTATCTAACTTGAAGATAAGACGAAGACAGACGTATAATTTAACTATTACTTGGCTTACCAAGAAATTGGAAAAGCCGGCTCTTAATTTGGAGAATTCCGTTGCACTTTACGTTGCATTGCGTGAGCAATACTATCACCTCTCAAGGCATTATTGACCTTTCCCGACTGAATCGTTTACATCTTTTTCTTTATAGATGTATATTATTACATTTTTATATCATATCACAATTTTACATTTTTCCGCGTGCAACGTGTTATTACGTTTAGATTTGAAACGCGGCGCCGGAGCGCGAAGGGGACGGGGGCTTCCGACGGGGCGTGCGCCGGGAATGACTTACAATTAGCGAGTAGGTAAATCGACCGTTTTCATCGCGACTTGGACGGCGCCGCTCGCGTTCCCAAGCCGGGTGGCGTTCATTACGTCCTGACATCGGCGTTGCATTTTGCGCGGGCATTCATGCATACACGAGCATGTCCGTTTCGACCGGGTAATGCTCGGGGAGTAATTCGCCTGTCCCGTTATGCACGCTCAACGGGATTAATGTCTTATCGCGCGTCGCTGAGCGTTTCGTCGCACGGGGAATCCCTAATCCCGAGGGAGATCCCGGGCGCGTTCGCTCTTCCTATCGGTTCGACTGCGATTTCGCGACAGTCGTAAAGACCCGCCGCTACCGTGCGCCTCGGTCTGTCTCTCGAAAGTGCACGCCGACGGCCGATAAACGGACAAACCGGATATATCGATCCTTACGCGACTTCCGCGCGCGAAGTCTTTCGAAAAGTCGACTTTCCAACTCGATAAGAAACGGCAGGACTCGGAGCGGCGCGCGTATATAATAATTTTACATATTAACGGGATACGGTGACGCGCGGCCCGTTTAATACTCCGTTTACAAGATAACCCGCGGTGTTATCGCGGGCCGTATCTTGATGATTAACCGCGCGGCGCGTAAATAAGCGCCCGTCGTTTCTCGCGTGCGCGCGCACAACGTTTTAAAAAACCTGTCGCCGGCCCGTTAACGCGAAGGACTTCGAATCGCGCCGGCGGATAGTAATTAATTGTGTCTCCGTGAGAACCGGCTCCGTCGCGCTGCGAAATCGATGCGAGGTGTCAAAGTAACGTAACGCGTATTTATGTCTCCGCCGTTTAAAGTCGCGACGTCATCTGTCTTCACCGCGCACGTTTCCCGTCGGATGCAGCTTTTTTTTCCCGCCGAGAAAAACGATCACGATTTTTTTCATCTCTTTGCTTGAAGATGGAATGACGCTTCGTGCTAACGGAAGGACTCCAGATTCGAATCCTACATGTGTTCAACTTTTCAGCAGAAAATTAGAGAGGAACTTTATAGATCTTAGATGACATTAGAAATATTATAGCCTTTTATCATTCTATTTTATACTATACTTTGAGATGGACTTCCACACACAGAAAAATATATATTACAAATAAATATATTTCTAAGTTTATATATCCGCAAATCTCTCATAAAGTCATCATACACTGAAAGAAAAAATACAGTTACTTTTGGACTCGACCACAATATTGTAGTATTTCTAATGATAATTATAGTTAACATAATGATGCATATAGTTAAGTTAATTATCTTTATTGTTAGAAATATTATAAAATTATGGTTAGGTTCTCAAAAGTAACTATATTTTTCTCTTAATGTAAACATCACATTTACTTAAAACATATTCTTGTAACGAGTACATTCTTAAACTATTATTAAGAAAATAATCTTTGCTGAAGAAAACCTACTTAAACAAAATAAAATAAAATAAGTAATTGCTTTTCTAGTCTGTAGAATGAAATATTTTTCTGTGTGTGCGCGCGCACCGATCAAAGGAGGAATTCTAATTATGGTCAGCTTTGATAGAACGATCCGCGTCTAATTGGCGTGGCCACCTACCCATCACTGCCGACTCCCGTCCGAAGGCCCCAAATTATGATCTTAGCCCAATTTCACCGAGATACCACGGCGTTCCCGGCTTCCGGTCGAGCGAGCGGCGAGCGAGCAGGTGTTCAATCATCGGCGATAAGAGTATCTCACGGATTTCGTTTCGTTTTCCACGACTGGGCGGGAAGGCATCGCTAACCGATGTTTACCCGCTCGCCGGTTTCCTCGAGGTGATTGCACGTTTGTAATAATAATATCTACAATGTAACGCACAGCGCGCAAAGGGGTATCGGCTTGCAGAAAGACCCGAGGTTCAAGCCTCTCCTAATTATCGGTAAACACGTCCCGCCTTATCTCTTGCGCGATATATGCCGTATTAATGATATATAATCAGGCCTGATGGACAATGCGAACGCGCTTCTCGCCGGCGCGAGTCAAGCGTACCCCCTGACTTTCGCGAATCCTCCCGGGATTCCTCGCCTTCTCGCCGGAGACGCGGACTTTTCCTCGAAGATTGGAGAACGTACCGCGCTTCCTGCTATTAGAAGAAATTACTATTCCGGCCTCTCTGATACCGCGCGGCGCGTAGCGGAGCCGATACCTCTTACCGATCACCACGTTCTCAGGATCGATAGACAATTAGGATTGCGAGATATACGAAGGGAGCACAATGGAATCGCCGCTTATGAGAACCCACTTCATCTGTCCCCGAAATTATACGTCTTCCTTCGTAACCGTAGATCCTCGATCGCTACAATTCAACGGGACGGGATACGTTCTCCGTCCGGATTGATAGAGAGTCTCGATGGGGTGATTTCGCGTTTCCATTTCATCTCGCTCTGCTCGTCGTAAGTGAATTATTTTACGGCGCGCGGTTCTCCACGGCGAGAGTCGCGGAAAAGTCGGCCTTCCGTTTCTGCGGTTAGAAAACGATCACGGCGCGATTTCACGCCGCCTCCGCCGCCACCATCGGCGATCTCGATCCGATCCGTCTCTATCCGCGCGAACTTTTACCCGCTCATCTCTCACCTCTCGGCGACCTCTCTCGTGACCGGAGATCGGTCGCCGCCGCGCCGGTTAATAACTTCTTCCCCTCTTTCTTTCCGGCGGGGAATCCGCGAGAGCATCCGCACACGCGCGCTCGCTCTGGAAAGCTTTCAATTTGCCCGGAGAAAACCGCCGTTTCCGTTTCACCGTTATCGCAATCGCGCGCCGATTGACGGCCGCGCGTGCAGCTGCGTCCGGACATTTTTTTCCGCCCCGCGCCGCTCTTCCCGATCGGTATGCGAGACTAATCGTCGGTGGCGGAGATACCTAACGATCCGTTGTGATCCGATACCGTAACATTGTTGTTGTTGTTGTGTCGTCCCGGCGGTTACGCTCGACATTCGCGTATTCTATCGGGCGCATTCATCTGCCAGCACGTGCACCATCTGGAGCATTCCCGGCCGATCGGTATGCACGCCGGAGACGTGGAGGCTGTGCAATCTACTCGTTTTATTGAATCTTGGGGATTTTTTTTATAGCTATTTCATCGTTCAATATCATGTACGTGTATTCTTATTTATTTTACGTTCTGTTTACGCTCCACCTAGTTCACGTTCTGTTCTTACGATCTGCATATTTTTTCCCGTGCTCACCACGTTTTTGCTTTCTGATCTACCTTGTGCTGTAATCATCTCGGTTTTACTTTAGGCAGGCTTAGTAAAAGCTTTGCTGGCGCTTTTACATATTTTTCGTTCATGTTGTTTGTAGCTATCTAAATTATATAATTATGTAAATTAATCTCGTGTATATGTATACGCAATGGAATTATTATTATGTTATCCAGAGCGCGACTTTGACTAGATCTGATTAATGTAATCGGCGATTAATTCAATCGTTTTAATTGTAGCAAATTTTTTTGTTATACAAATCGTCCCCGATTTTCTCGTTTAATCGAAATCACTTTCGAAATCGCAGCGATTGGGATGAGAAATGATACAAATTTTAAATTCTCCACACTGAAAAAAAATTCTGGTTAAAAACGGACGAATCAGAATAATATTGTAGGCGTGATCAAATATTCTGGTTATTATATAATAATAGAAGTTCTGGTATATATAATAGTTCTGGTATATTATAATAGAATTCAATACTTTGTAACTTATAACCAGAATTCCTATTATAATAATCGGAATATTTGATCACGCCTACAAGATTTTCTGATTCGTCTGTTTTTAACCGGAATTTTTTTTTCAGTGTAAGGAACAATAATTCAAACTTGATCTCGAGGTCATAGTCGTGAAAGTTCGTGATATTTCCTGGCAAGACTTTTGACGCGTTCACATGTGATTGTTCTCTCGCGCGTGTATCGGTTAAATCCGAACAAAACACTTCCACCGTTGACCTTATCGAGGAAACAACGGGATAGCGTCGCTCTCGCTGTGAAACCTTCGGGAGTCTCATAATCATCCGCGGAATCGCTGAGAGCGGCGGCGGTGGCGGTCGATGGGAAAGTATCGCGCGCGCGGTGGCGATGTCGTTGAATTCGAAACGAGCAAAGCTCTCGTTAACGAAAGAAAGCCACGAGTGAGTCGCGATCGCTGTCATTCGATCTGCCAATTACGCGACTCGACAACTCGTTCGCAGCGCGAAAAGTCGCCGAGAGCGTCGCGAGTTGTTTGGATTCCGCCGAGGGAAAAGCGGATCGCACAAACGTATTCCGCGTGTCAGAAACGCTCCCGCAGACGCGAGTTCTTGACGACTGCTTTCGCGAGTGATCGAGAACGCGTTATTATATTTACCCAATAAGTCTTATTGCGTACATTATATGGTAGTTTTTATAAAAATATAATTGCGAAAGGATATATTTTAGACAAGGATATATTTAGCGCGAGACACAATAGACGCGTCTCTTGAATATTTAAAAAATAGAGTTTAATACAAAAATATACGTTTCTTTCATTAAAATGAAAAATGTTTAATTGCCAAATAGCTTTTCATTTTACATCGTCGTTCCTTATAGTAGCATAATGCAGAGACTGTAGATTGCACACTGGAAGAAAAATATAGTTACTTTTGGCCTCAACCATAATTTTATAATATTTCTAACGATAATTATGGTTAACATAATGACGCATATAGATAAGTTAATCACATTTATCGTTAGAAATATTATAAAATTATGATTGAGGCCGAAAGTAACTATATATTTTTCTCTCATCATTTTTAATCAGTGCAAGTGCCTTGGTTGCTATTTTCCAAAATAAAGCCAATCTTATTTACAGAATAAATGTAAATGTATTACTGACGATACACGTTATTTTTTACATTTGTATATGTATAATGTTAGATTTACATTATCTCTTCATTTACATTACTTTCCTATTTAAGAAATTATTTATTACGCCAGTATAATATGCTACTAGGATTCTAGCCATTCACGTTATCCAATATTTTATCTTAAATGGCATTTATTTTTTACAAGCGTTTTCACTTTTGCACACTGCTCACCGATAATGGCGTCGATGCGGGAGGATTTAGACGGTGTGCAGGCCGTGCTTTACGTAATCGCGCTGCATAGCATGCCGGCATAGTTTCCAAAGAGGAAAGTGTGTAATCGAGCGACGTGTCCACGCGCCCGAACACGGTGCGGCGACGTAAGGCGTTACGTCGGATTATACACGCGCCGGTAATAAACAAGACTTCGACCGGGGGCGCGCATCAAACGCGATTACGATCGTCCGTCGTCCTTTCCCACGTACATATGTATGTACGCGGGTCGTCTCGCGAGCGCGAAGAGCGAAGCGGGGGATCCTTTTTTCATTCATTCCGCGACGCCGAGCGGACCGCGTCTTCTTCTAAAATTCCTCTTCATCAAAAAGAAAGTTATTGCCATCCCCGGCGGGCATTAACGGTCGATCCGTCCGATGAATTCCTACGCGCCTTCCCGCAATTTTTTTCCTCGCTGTTGCGCGATTCTCTCGGAGAGCGAGCGGCGGGGAAACCGCGTTATCTGCATCCAGGCAGCAAGCCGACGTTGTTTGTCGTCATTTTGAAGAAGAAACGTTTCATTTTCACGATACTGTGATGTCAAATGATGGCGTCCAGTTGACACAGAGCATCAGTGACATTACATCTATGTTATAATTTCACTGAAAGAAAAATATAGTTACTTTTGGACCCAACCACAATTTTACAGTATTTCTAATGATAATTGTGGTTAACGTAATGATGCATATAGTTAAATTAATCATATTTCGTGTTAGAAATACTGTAAAATTGTGCTTGGGTCCAAAAGTAACTATATTTTTCTCTCAGTGTTCGCACTCAATGTAAATGTAATGTGACACATGTTGTTGTATTACACTGAAAGAAAAATATACCTAGTAAACACAAAGTGACAATAACATAACGTCAATGTTAAGATTTCCTACTCAATAATATAACTGTTATATACAAGACATGTTACATTTTATATTGTTGAGTCGGAAATCATAACATTGACATTACATTATTGTTACTTTGTGTTTACTGGGTAGTTACTTTTGGCTTCAACCAAAATATTTCTAACAATAAATATGATTAACTTAACTACATATATGCGTATATCATTATATTAACCATAATTATGGTTAGAAATATTATAAAATTATGGTTGAAGCCAAAAACAACGTATATTTTTTCTCAGTGTACATTTTTATTGTTGACGTGTAAAATTATAATTATAACATAGATGAAATGTAATTGATGTTCTGGGTCGACTGGGCAGGTAGGACAGGGTAGCGTCAGCTTGCTGCCTGGACACTCGCCGACGAGATCCTCGGGAACGCGACAGACTGGACGGACAGAACTCTGGAGACCCGTTTCCGCAAACGTCAGACAGACACGCGGAATCTGATCGACTCGTGGACGGTCCCGTTGCAGTCCGAAATGTCACGAGGCGCTATCGCACGAGCCGCTTTCGTAACGAATGTCGTAATACACTCGCTGCTTCCCGTACAACATTCCGATAACCGTGAGCCCCGTCGGCTCGGCTCGAGCGGATCCGCTCGCGGTACCGCTAATTAACAACAACAACAAATATCGCTCGCGCAATGTGCCTCACCGCTCTGTGTCCAGCTGTCGAGATTGTGGTAGAGTATGGTCCAGTCGTCCTCTAGATCCTGGAAGGTCGCCATGGCCGACGTAGTTCTCGTCCTCGTGCCGCGCCGCGGTGTCATCGGTCGCGAGGAATTCACTTGTGCCACGTGCGTTCTCCGCCTGTCGCGACGAATTGACCTCGGGCGAGATACCTTTGCGAGTTCACCTCAGAAAGTCGACCGGCAATTTTATTACTTCAATTTCACGCCTTCGATCACGTGCGCGGAAATCCGCGAAGACGTTGAGAGGAATCGCGCGGGACACGAGCGAAAGGATCGCGAGCCGAAGCTGGAGCACATGGGCGTCGAAGCGACACGCGCGTTCCACGCGCCTGCACACGCACCTGAACGCACGGAACGCGGCTCGTTCCACCTCTGCCCGCCTCGGCACGGTCGCCGGTTTCCGCGTTGTTTGTTTTTAAAAGCGCGCTCTGCCGCTTCGCCTGTCAACGCACGGTTGTATGTATGTACGAATACAAACGGCGCCAGACGCTTGACTGACGTAATAGAATACGAAAATTTCTGTTTCAAGGATATGGAAAAAGTGATAAAAATTAATTTATCACTGATAAATGTTCCTCGCGCAAATCGGACTTGAAATTTGAAGATACAAAATAATCGTCGGCTAAATCGGAATTGCGGTAGAATAATGAAGATGTAATATCTGCAGTCAAAAATTTGAGACATCTTAATAGAAAAATTAATTCATTGTTCGTAACAATGTATTGAAATAAAAAGAAACTTTTGGATCTAACTATATAATTACGGACGTTACTTTGGTCAGGCGATGCTTGATAAGAGAAATCGCATGATTTCGATTCGATTATGAATTACAAAGTAAGCTCTGATGAATCATAACAACAAAGTGATAATAATCGATTGATTTAAGCGCCTGATTACTTCGCTATCTTTCTTTCATGTATTTATTACATGATTTATTATATCGTCAAGACTTTTTCAAATTATCTTTCCCTTATTCATATCCAAACGACGTACAAAAAAGTGACAAACGAACCTGTCATAATATTTGACAAACAATTTGTAGTCATAAATCGCGAAATATAAAATTGAAGATGTTTTATTATAATATATTCAGTTGCCCAAGAGTCGCAGATAGAAATAAGATATGAAAAAATTTATTTCTAAAATTCTCATTTAAATAATCGCTGAATTATAGAAAAATGATCTGTCTTCTAAACACCTCTTTAGAAAACAGGATAAAGGATTGAAAAACAAGATACTTTCAAGACAAGAAAATGTTTAATGCGATATTCGCAGATCGACCATGACTTTTCGCTTCGAGTAGTTTTTCAGCCATGTGTCAAATTTCATAAAATTATAATTATTCTAAATATTAAAATTCTCAAACTTGCACCATCCACAGTGATTTATGATGTCTAAAATGGATGAAATTAGTCTCTGGACACAAGTATATACGAAGATTATTTATTTATTCCTACAAGTTCAAACACGAAGCGGCGACTCGAAACATCAAGTACTCTTTAAAAAAAAGTAAGAACATTATTATTATTCGATGTAAGCACTCCTCATAAATAAGTTTTGTCTAGTTCAGCACGTTAGATTACTTATCGCTAGCTTAAAAACTATTTTTGTACATTACGCGTTTGTACACAGAGTAATATGTAACGGATTTCGTTTCAAGATACATCTCTTACAAAAATGCGTGTGAAATTGAAAATGCAATAGAAAGCAGTCTTCCACGTTAAATATACATACATCGGCGATATAAATAACGATGAATATGTCGGAGATGCGACAAGACCAGGTGAGCGAAAGTGAGCGAAACGAGTATACCACTTTTCGGCGGTCGGCACTCTACTCACTCATAATAGACTTCTCCATTTATAATGATCTGGTGATACTGGCGCACTTATATTTAATTAAAAATCGTTTATAAACGATGGAATACGAATACTTTTTTCACTCGTTACATGAGTAAACGATGTTTTGTAGCGTAGAAAAGTCTTTGAATTTCGTCAACAACATTGAAAATTTATAAAGAAAGACAAACTTCTTCGATGGTAGAAATTAAGTTATCCAATCCGTACAAGAAACCCTCTTCGTGGTTGCCTTCCTCCCAAGGACGCCTATGCGTGAGTTTTCGTCCGTTCGGCACCTCTCGCGTTTTCGCGAAGTCTATTAGCCAAACGCCCACCTTTTCGTTGTCGTAGATCACGAAAATACTACTGCCGATTACCTGAAAAAGAAAATAATAAGTTGCAACAGATGTACAAAAAGGATTTTATGATATAATCAAAATAACTGACGTATCGTACCTCATGAGTTTCAAAATATTCCGATTCCTCAATTTTAATTCGTAGATTCTTGAGGCGCGCGAGGATCTTTTGACGAGTATCCTCGCGCTTGCCGAGGAATTGTTTTATAATGTCGAGCACCTCCGAATGCGACTTGACCTTCTTGAGATTGGTGATCGGTGGCCCACCTGGTAGCTTCATCGCCTCGATGCGAAAACCGTGGCTGCAGGTCGAGCTCTGCTGCTCACGAAATTGCATGTACCGTAACTTAGTCACGGCGCGTTGCTCGTGCTCCAGCTGGGTTGGTGCGTTCGGATCGACGGCGATCATCTTCTGATAGAGGTCCGGCCTGGCGGTGATCTTGGAGACCTCAGATTCGAGGAAAGTCCGCGTGCCCATTTTGATGTCCATCACGTGCGGATCGTTGAAACCAAAGAGCAGATCCTGCAGCTCGATGAACGTGTCGCCCTTGTACTCAACCTCCCGGTAATATCTGCGTGAAGCAACAAAAGTTGAGTCCTGTGGTCTATTTTACTTATTTATGTCGCCATAAAGTAACGAAAGAATTTTCAAGTAACCTCGGAATGCAATCCCGCAGTGCTTCCTCCTTGCTCAAGGTTTCGTAAACCATACGCTCCGTGTTTTCAGTACCGCCGGTCCTCCTCTTCCAGACGGTGCCGGGACCGGCAGGTGCAAAGCCGTCCGGGTGGCCCGATAGCTGAAACCAGGACTTCAATCGATTCTTTAGGAGCACGTCGCTAGCTGGCGCCGTCAAATCCAGAGCATTCTAGAACATTGTAAAATGGCGCGGTCAGTTGAACTGTTTTTTCGGGAAACGACGAGCACGTGTAGCTGTGTGGCTACACTGAAAAAAAATTCTGGCTAAAAATGGATGAATCAGAAAAATCTTGTAAGTTTGATCAAATATTCTTATAAGTTATAAGTATTGAGTTCTATTACAATAACCAGAATTTCTATTATAATAACCACAATATTTGAACACGCCTAAAGATTTTCAGATTCGTCCGTTTTTTAACTAGATTTTTTTTTTCAGTGTACGTATAAACAGAAGTATGCGTACCAGGGCGAGAAATTTCAAGGAGAGATCCTCGTCCGGCATCGTCGCGTCGGACAGGACCAGGGGGAATTGCTCCAGCTTCCGCATGGTGGCCGGATCGTTGGGCAATTTGACGAGCGAATGGGACGATCTGGAGCCGGTGCTGTTGGATCGGTTGCTGTGAGAGCTCTCGGAAGTGCTCCGTCGCCATCGGAAGGTGCTGTAAGTGCTGCGACTTCCGCTGCTGCCGGATTCATCTTTCGGTCGACGATAATCCTTGTTGTCCAATGACGGTTGCTCCTTACTCGAGAGCTGTAACCAGAGAGGCCTACTAAGAATTTAATCCAACCGGGACAAGTGCGTTACGCTACGAGGGCGCGCCACCTCGAAATTTCAGTCCTCCGGAACCGGGGGGAACTCGATACGATCGATCGGCTCGATCTCTGCCACTGGAGCGGAAATTGTTAACGTTGAGACGATCGTCGACCGCGACGAGAGATGATCCGAGAGTTATCTCGTCACGCTGGAAAAAACGCGCGCGATGCGAAGGCTGTTTATTGTTATTCGCATAGTCGCGTTACCGCGCTTTTCGACGTGAATATTCGATATCGCGATACACCATTCATTTTAATCTCCGCGGCAAGGTCCGCGCGCACGTAACTCGACCGTGATTTTCGTCCTCGGCTATCGGTCCGTGTCGCAGCTCGCGCCCGCGTGTCTGCTACGGCGAATCGGTTAGCTGTTAATTAGACAATTTGACGGATCGCGAATGTATTATTAGCTGACACGTAAACAGATAATCGCTGTGATCTCGCCGTGAATCTCGTTACAAAGTCGACAAAAAAGAAAAAAAAAGAACGGACAAAAAGTCCGGCGGCCACCCACCGTGCATTATCACTCTGAAGAAGGAGGACGTAGCGGCGGAGGAAGGAAGGATGAAAAAACCAGAGCTCGAAGTGCGCGATTGTTTCATAAATACAGATCGCGTCTCACGCTACTACCTATTGACGTCAGTGACTTTTATTCGAGCTGCACCATGCCACTTGTCGCCGCAGGGCCGATTCCAGCGTGTTGGCGATCGCCCCGGGGCGGCGGGGAGAGAGGACGATCGAAATGTCGAGGCTCTCGGCTCTCGCGAGACGATATGCGACGGTATGCCGTATCTATTTATGCCGTGCGCTTTACTTAATTTAAATCGATTCGCGGATATTTTTTTTTATACGGCGACTCGGCGATGCATTAAATTCTCTTAATTTGCTCATTATATGCGCGGCACGACGTTCGCAGCCTTAGGTGATTTCGATCGGAAACTCCGATTAACTTAATCGGTGATTAACTTAACAACATGTGTACTGTTTTTATTAATATATTAATATATTAATATAGAATCATTGACTTCTTGTTGTGTTCGACATATGGAACGGAAAAGGATTAAGAACGGACAACGAATTGTTGAATTGAAATGTTGAATTGAATTAATTGAGAATCTTGCTTTAAGCGATCTTGAATTGATAATCGGTGATAAATTTAGGAACTTGATCGAAATTATTCCTGGAGGGAATCGCGTTAAATCCAAACAAACTCATCGGCTTGTAGACTCTGCAAATCATGCTGCGGATGCGTTTTACAATCGTGAGATATTAATAACGATATTTTCACCTTCTAAATATATGTATATACTACTCCGGCTGAGGTGCTACTTTTCGCAACATCAATCTCTCGTTAATGATGAAATATAAAATACGCATCAATGACCGCTTGAATCAAATTATTCTCTGCAATCTGCATTCTTGAGCCATTAATTTCTCTCTTTATTTTCTAATTACGATTCTTTCGATTTCTCTTTATGTCTCATGTTATAACGCACAATATACTACAATTTAGTTGGTTTTAATTAAATTTTTTTATCATAAATGTTATCTTTTTGCTATAAATAGAACCAAACGAAAAGTACAGCATAGCACAAAAATATTTTAATTTAACTGTACTCTATATTTAAAACTGAAATGTATATGATATATAATTTTATCGCATCGATTAGCATAAATATCGCAAACTGAAGATTGTTCCGAAAATTGTGACTCGACGATAAGTCGCTACAATATTTCCACGTAGTGGAAACGTCCAACTAGCTCGTAATAGAAGAATTAACAAGCCGTGAAAAAGCAGAAGAGAGAATCGATTGAAAAGGGTGTCTCTGGAAAAACACGGCGAGCACGTGTAACTGTAAACACGCTTGCGTCTTAAAAAGAAAAAAAAAGGAAGCGCGAATGAATGTTAATTGCGCGTAGCGCGACGGCGCTAAGTAGCCTCCGTCCGTTGAATTCGGCCGGACACGCGTTCGGCTGAATCGCGCTCGCCGATTCATTCTTGAATCGCCTGAATGGCCTTTGTGCAAAAAAATAAAGGCCGCGAGTAATGCGACGCTTTAAAGGGATCCTGTAGCCGTCCGCGGTACTGAATTTTTGTAAAAGAATTACTACCGAGCAGACACACATTAATTAATGTCTATGCTTTCATTTTGTAAAAGAATTTCCAAATTTATGAAAGTAACACGAAGAAATCCTTTCACAAAAATTCAGTTCCGCGGACGGCTACAGGATCCCCATAACGAAACTACGGAGCCCGCCATGCGTCGGAATCCCGCCGTGTTACGGGAGCGCGCCCGCGAGATTTCCCGTTATTAAATTACCACGGCGGAGATTATTAACAACGGCGAAACAGCGGCCAGCTCTCCGTTCCGCGCGCGACTCGGTAACAAGTGTATCCGCGCTCGGAACTGTGTCACCGCGCGCCTCGAGCGATCTGTTGCAGCCGTGTATCGCTCCGTGAAATCGCGAGGCATTCGGCCGGAGCAGTTTTCCCGCTCGAACTAGGTTACACGCTTAACCCTGTCGACCTGAAGCCAGTCTGAAGTTGTGGCACGACGACGACGACGACGACGTGTCCCGTCGGCGGGCATCTCCCTGTCGGCGAGATCGCTCATCGGTTCACCCTCGACGACCTCGTCCGCCGGCTGGTCCGTCGAAGAAACGCGCGGGGCGATTTTCACGATGCCCGTGTCGCGAGACATCCGTGAACTATGGACATTCTTTCCCGTTTTCTTCTTGTTTTCCTTCGCGCGGTCGAGCAGCGAGCACCACGGCACGTGGACATACATTAATGCCACTACGTATCATCAATGATGACTGTGCCTCACGGTAATGCGCGCGTGCGTCATTAATAGGAAAACCTATCATTATTTTTCACGCGTATTCCCGTATATCAAGGCTCCGCGCCGTGATTAATCGACGGTATCCGCCTTTCGCGATACCGCGGGACGAGGCGAGGGATCTTCCATCCGGGACGAGAATTAGCAGGGACGAGAATCTGAGGAAGCGAGGCGAAGAAAGTTGGAAAGCTTCGTAAGAACGAAGAGATGTACGTCACTGCTCGGGCGACCTCCTCGGGCTGTTGCGCCAGCTGCGTCGAATATGTTTCTCTTTCTCTTTCTCTCTCTCCTTCTCTCNGTTGTGTTTAAAAAAAGAAATTTACGCACACGTACTATTGTTTATTAACAAATTAAATTCAGGAAAGAATGTTTGATTACTCGTCACGTTGGTTGAGCAAAAACATTGATAAAACGGCAAGATCGCACGATTTTACGACGGTAAAACAGATGATTATCTTTCAATATTCGCCTGTTTTATTATAAATTATTATTATAATATCCAAGTTATTATATATTATTATATTTTAGTTTATTATTATATCTCTATGGAAGATTTTTCATCTTTCAATGGATTTCTTCGAAAGGAACTCCGCGAATCTGAATGAAGAAAGGATGTCGATAATATGATCGAGGAATTTTTTGTAAAATCAAGAATCTTCGAACAAAGATTATTGATTTTTCTGTACGAGTTATTCTTGTACATATAAGGGGACACGAATAAACGGATCATCATCAGGGACGTAACAATAAACCTATTCTTTTTAGGTGAACTTTTTGCCCTTTCTTTTTCACCTTTCCTTTTTTTTCTCCATGTTGGAAAAAAAAAGAGGAAAGATGAACGATGCAAGAAGTTTAACTAGAAAGTATAGACTTGATATTAATATCGCTTGCACTTTTTGCATTTGGAGAATCTTTGCTTTTTCTTTCTCTCTATCTCAATATTCATTTCGTTTTAAATGCGGGAATTTTTTTGGAATTTCAAGCAACACGGACAAATGTGACATTCCGGATTACAGACAATATCCCTTCCCTTTTATCTCGGTTCATTTACCGTCACTTTTTCAACACGCTACTTGCTTTGTGCAGAGACAGGGAGCACGCATTCTCTTTTTTCATCTTATCTCGCCGCATTTTCTACGTACTACGTTACATTGCCTTCTAGGAAAACGCGCGCTGCTGGAACAGGATATAAATTACGAGCCATGCTCTTTAATAAGCGAATGCGAATTAAATCGTCTCAATTACGGACAAATTACGATCCATCGCGCCGACGTGCAGTCTCCGCTCGGGACACCCTGTATGATACACGGCCGCCCGTCGCGAGCGAGATGAAATCGTGGGCCCGGTGGGGTGCGTGGGTCAATGATCTTCTGTTGGGAAACCGGGTGGTTACGCGACACGTTTCGACTTGAGCCGCGCGGTGCCCGGGTCCCGGAGGCCCTTCGCGAACCTGCACGCCGGGCTTTCCCGATTTCGACGTCACCGGGTGCCCGGTTATCGTCGATCACGCCAATCTAGAGCGTGTAGACACAGCTGCGCGCGTTGGAGCTCGCAATCTCGCATTCCAGCGACGCGTCTCGCCGGTAAATCGGCGCCACGCGTCGAACTTCGCGAAACGGGATATCCTCGGGGAAGAAGAGGCGGAGGAACGACTCCCCGTCCCCTTCGATCCTCCCTGACAAAAGGGGATCGTCCTGGCGTACCTTGCTGAAGTGCGTCTGTCGAAGCCGCTCATACTGATCGACCGCAAGCACGCAGAGCCTCGTGGTGAACGTTTCCATTCGTGCTGGCAGGGGCGCGTGACACACACTCGACATCATTTATCCGTTTGCGTACGCGCGCGGGCGCGCGCGAACCACCGCACGGGCGGTGACGGAAGAGAGAAAAAGAAAAGTCTCGGCACTCTCGCGTGTCCCTCTCACGCGCGCACGGGGGTTCTCGTTCACCGGGAGTGCTCACTAGCGGCGCGGACGTACGTCGTCGGCGAACATAACCTCCATCGGGCGCTGGCCAGCGTGCGAGCCGCCGGTCGTGGCGAAGCGACGAATGACGCGCGGTCCATGAAACCACCCTGTATGTACGCCCGGTGGACGCTACGCACGGGCGTACGAAGCCGATTGGCTGGAGCCGGCCGAACTCGGCTGCGACTCCGGTCCTTCGCGCGCGCTCACTCTTTCTCTCTCTCTCTCTCTGTCTTTCACTCCCGTCGCATTTTCTTGCGCCGTTCCGCTCGCCTCTTCTCGCTTCCGTTTAGCGCCGTCGCGCTCGCTCCAACTCGCTCGACCCGTCTATCTGTCCTCCTGCCCGCCGCGTTATACTTCCCGTGTCGCCTCTCCCCGCCCGGCTCGCCCGATCCTTCTCCTTCCCTCGCTCGCTGTCTCTCTCTGTCGCCCGAGTGCATCTACGTCACTTCTGCGTGCCAGCACAAATACTACGCTACGTTCGCGCGCGGCGAGGCGACCTCTCCTCCCGCTCCGCTCCGTTTCGCTTCGCCTCGTTGCGTCCGCGCGACGTCACCGCGCGATGCGTTCGTATATACCGTGGGCAATACTGAAGCGGCGAGAGAGCGCGAATGTAGTTTTATCGGTATGCTCTCCCTCCCCCGAAACGCGCGCGGCTGCCCGATCGTCCCGGTACGCGACGTACGGAACGTATAGGCTCGTCGGTGATTTGCGGTTAGGAGGAGAGGCTGAGAAATAAATAAATTCGGGCCCTCCTTTTTTTTTTTCGCCACGCCATAGCCGATCTTCGTGCCACGAGGAAACGCGCCCGCGAAATATTTTCATATCTCGCCGAGAATTGTGGAACTTCCGCCTAGAGAGTCTTTTCTTTTCTAGGAAGAGAAAGATCGAGTGGATTCACAAGAAACGGGAAATAATGCTCGTCCATTTCTGTCAATGTAGATTAATGTTAATTTTAATTTAACTTGTTACTCTTTTTTTTTAATTTTTATGACCAGAAACAGATAGAAAGTAAGTTAAACCGAGATTAAGGGAGACCAAGCTCCGATTAACTTAATCGGCGATTAAATCAGCTAGTGGAGTTTGCAGCAAAATTTCTAATTATTCTAATTTGTTGTCTTTAATCCATAATTTTTTTTTCTTATATTTTGATCCTTTTTAAACAATAAAACGTGAATTATTCTGTTCATGTTAGCAGAATAATATACGTATTGCTTAGCAAGTTAATCATCAATCAAGTTAATCAAGTTTTCTAATTTAATCAAATTAAATTAGAGTGCGGTTGAAATAGATTTCAAACCACAAATCAAACGTTGGAGAGAGAAAGGGTAAAGAGAAGCACGTCAGAAGTTACGCAAATTGTCTGGACCCTTTTTGTTCTCGCTACGCACATGCGTGGAATGAAAACGATCGCGTATGCGAATTGAATACCAAACACGAAGAAAAAAGAGAGCGCGAAGAGAAAAAAAAAACACAAATTTATTGAAGTTGAGAAAGAATAAAGGAACGAAATCCCCGATTTTTCCGAAGCTCACGTCAACGGAGAATCCCGAACCTCGACTTTCCCACGAGCTCGCCCTGTTCGCTACTCACGTTTTTGTACCCCGCAAACGAGTGACTCACAAACGCGGGAACCGGCAGACGCTTCGACATTTTTCGTATTTGACGTAAGCTTTTTGTCTTTCGACGAAGCCGGACTTCGTCGGAAGCGGAGCTTTTCGGAATCCGCGAACGAGGAGGAATCGCGCACGGCTGATTCACTTCCGGCTGCGGTCCGCGACGCGAATCAGGATAGATCCTATCGCCAGGAGCCTCGCCGGCCCGTTCTCCGGATCTCGTCGCGGTGCGCGAGGCCGCGCCACGTTGAAGCGTGAAACGGAACAATTTCGGGGTCGCCGTCCCACATTTTTTTCAAGACGATTGCTGTTCCCGCTCGCGGGAGAACGGTCTCCGAATCCGTTTGTCGGGCACGCCGACACCATTGTTCGACACACGCGTCTGTCGCCCGAATAGCTGATCTCGCCGAGTCCAACAACCCTTATAAACCGAAGACGACTTCGATCAAACTCCGATTGACGCAATTGGGCAGATTAATTTAATGGAATCACTTTAGAGTTAAACTTTCAACTATGTAAATTTGTCGCCCCTAATTTAAGTCACACATACATTCTAAATAATATCATTCTACACACGAGAGAGGCAATTACTTATTTTATTTTATTTTGTTTAAGTAACAGTCTTCTTCAATAAAGAATATTTTTGAAGAATATTAAATATGACGCTTATGATGACTTTACAATAGATTCGCGTATATATAAACTACAGATGAGAAAACCAATTACTTATTTTATTTTGTTCAAGTAATAGTTTTCTTCAGTAAAAAATATTTTCTTAGTAACAGTTTAAGATATACTCGCGTCACAAGTCCAGAATGTAAATTTGTTTTAAGTAAATGTGATGACTTTATAATAGATTCGCGGATATATAAACTACAAACGAAAAAGGCAATTATTTACCTATTTTATTTTGTTTAAGTAATAATCTTCTTCAGCAAAAAATATTTTCTTAGTAATAGACATACTCGCGCGCGTCACAAGTCCAGAATGTTTTAAGTAAATGTGATGACTTTATAATAGATTCGCGAATACATAAACTACAAACGAAAAAGCCAATTATTTATTTTATTTTGTTTAAGTAATAATATTCTTCAGCAAAGAATATTTTCTTAGTAACAGTTTAAGATATGCTCGTCACAAATCCAGAATGTTTTAAGTAACTGTGATATTTATAACAGATTTGTGGATATACATATAAACACGTATATTTACTCATTATAGATAGTATATATTTTTCTGTATGCAGATATAATAAACACCAACTAACATTGCATCAATATTATAATTTCCCACTCAACAATATCAATGTAACACATGTTGTACATAACAGTTACATTGTTGAACGGGAAGTTACGCTATCGATGCAACTATTATTAGTTGGCGTTTAACCAACTGGGACTCATTATTCCTCCCACAAAAACGAACGGCAAGAAAGTTGAAATTTCCATCCGCGTCACTAAAATACCACAGGTATTGCTCTCGATAAGCTAATCGGAGTTTAGCCAAAGTCACCCCGGCCTGTTGATCGATGGTCGCTATCTCCTCGCGGTCGATTCCCGGTCATCGGTGCCGCTTGCTGACGTAAGCCGCATTATCAGGGAGAAAGTCGACGCCCGCGGTGTGTGTATTCGACGCTGTTTTTTACGATCGCTGTCTCTACGTGAGTTTTCGGAGAGCGAGAAAACGGGTGTCTCGATCTTGAGCGCGCGGAATTTCTCCGGCGACGACGACGTCGCCCGGGGAGAAAAGGAGAGAGAGATCAGGCTAATTCTTATTCCCGGCGTCCGTCGCGTAAACGTGACGATCGCTAACGCTTTTCGTCGGCGCGGGCGGCAGGGCATCCAGGGGTGATCGACCGCAGAGAAATACGCGGTACGAGATGCGAGAGAGCACGCGTGCAGCGCGCTTTCGATCGGGGTGTCCAGGTTCTCTCGCGCGCGTTCTCACGTTCCTCGGCGAGGAATGTGCTCGCTGAGACGTGACGCGGCCGAAGGTTCCCCCGAATTTCTCGGTTATCCACGTCGGCGTTTCTCTGAGGCTTAGAACGTGACGAGATATCGCGATGGCAATTATTCCGTGCATCGCTTATCTGTATTTGTACATACATGAAGCCGTTGGCGTCATTTGATACGGAATTTGTTTACTACGAGTGTATAAGTCGAAGACAATAGCTGAATCGTTCAAAATGTTCATTAGCGTAATATCGTCATTAGAAATTTATTTATCGCGGCGCCACGATTACATTAAGTTGTTAATCATGTATATTTTAAGTATAGGGCATTCCTGCCGCGACTCATCGACTTTTCGCCAGCGATTGGCGATTATGGATACGCTGAACGGCTTTAATTAAGGAAATCGATTGCGAGAATCAGGAAGATCGCAATGGTGTGTCAGCGCGACGATTCACGGAATGAGATTGCTGCGAATGCGTGTCATCACCCTTTGAAATAACTTTCTGAGCGTGTTGCGTCGGCGTTGCGTGTTTCATACTCAGTAAAATGCAGCGGTATATTGTGCAAAGAGACATTTCTCAAGAAGCTCTATTGTCATTGTAGAAAGACTATATATGCACGAAAAGCGCAAGTCTCTCTTTTTCTTTTTGTCTCTTTCTCTCTTTCTCTCCTCGGCACCTGAAGATCCGCCTCGAAAATGTTGAATTTAAAAAACAAGGTTTACATCACCATGGGTCACCGTTTCGCCCTTTGTGATGCTTATTAATGTGGTACTATTTATAGCAAAGTCTGTACGTGTTTAAAGAAAAAGTATTTACATGCAAAATTTATATGCAAAGACACACGATAGTGAAAAATATTTTTTTCTTTTCACGAGTGAAATGTACATAGGAAGAACACTTCTCTAAAAATAAACCTTATTCCTTTGTAAATTAGTTCTGTTTTCGAATGTTCTCGAGAGATATAAACATTGGAGGAGAATACAGATTTTTTTACAGATAATATAATATCGATGGATATACAGAGTGGCCCCGAACATTTCGGCCAGGACTTTGTGATCTGATAGGAAATTTAATTCTGAACAAAAAGTTTCCTATAATATAAGTTGTTATAACTTTTGAAATTGGTTATCTCAAAACCTATGGAACGTATCATTTTGGTCTCACTCAATTTCGAGGCCACCCTATATGTATATATAAGTATGTACACTTGTAAAGATATGAGTATATGCATACATTTTCTTCTCAATTTATTATGCCATTTAAATACATCGCACATACATTGTCTTCTTCTTCCAAGAATTTTGTCGTCAATTTGACTTATATTTATAGCAACGAAAATTAAACGGCGACGATATCGTTTCTCGGTTGAGACCCCCTCTCAATTCGACGTTTCGGTCCGAGGTGATTTAATAAAACATCTTTAACGAGATCGCTCCATCTCGGCGCTAATCGAGCGCGATTTCGCTTCTACTTGCTCGCCCTTGGACGAGTACACGCCCACGCGTATAATCGACAATGATAATAACGATGTCCGACGTTGGAAGCATCGTGTTGTACCGACGAACGTGTCTCGCGTCGCGAAACTGTTGGCTTCGCCGGCGGTGTTCGCTCGCCGATTAATTCTGCGAAATTAAAAAAGAAGACGCGTCGGTGACGAGCGACCGTCGCGTCGTCTCGGAATCGATCGCGAGTGACGTTCCTGCCAGCCGAGCGGTATCCCAATTTTTTTCTCTTCTTGGAAATTATCGATTCTTTTCATCGAATTTTAATCTTCTGAATTAATTTTTTCATCGAATTTTAATCTTCTGAATAATGTTGTCACGCGGCAGAAGGCAATTCCGACGTATCCGGATCTGCGGTGAGCGAGATGAGCGGTCCTGCGAGACGCGCGCGTTGCCGGAGCCGGAGGAAGAGTGAGACTCCTCGCGTGCTCCAGATCGAAGCCCAATGATGTCAGCATTGACGTCGGGTTTTGAAGAAAAAGAGGTTTTAGAAAAAGAGGTTTTAGAAAAAATTAATAAGGTCGACCGGAATTGGTCTTACCGCGCCTATCGGCCGCCACGATGACGACTGCTTCATAATTAACGATAACAATTACGATTCTATATTGCTGACCCAATGACCCTTATATGTTACCAACGTTGCCGGATGGTTCTCTCTCTCTCTCTCTCTCTCTCTCTCTCTCTCTCTCTCTCTCTCTCTCTCTCTCTCTCTCTCTTTTCTTCCCGTTCTCGTCTAAGCGTGAGTGTAGATCGAGAAGCGAAGAGGCGGATATTCGTAATTTGCGATCTACCGGCGGAAATTACGTGGGCGGCGGCGGCGGCGGCGGCGAAGCGTAAAAGCCGCCGCGCTGCGATTCCATTTCGACCGGTCGCTTTATCGCATCGCGATGCACACCCGACGAATTTTATCATTTTTCCTGCCTTCGCCTTCCTCCCCGGGTTTTATCTAATCCCCCGACGTGACGGAGAACTGACGTGCGACGCGCGATAAAGCGCTTCCTCTCACGGGCGTTTCCGCTTCAAGATGGGACTGTTTAGTGGGCCTAGATCGAAAGCTGTCGGGCTCTTAAATTACGCATTCCTATGCTCTCCCCGATCGATCACCCAAGTCGGGTTATTCTCGTACGCGTTAACGTCTTAGCGCGCGATTAGCAATTTGATGAGGCTCTCTCTAGCTCTCTCTGTCTCTCTCGTAGATCGTTGCATCGAGGATGTTTTAAAAATAAAGGCCGATAGATCGAAACAGGTTTCCGGAACCTCGAGTCTGTTTACATATATGTGTCTACTTTGTCGTTCCACAGCCAATCGGACGAGTCCTCGACAGCTATAAAGATGCTATTAACGGTCACTCGAGCGGGAGTATAAACGCGCGCACGGCGACGAGTTATTTACGATATTATTTATAGATACGCAATACATATGGATACAATCGATAAGGCGGTGTCAATTCCAATTCGGTCGCTAGCGATATCCGCGACTTTCGATACCGCGCGCGCGCTCGCGTGCCGAGCGCATGGCTTGCGGAATAAATGCAGGCGGCATTCCCCACATTGTGTGTCGGTAATTACATCCATTGACGTCGATGCCTACTATTTTTCCTTATTTTTCTCGACATTATTCACTCGTCTCCCTCGTCTCCGTTCCGCGTTAGACATATTCGCGAGGCGGCGCGATAAGCGGATCCGTGGACGGTGAAACGGAATCGGGGGGACTCGCGCGCGCGCTGGCGCTCTCACGAAACTCGCCGCTCCGAAAACCGCGCGAGAGAGTCGCGAACGAGCGCTAACGAACCGCCGGCTGTGAACCGCCCGGGTAAACGGACGGCTGTTGGCATAAACGTGGAAATTTTCGAGCGCACCGCGTTCTCGGGTCGACGAACGGATCTCGCCTGTCGCGCGACACGAGACCGCGGCAAAAGCCGCGCGACGCATATGTCGCGACCGCGCTCTCAAAAATGCGCAGTTTCCAGCTGGCGCGGAGGAAAATTGCGACAGGGACCCGTCGAAAAAAAGGGATCCATCCCATCTCCGGCCGCGGCCGCTCTCTCGCCTCGTCGTCGGGTCCCACGCCGCGGCCGTAAGTGCGTACGCACGTACAGCGGCATGGGTAGACGAGCAGGCAGGCAGGCAGGCAGGCAGGCAGGCGGGCAGGCAAGCAACATGGTATGCGTTGGCCGCGGAGCGAGCGTGTGGAGGTCACCATTGACGCAAATCTATGACGAGTGTCACGTGAGCGCGGGCCGCTGGAACACAATATATGTATACACGCGATGGACGACAACGGCACGGCCGGCCGCTCCGCACCATTCCATTAAATCCATGCCCGTTTTATATTTATGCGACGAGTGATGGGACCGAGCGCGTCCGGGATGAGCCTTGAGCAATGTGTCGGGCCGATGAAACTATTCGGCCGTGCCCGAACAGGTTTTTCGGCCCGAAAATGCGAGAAGAGGTGAACGGCGGGGTTTCGAATCGGGGAGACCGGCGGCATACTTTTAGCTAGCGGGCGCGCTTAGGGGACACGGATAGGACAGGGATCGTTCCTCATCCGTTCCGAGGAAGGGCGAAAGATTTTACAAGTCCGGCTGCCATTCGGGCGATGACGGCACCTCGCCCGAGTGTCGTCCCCATCGCTATCGCGCGCGACGACGAGGACGCGCCGGGGCAGAAGGAAGGACGGGAGGAAGAAGCGGAGTGGATATACTGCACTCCGCGGCCCACCCACGTTACGATATAATGGGCAATTAATGGCCGGTGGACCGGCCGGTCCTCGCTTGAATGCCAATCGGCCACGGGAAGCGCCACGCTGGACGAAGCCTGTTGTTTAACCCTTTGCTCAGCTCTGCCCGAACGTGCTCCATATGGCAACGCGCGGAGCGGTCTCTCTCTCTCTCTCTCTCTCTCTCCTGGCTATAATTAGAACGCCACACTCGATGCCGGAGAGCGCTAAGTCTCTCCTTAATGCCCGTCGATTCGACCTTTAGCAACGTCTCTCGCCTCCCGATTCCTTCGATCCGCTCATATTTCCATCTTTACGACCGTCTCCGAATCATCCGCGGCATTTTTCCCCCTTTTGGCAAGGAAAGATCGTGAAGAAACTCTCCGTATGTGTCGCGACTACGTCAGCAAGGACCTTGCGTTAGTCTAGTTTCAGTCCTGCGAGATGGAACACGAATGTACCGCGCGCGAAAGAGAGAAAGAGAACCCTCTGCTTCTTATCATTTTTTTAATTAGGTCAATGTCGCTGCACGACAATTCATGCTTTCTTTGGTGACAATGCTTTCTTTAATCAGTCCCGCAAACATTATTGTACCTGCTGATCCAACCGACCGATTTGTTGACCGGTTGACCGATTAATTAATTCGCAAAGAAAGATAATTCCTGCCAAACGCATCTAAAGACTACACTGAGAGAAATGTTTTCGTATTATGAATCAAAGTTTTATTGATATATGCTCAAGAAATTTATTTAGTTGCTGTAAACAAATATGTTATTTGCTTATATCTTAAATTGCAAGTAACATATTCGTTTACAGCAACTAAATCAATTTCTTGAGCATATATCAACAAAACTTTTGGTTCATAATACAAAACATTTCTCTCAGTGTAATTTCTCAATATTGACTTGAACTATACACTAGGAAAAATGTTTTGTTCTGTGAACCAAAATTTCAGTTAAAATATACCCAACAAAATTGTTTAAGCTGTAATTGCTGTAAGCAAATATATTATTTACTTATATTTTGTTAAATCATTTGGTTTAAAGAACAAAACAGAAAAATACATTTCTAAAAGAATTATAAGTAGTTTTAATAAAACGCTCCTTGATTCATAAATCTAATTTTACATTCGTTTTTTTTATTGACCGTGCAATTGAAAAACAATTAAATATATCTAAACGGAGTTGGACCTTTGATTTGAATTTAAATCTGAGTTGTTATTGATAAAGCCGGCCCTTAGACGCACGTCCGCGCATTTAACTCATCTGTATATATTTGTTTGTGTTTATATTTTAATACTTCCGGCAGTGGACCCCGCTTATCTTTCAGCTCATTCAATGTCACATTATTATTCGTCGATAGTGCTCGCGAACCGTCCGCGCACGGGATACACTTTTTTTTTTCGAAAAGTCTCACCGCTCTCTTTTTCCCCTCTCATCCTCGTCTATTTGCAATTTGCTCATCGCGATGGAACTCTATTAAAGTTTCAGCATTTATAGCCTCCACCGAAGAATGCTCAAGGCGAAAACACAAGCGGCCGGCGCGAATACAACAATGCCTCCGATGTTAATAGCGGACGGCACAATGGTGTTGCAATACCGGGAGTATTATGCAACGATCAACGTTATCGTACACACCCGACCGCGCTACGGTATTCAAGATCGGCTGGAAGCGAAATGTTTTGCATTGTAAGCGGTAATGATAATTGAAGATAACAATCGACGGGATTAAACGCAAAGAGAGGAAGACATTTTTCAGTTCAATTTTGCAATAAAAACCAATTTGCGGAAAAAAAGAAAGAGAAAAATGCATTAACGAGTCTCGTTATTAATTTTCTCTTACAGGGAAACGCAAGATATGACTTTAATCGTATCGATAAGCGTTATGTTCTTGAGGATTACGTTGAAACGCATCTCGATACGCGTCGCGCGGGTGTTACTTGTGCGCGCTTTGCGCTCATCACAAAAATTAAGTCGCATTATCTTCAATCGTCGTACGCCTGCAAATGAAATCCGAGGAGAGCGCGCGTGGCGAAGGGAGGTCTATTATCTTATTTATTCGTCTGCTTACGCATGATTACGATACGCAAATATTCAGCGGTGTCGCGATGTGCGCGAGATATAACGCGTGATCGCCCGCCGCTTGGAAGAAAGTAAGAGAAATTTTTTCAGATTTATCATAATAATGAAACATCGTCATTCTCTCCGGTCATGTTTTTTATTGCGATACGTTGCATAAATGTACCTCGTAGCGACAAGGAGGATATACGTGCGAGAAATTATATAATTCTATTTAATATCTTCAACATGCGATATCTAATTGCAACATAGTAGCACGGATTATAGATGTGTTATTTATATTATTTGTGAGACGACAAGATCGTCGATTGATCGTATCTATTCTGCGAATAAAGCGAGATAAAATCGAGAAAAGAGAAGCAATATATTTCACGTTTTAGCGTTACGATAGGTGAGTGCTCACGAAACACGTGGACGTGGAGACACGTGGAGCAAAATATGTACAAAATAATTGGAGGTATTCATTTATGATAAACTGATATAATATATGTCAAAGCAGAATTTATTTTTTACATTTATGTTTTACGTTTGTTTACATCGTCATTTATTAACGTCATTAGATTTTTATCTCCAATTAAAACTAGATATTAAATTTATCTGTATTATTTATCTATTTCGTTCTGCGAATTAAAGCAAGATAAGATCGAGAGAATCGAGAGAAGCAAAGTAAAATATTTCATGTTTCAACATTGTAATATATTGCAATTGACAATGAATTGACAAAAAATATGGAATAAAAGGATTTAATTTATGTAAATAAAAAATTGAATTTATATTTTACATTTATTTGCATCATTAATAAATTTTATTCTCTAAAAAGCAGATATTAAATTTCTACAATATTCGACACGTAATATTTCTTCATATGTAAATCGACAACGAATTAGGAAATGTGACAAAATTGATAAATTCTCCAGTTCTGTTATTTTTGAAGAACTTGCTCAACAAGATCGAGATATCGACAAGATCGAGAAGGGGATGCGTATCGAATCGCCGATGTGTATCGAACATTCGACTCGAATCGAGTCCGATTTGATTCGAGAAGAAGTCAAACAGCGAGCGCTCGAAACATTTGAATATTCGCGCATTCACATCTGTCCGTTTTGCACTTTTAATAATAGAAGAAGTATATATATGTATATATCTTTACGAGAGGAAAAAGAAAGAGAAAACAATACTTTGGCAATCCTCTTTCAAACATTGGTTAAAGGAACATAAGGCAGAAGTAATTTCGTACATACAATCAAATCACTGCGACAATATCGTAAGCATTTTATTAACTAAAAAGTCAAACGCGTCGAATCGTTATAATTGTGATACGCACCCAGCTGATTGTTTGCACTTTTTTTTACGATTGAAGCGAGACCCCAGGTAGACAACAAAAATTATAATGACATCAAAATAATGCTAAAACAGCGATAAGATGATAATGACATTTTAGAGTCATTTGATATATTTGATATATTTGTGACTTCTTGTTCTACCTGGGACAAGACTTTGCGCAATAACAGAGAAAATATGAAGCTTGTATCAGAATTGAGATTGAGATCGAAATGAAATTCAACCAATTAAAACAAAACTAATCTGAAGTAATTTTGAACTTTGTTCTGATTAATCAAACACCAATCTAATTTCAATCTTAATCTGCAGTCTGAAATGGGCATTTGGAATGGAAATAAATATTAAACATAAAGCCTCGCGTCCACGGTGCTAAAACTCAACTCCAGATCTCGAATCGAATGTTAATATTGTGGATACGAGGTTTCATATTTAATATTTATTCCTATTCCTAATATTTTGTCAATTGTGCGCAAGGCCGAACGCACCGCGCAGGGAGCAGAAGCGCGTGAAAGAGAGAGAGAGAAAGAGAGTGTCGGCGGAGTGCAGCTGCCGCCGAACGTTCGAGAAGCTCCCGGTTTTCGATGTATCGCGAGTGGAGACCCGGCGACCGCTGGTTTCCTGCTCGTACAGCACGAGGGATGTCGCACGGCACCGCATCGCGCTCGTAGAGCACCGCAGGGTCCGAGGATCGAGACGGAACGTGCAGCCGGAGCAACCGAAGTCCGAAGGAGGAGGAGGTGGAGTCGCGTTATATTCGGTTTGACTTTCGCCACATCGTCGCCGGTCACAATTATTGGTTCGCAGCACCATGGCGTTGAACGTGCCGTACGAGGCGATCGGCAAGGGCTTCGTCCAGCAATATTATGCGATGTTCGACGACCCGGCGCAGAGGCCGAATCTCATAAACATGTACAACGTAAGACGCGAGAGCAACCGTCATCGGTTTCCGGGACTGGCCTCTCTCCGTCCTCTCGCCGGTCCCGTTTCCCGCGATTCCTCTGCGACTTCCCCGCCCGGTCTCGCGACTGACTGACATAACCTTTTTCCAGGCGGAGACCTCCTTCATGACGTTCGAGGGCCTGCAGATACAGGGCGCTATCAAAATCATGGAAAAATTAACTGTGAGTTTCCTCTCCGCCGCTCTTGAAGTCGGTTACGGTATACATATTCACGTCCAATTCATCTTCCAAGAGATAGCTCTCTTTCGTCGAACCTATCGAAAGATCCCAGTCGACACAGAGCATTAGTTACATTATATCTATGTTATAATTTTGCACTCAACAATATAAATGTAATATAACACATTTGTTGTTATATTTCATTAAGGAACTTATATATTCAAAGAGAATTGTTCTTTTCATATTAATCTTTCTTTGTTATAACTTTCTTCGTAGGGGACTTACTCTTAATGTTTAGTATGCTCTCCCTTAGAATGACCTTTTCATATTTTTCTTTGTTTAGAGTTTATTACTAAGACTCTAGAAACTTGTTCAACATTCCTAACTGGTGTATTTGTAAATAGAAAGCTTATTCTGACTTAAAAATATCGTAAAGCTTAAGAATTCCATAATTAAAATAGAAGATTAAAGACAGAGATCAGNTAGAGACGATAGAATCTAGATACAATTTTATATATATATATATATATATATATAATATGAAGTATTAAATTTTTTACTTAGGCTTTGCTTATAATTATAATTAAGTTTTGCTTATAATTATAATTAAGCTAAATATGCTTTATTTGGATGTTTACTCTTTCTATTTTGATTTTTATAAATCTTATCATTATTAATCATTGTTATTGTAAATCGGATAAAAAATTGATATATTAATAGTATTGCGCGCTGTATTATATTAACCTTCTTTTCTTTTCCAGAGCTTATCCTTTCAAAAAATAAATCGGATAATAACAGCGATTGATTCGCAACCGATGTTTGATGGTGGTGTTCTCATTAATGTATTAGGAAGGTTGCAGGTAAGGAAAGTAAGCAACTAGTGAAAGTAAATATTTCTTTAAAAACTTCTAATGCGATAAAATACAATTAATTATCTAGTTATAAAGTTATAAAGTTGAACCATATTGTAGTAAAAAATAATTAAATTTAAAAAGTATTAAATTTTTATGTTTTATAGAGCACATGTAAGATTTACATTTTATACTAAACCAATCAGTTCAGTAATTTAATTCTCAATTTTTAACGGTTCCGCAAACTTAATTTTTATGTATTTATTTATACAAAAATAAATTAGAACTATGATGTAACTATTAGAATTATAGTTTCTCTTAAATAAGATGGGTTTTAACATATATAGGAAATATAGACGGAAATAGAATAGAATTTGTAGGTAGGAATTACTTGTAGTTGGAAAATTAATTCTGTAATAAACAGTTTTCGTTATCTCAAATTATAAAGAAATATTCAACGATTATTGATGATCGTTCAGACTGATGAAGATCAACCTCACGCGTACATCCAGACGTTTATCCTGAAGCCGGTTGGTACCAGTTTTTACGTGCAGCACGACATCTTCAGACTTGCGTTACACGACACGGTTTAGGTATCAGGTATCCCAAAATCTCCTCCGTTGCTCTGCGTACCGTGTTAACAGGCAAGCCTTGTTCGATGTTTTACATCATGTGTTCGCTTTCGTTTCATTTTGATTTAGCACAAAATTTCTGGAGCAGTAGAACTCGTCAGTAACGTATCCTTGCATTCTTATAGGCTGTGTTATGTTTTACTAATTGTAATAACTTAAAATTTAAATTTTATTAACATTTTCTATGATTGTCTTAATTCAGCTTGATATTTTTTTAAATATCTTTGCTACTTATTTTTATTTTTAATTGATATTTCTCTATGCAATTTTAACTCTTTATTAATACATTTTGCTTAAAAAAACATATTTCTTATTTAATTAAAAATAATTATAAAATAATACGAGCCAATTATATTAGCGTTATTATTTATGCATTTCATGTTATATAAAGTACAGATGAAGTACCATGAAATGTATATCTAATTTGGAGATCTCAGACGCACAAGTCACGAGCCACAAGTAGTCGGCTTCCGTGAAAATTGTGCAATTATATGAGTCTGAGATCGTTAATTAAATTCGATGCGTTATGAATACATAGCTTGATGCAAGATTAAATTGCTGAACAAATTGGAACAATGATTAAATATAAACGTGGATTAACATTTAACAACTTATTTCTGCATTTTTAACATAAAAAATTGATCATATAATAATTTCAATAATTAATGTAATCAGCATTATAAGCATTATTGACATTGTTTTAAAAATATTGATATTGTTATATGTATGTAATGTAGATTTCGTTTAATTACAGGCAGACGAAGATCCACCCCATGCCTTCTCGCAATGTTTTGTGCTGAAGCCAATGGGTAATTCATACTATTGTCAGCACGATATCTTTCGCCTTAGCATTCATGATAGCGCATGAACGAGGAAGGTCGTGCTGATATTCGCGACCTGTGAGCAGATAGGTTGTCGAGTGACCGAATGCCCTGGAGATCGCGATTAATAAGTGAGCCATCTAATCTCATCGATAACCTTCTTGTCACAACCACATCCTACCTATCCTTATTCTTTCTATAGATAATATTATATGAAGTTTTATACGAAGAATATCTCTCCGCTTATATCTTGGCCATGATAAGAAAAGAATCGAGAAACATCTGATATCATTACAGTTTAAGTAATTTCGTCGCTTTTCTCTCCATATATACATACATACATACAGATACATATACATGTAAAAACAATAAATTAACATTTCTTAGTTTTACTAGCACAACATACACAAAAATGTCTCATTGATCGAGAGAGATTTGATTTTTAACGGCAGATAATATCTTTGCATTACTACGCTTTGAAATGTATTGTAACATATTTTACATTTAAAATGCTGTGTATTTTTGTAATACGAAAAATGTTGGCCATTAAATACAAGAATACGGAATTAATCGGACAAGTTGATTATCTATTCCATAATGGAAACGTAAAACCTTGACATTTTCGTCGGTCGCGACAAAACATATAGCTCTATTACAATATGAACGAATTAATAATAGTAATATGTATCAGGATATTAGATGGTGCTGAATAAAAATCTCGAGATAGATTTTATATAATATTCTTTTCAATGTGATGTGTTTCATTATATAAGTAGAGCAATACACAATTAAGTACAAAGTTATTCAACCTTCACTCTTTTATAGGATTATTTTATATCGGCTTATAACAATTTGTCAAATGTATTACCAACAATGTTGACGTTCTACAGATTCCCACGTTTTGCTTGCTCAAATTCGATTGCTTCGAACAACGCTTGGAAATTGCCAGCGCCGAAACCCTAAAGAAGAGATTGCAAATTAAATTTACGATTATTTAAATATTAGTTAATTTCTTGAATTTTTAGGTATATCAATAACATTTTGTAAATTTATAGATGCGTAAAATTATATGCTACAAACTTTTCTCAATCAACTTTTTAACTAAAACTTACGTTATGATTGCGCCTCTGTATGACTTCTATGAACAGCGTTGGCCGATCTTGCATATTTTTCGTGAATATTTGTAGAAGATATCCATTCTCGTCGTAGTCTATTAGTATCTTTAATTTCTGCAAAGCGATAACGCAATCAAATTAATAGTAAACACATTGTATCAGAGTTAAGTTCACTATCAATAAAAGTACCTGTAATATATCCAAGTCCTCCACGATTTTCGTGCCACTGGCTTTCAGGCGGTTTCTGAGCATGTCGTAATAACTATCGGGCACGTCCAGAAATTCCATCCCTCTGGCACGCAGATTCGTTATCTGCAAAATTAGAGCGTGAGAAATGATGTGTGGAAGAATTTATTGCGAGCGTGCGACATTTTTTAGAAATTATATTAATTTAATAAATTTACAATATGACTTTATATGTCAATTATTATTAATTAGTAAAAAATAATAAAAATGTTCAGAGACTGTTTTGTGATAAAAAAATTGGTTTTTTTTTTAAAGCTACTTTTGCAGAATTGTGTTTTGCAGGATACATTACACGCAAATACAATTAGGACACTCAACTACTTACTGCTGTAATAATGTCACTGGTATTGAGGGCAATATGCTGCACGCCGGCGCCACCATAGTATTCAACATATTCCTGAATCTGGGAGCGTTTCTTCCCCGGCGCGGGCTCGTTGATCGGCATCTTTACCGTTTCCTCCCAATTAGTCATCACGATGGATCGTAGCGCGGAAAATTCCGTGTGCAGCTGCGTGTCATCCACTGACCAGAATCTATGAAACTGTAAACACTCCTCATACCTAAGAGAGAAAGGCAAAGAGAAATCTTTATTTAATTTAGTATTAAGGCATATCGAATAATTAAGTTTTTTATATAACACGTTTTTTGAATAACACGTCTTTTAAAAATATGTTTAAATATGGTATACTTAAGAAATACTTAAAGATATTTATAAAAAGGCACGTCGAATAATTGAGCCTTTTTGTACATCTTTTTAAATACCTTTAAATATCTTTAAGTATTAAGTATATTATATTTTTAAGTTTTTTTAAAAGGCATGTCAAATAATTGAGTTATGTAACGGCAAGTTGCTTAGTATTTGAAAATATGGTGACAATTCATACATGGTTGTCACATTTTTCATTTAAAATTAAATAACTTTTTTGTGCCATAATATATTCAAGATTAATATATATTTTTTAATCTAAAAGCTATATGTGGATGTATTATATATGGTGTTTGTAAAAATATTGCATCTCTACTAAAACTCAATATTTAAAAATTGTGATAATTGGACCTGGTTTTTTCTATATATGATTTCTCGTTAGCATAAACGTATTTATATTCACTAGTAAATCGACATACCATTTCGCAACGGGTTCCATCTGCTTGTCGGGTTGATTACCCACCACATGGTCCACGAAATTTAAATGTATTTCTGATCTATAATAATTAAGAGAAGTATGGATATAGTTTAAGATTAAAGTTAGTTTCTTATTGAGCTAGTCGAGTATCCTTTTTTTTCTTTTGCGTTCGATACATCAGAGATTCGATATTATTAAAGGATATCTTAGATATTTTAGATATTTTGGAATTAAAAATGAACAATATTTTTAATTTTTCTAATGAAAAAGGATCTTTTCTTTGTCAAGGAGGAACATTGTGAGATATCATTAAAATATTCTTTTCACGAGCAAGAAAACGTTCTAGCTTTTGCTACATGAGGAATTGCGTTGTTATAATACGCACAATTGTTTGAGAAGAACATCCTCCGATGCTCTCACAAAGCCTGGCAAGAAGAAACCTTTGTATCTCGTTCTATCGATAAGCGTATGAAGCGTATCGCCATACTGAAAATGATTGAATTAATTGACATCTAGATGATGATATCGCAGATCGTATAGAGAAATATCATATTTTTTATACTTACAGTTTTCAGAGTGGCCATCCTCACTGTGCCACATTCATCGCTTTCCTCCCATATGTCGCGCACTATCTCGGCGCCCCTTTTCTTGGCAATCTTTTGGCATACGTTGTTTAAAATATTAGTAAAGACAATTAAAAAATTACTATTATTATAGGAAAAAAGTTTATATAAACGCTGTTTTTAATTAATTATTAATTATTATTTATTATTATAATTATTATTTAATTAATTTTAATTAATTATATTTACTTTAATCTCGAAAAAAATATTTCATCTCGTAACATGAAATTCTACTGATAAAAGAACTTTTATTTTTTAGGCGAGGAAAAAGCATCTTTCTTTTGTTTACCTTCACTATGGTGTCAATATCTTCAACGTTGAACGCTACATCTCGCACACCGTCCCCATGTCGGGCAAGATGATTCGACATTTCTTCATCATCTGGCTCGTACGGAGATTCGAACACGAACACTATCTATGATTACAATTTTGACGATTAGGAAACTGTGGATTTCGAAAGATCCAAGACTACGAAAAGAACGTTCCTTTTTATCAGTAAATAAGCTAAATCTATAAGATAACTCGATTTTTAATCTATTATCTAATTTTAATCTATTGTACATTTATGCGTTTATAGTTACTTACTTTGTTCTGTCTGACAACATGTGCGGCTGCTCGCCTGGAGCCAGTTTCTAAACCGCGGTATCCAAATGGCTGGAATCCCATCCTGCATCGATAGAAACTGGCGGCCTAACAATTGTGTTTTACTTTTACGTATAATCTTTTACATATAATGGATTTTAGATTTTTTCCTTATTATTTTACATTTATTTTTTTTTATACAAGACATTTCTTGATGAGCCGTGGGAAACATTGTACTGACAAACTTAGGATACAAAATCAAAAAGTTTATGTACTTATGTAATATCTTGAAAAAAATGATAAACTTAAAGACGATAATAAATAAAGAACAATTATATTGAATATATTGAATATACATTTATGATTTCTGATGAGTTCTACAGTATTCTTTACATATCTGAAGAAACATTTGACATATGAGAATTTACCTGTTTCGCATTTCCGACCCAGAATCTTATATGATCAAAACTGAGGAATTTTCCTCCAACGGGCTGAAAAACATTAATGTCGCGCGTTACGTAGCAGTATTTCATTACTAATTCTCTTTAATTATAATTACTATATATAAATTCTAAATAAACAAGTCCTAAATAATATGTCCTAAGAGTAATTCAAGCAAACTTGTCTTCTCCCCAATATTTTGACAAGAGATGATGTATACCTGGGGTCCTTTATCAGTATAAGTTGTCTGGAAGCAAACGCAAGGAATTTATTATTTTGACATAAAGAGGATAAGAGTAAATCAATTATGAAATATTACAATTTTTAATATTAAATATTAAATTAAATGACTAATAACATTTACGTCATATAGAAAGATTTCAGAAAAATCTTTATCTTTATAAATTATGAATGTTGAACAATTACACATTAAATATGCAATCATACTGTACAATCGAGTTAAATTATAAAAATAATTTTATTATCAGGTGACAATTCTCCAACTTACCATGATGGCTTTCGAAATCAAGAAAGGTAAAAAGTATCTTCTATGATGATACTCTACTCTATCGTGGACGAACATCGAGTTTCGCTTTAAATACCAAGCTCACCGATGGTCTACAGACTCATAGTGTCACGCTATTGGTCTATGGCGAGGGCTTGTTTGCCACGTTCTCCGTGATCAGCCGTTCATAAATCAAACCAGTAACGACGGCAAGTTTTTTTAATTAAAGCTAGAATACATTTAATGATATGCATTCGAGGGCTCGCCTTCCTAATTAACATAAGACAACACATTTCTCCGATTAATTCTAAAACTCGTATGCTACAACAAGGTCTTCAAAAATTTCCAGTATCACGTTATAAAATTCCGCTTCCATTAATTATATATAAATTTTCTGATAATTCGATTATATAATTATTACACATTCTAAAATAATGATTATTTTGTAATTATATACACATATATATATGCTTTTGTAGTAAACAAGTGGGAAATAGCTTAAGAAATTCATATAAATGCTATTCTATAACGATAATAAAGTTGAATAAATAAAAACTTTTAAACAAAGATTTCCTCCATTTATATAAAAATTGCAATATATATAAAGAACGGTCTGTTAATAAAAATCTCTTTCGATTCTTTGATATCTCTTTCAATCGCTTCGAGGAAATCGAAAAAACTTTGGACTTTATTTGTCACCTTCGATGTATTAAAATAGTTTTTCACGTAAACATCTCACTTTCCGTAATACTTAGCAAACATTTATACTGCCTGGTGATAGAATGTTGTTTTTCTATGTACACACCTTCTAATACATTTATGCATTTATACTGCGTAATATTAGATTGGAGCATGCTTTTTTGTTGTTTACGTTAAACGTTAAACGATGCTGTACGATGACTAATACCTACCTGTCTAGGCGATTAATTTTCAATCTCGTGCATTTATCAGAATTATAGCATTCAATCGATTGTCACTTCGCGAATAATTATTTTAATTATCAAGAATTACATAATAATTATAAATATTATTAACATAAATAAATTTGATATATTATATAAAAAAATCATAGGATGCACTGAAAAATCAAGAAAGCATGTAAAGAATGATAAATCGCTTTATTAGACTTCATCTCAAACAAAACATATCAACTATCAGATACAGAGGAAAAAGTTATCAGAGAATTCTGAAAATGACATAACGTGATTCAATTCTGCTCACCAAAAATCTCGTCGATGCAACATATTAGCATAAATTAATTGCAATATATTTGGAAATATTGCATATCGTTGTTAAAACTTGTTTCGCGGAAGATTTCGGTGGGAGATCATCGACATTTTTATGTAAATATGTGAGATAAAAACAAATTCAACACCAAGATGACGGTAACATTGCGCATAAAACACCGCATAAAATATCTTCTTTCATATTAAAATTGACAATTCGAGCAGATAATTCTTTTTCTCTCGTGCAGTATTATTATCGTCTCTATTTTTCTTCTACAAAAGCAATTCAGGCGACTAGAAATACTGGACGTAGCGCGTTTGCGGAATACTGATTTCCGTCGTTCTTTTCGGAGAATATATATTTTTAACTATTCTCTAATAAAACTGAATGTTTAACTCGCGCTGATTAAAATGCAAATAAGTTACTAATGATTCGTTATGTACATATACAATAAATTGATCCTATATAGGATGTCCGAGAATCAATAATATCGTATCTTACAAAATGTTTTTAATGTCTATATTTTTTTCGGATTCTACTAATATTCTATATCTTAGTAATTTTTAAATAATAAATAGAGCAAGCATTTTTATAGTAATTATATAGGTGACAAATAATAATTAAATAAAAATTTTGTTGAAGTGAAACTCGTTTCAAAAATTAAATTACGAATAATGCTACATTATTTATCTTCACTTTCGAAGCCTAATTCCTGAAAGATTTTTCATTTCTACAGATATAAATCAGAATCTACTGAAATATGCTTCATGATATACTGTTAGATCAAAATTCTAAAAACTGTCTTTAAGTTTCAAGAATTATAATGCTATCTACTTTATGTCGATTCTAAGATATCTTATATACAATAACATATATAATACAAATAACATTTGCTATGATATCAGTTTGCACTACTGATGAAATGGTAAAGTACAAACCGGTTGGTCAACGATCCGCTATCATAGAAAATTTTTCGACCGATAATTACACGATAGGAATGCATAAGTACACCACAGCGATATATAAAAGCTCTTTGATCGTAGCCGAAAACTTCTGAAATTACGCTCGGTACGTTGGAAAATCACAGATTACAAAAATACGCATAGAAAAACCGTATATCTTCCATTGTTAAAATTATCCCGTCAAAATAACGCGTTCGATTCTTCTCTCTTATACTGGATATGATAATCTCTCTTGCCGAGAGCAAATAAGCGAAATTGTGAACGTATGCATTATCCTCCTCCTTTTTTCTGACAAAAAAAAGAAAAAGAAGTAACGCGCAGTTCTGGATTTACAGTAATACGATCCCATGATCTCTTTCCACTCGACGTTTTGCTTTGAGAGCCACGATTCCCATAAGATCCGCTGGAGTAGGAAGCGCCGCAAAAGCACTCGGTGCCACTGCTTGCTGGTAGAAAACTTCCACTCCTCCGCTTTGGTTACCGTAAACCACCGTGTCTTCCGTTCTGCTCAATAAAAATATTCTTTTATGTTAGAACCTTTCGGCAAATTCGATTTTAGAATTTCTTAATTTTCGACATATTTATACTGAAAATTATAACTTGGTAAAGTAAAAAGTTATATGTATAATGTATAATGTATGTACTACAAAGAAATCGTAATTAACATCTTAATAATCTGTTAGAAAATATTTGTTTTAAGAGGATAATTTGTACAAAACTAAAACTGATTTGCGAATAGAGTGTTTGAATATAATATAAATTAGATGTAAAATAGAAAATGGAAATTTTTTCAGTTTATAAAAATTTAAGAGCTTCGCAATTACCTGACGATAATGTCTGTCAAACTGCTGGCTTGCGTAAATCTATCGTGAAGACAAGATACGATATCTAATTCAGTAACGCCCCAAAGTCCGGAACGCTGCACCGTATCCCACTGCGGATCCACATTCAGAATACTATACAATTCTTTGTTCTCCGTGGATGGCAATGGTTCTAGACACTGCTGCAACCGCGATTCGAGCTTACCCAACGTGCTCACGCAGGTATGCCACTATAGAAAACAAATCATTTGTTATTACTTATTCGCGTCTCTAAAGAAATAACATAATATTTCGGACAATTATTTCATAATCTTTAAATTATTTATTTTAATTTTTTTCTTAAAAATTAACATTTTATTATATTATTATTATATTATTCAAAAATAATCCTTCTCAATTGTCATCACAATTTTTTAAATATCTAAATCTAATGAATAGAAATTTTTTTTTCACTTACCAGAGCATGTATTAAATCCGGATTATTCGCGGTGCCGTTCTCCATCAGCAATACCAGGACCATATTTTGATAGCCACAGAGAAAGAGCTCGGTCTTCACGAGACAGGCGGCAGGCTCGTCCTTGTTGACCCAGTCCTCTTCCAGCTCATCTTCACCATCGCTCACCTCCTTCTCGACGGACTCCAATTTTTGCTTGATCAGCTGATTCGTCGTTGTAGTCGCGGTGACTGTTGCACCACCGGAAAATCCGGACAGATCACGGAATTCGCTCGGCGTGGTCTCACGGCTGCAGAAGCCGCTAGTTCTCTCGTCGGCCAGTAGACTCAGCTTCGACATCAGCGGCGTCAACTGTAAACCGTCCAGCTTCCGTCTTTGCGGAAACTCAAACGAGTTTCCAGCACCACCGCACTCCGATGTCGATTTCCGCCGATCATCGTCGTTGGACACCTCAGCGACGACATTGAGCGGTTTCAGCGGCAGACTCATCGACCTCTTGTATGTTTCTTGTTTGCTTTTGTCATACCCAGGTTTGGCGCATTCTAAATTTATATTTAAAATAAATGTTTCAAATATGTTTCAAACACTGAATAAACACTACTATTGCTATTACTACTATCTTTCTCTTTACCAACGTTGGAAATCCTTCTTTTTATATTAAAAAAACTTTTAGGATTTTTAATTCACGATTTAAATAACGTACCTTCTCGAGCATCTTTCATGACTGAATTCCGGTTGCTGTTTATTGATAATTTTGCGTTCATCAGGTCGCTCGGCAGGCTCCTCGATTGTAGATTATCGTCTTCGCCACGACGCTGATAATGGTGAACATCACCATTATCACGCAACTCCTCGCAATGCGAGGCGACGTACTGTTCATACAATGATTGCGAAACTGGTAGACCATCGTATCGGAAGACGGGGTAACAGGGATCGACGATAGTACGTGAGTGCCGCATGCTATTTCTGGTAAGCTTCCGCTGGGGTGAATTCGAATCGCGGTCATCTGGCGAGGCTTCATTTAATTTGCATAGTCTATTATAATAATAGAATATAAATAGTAAAATATAATGAAAGAAGATAGTTTTATAGAATATAAATGTTTTATAAAAATTAAGTTTAACTGTATTATCAATTTTTCATTATTTTTTAAAGCGCAATTACCGACTCAATAATCATATTCGGTAATCGGACTCAATAATCATATTCGGTAATCGGACTCAATAATCATATTCGGTAATCGAATAATTATAGTATTAATTCAATTACATTTTATCTAACTCCAGTTGACGAGCCCTGGGAATACCGTTCAAACGCGGCTTAATTGATGACGTCAAATCTGGTAGGCTCATGCTCTTCCTGTCGGGATCCTTCTTCTTTATTAGTTTCTTTTTCGAAGTAGCATTTCTCAGCTTGTTCAGGCGTTTGCATCTGTTATTCCAAAATATTAAAGTAATAAAAATTTAATTACTTTATAAACTTTGGATAACTATGTATTATCAAGCTTAACTTTGAAATATGCATAATCTTACGTTTCACGAAATTTCTAAAAATTAATTTGAAAATCAAAATGTACCTGAGTGCCTCTTTGACGACGTCAGGAATGTCATCGTCGTCACTTTTCGACGAGCTTCTAAGTTCCTCATTTTCACCGCCACTCTCGGATGAACAAATGAGCATGGCATTCCCGTGTAATACCCGGTCCACATCTTTCAATGGTGTTGCGCAGACACTGGGTGTGAGTGGGTTGGCAGTGACACCAGTAATCTTGGGACGTTCTGATTTGATTTCTTGCTTGCGTCTGAGCGGTGACTCGTGGTTGACTGCAAGCGGCACAGACGATACATATTGTGGCGCTGGTGAATAAGTTGTGGAGTCCAGTTCACCTTCCTCGGGAACCGTAAAAATCTTCGATGTATCCCGTTTCATGCCGGATGTGATGGATGGTTCTTTGACGCCAGTCTTAGATACGGTCTAAAAATTCATCAAATTGAAGAAGACAAATTATCGGTTATTACAATTTTCATTGAAAAGGTAAGATATCTAATTAGAATTTAATGTATTTATATTGTGTTATCGATTCGTATACCTACCTTTCTCTGTAATATCTTCTTGGTTACAGTATCTAGACACGAATTATAGTATCGCTCGTTATTCGCCTCTTGCATCAATTTTGCGAATTGTTTCCGCTCTATATATACTTGTAATAATTGAACACCGATCGGCAAGTGAAATTCCGTGGGTATCCTTTCCGCAGGAGCCTTCAAATTCAGTGAATTATAAATTTCTTGTCAACAAACACAATCGATTTTGCTAATGATAAAAACTAGTACGCATCATTCTATTCAGTCATTTATTTTATGTTTAATTTTCAAGTTTAATAAAACAAATACCTTTATCCTGTAGGGATCAGTTATAACTATCTGTTTCGTTAGATCTGCTCCCAGTTGCGTTGAGACTATTCTGGAAGAAATAAGATTAGTAAAAATTAGATGATTTAAAAAGGCTAAAGAAATTAACAGCAATTTGTAATGTCAGAATAAATAATAGTATTAATGTTTTAAAAAATATTAAAACGCAATATCGAAGCAATAATATGTTTTTAATTATAGATATCTGTTTCATACTTATTATTATAAAACAATGCTCCGCCCAAAATGCCATTTATCTCTTGACAGTGTTGTAACACTTGCATTCCTTCCAGAAATATATTGCTGGCACTCTACATTAAAAGAAACACACTTTTATTCATAAAAGATAAAAATATATATATAAAATCATAAATTTATAATTGTTTTGATATTCATATCTATATATTCGATATTTTTTCATCTCGCATTTTGCTTTCATATTTAGTATTATCTCCACTAACCTTTGGAAGCTTAATAACAGGAATATTGGAAAATAGATTGGCACTATGTTGAAGAATTGGCAGATAGGTTTCAAACATCTGGTACAATTTCTCGGTGAATTTATTACGATCGTTGTTGAGGGATTCTAGTATTTGGATGAGATCGCAGTGAAAGAATTTCAACAACGATTCCAGAATGTCGGCGCGTCTCTCAAGTATCCAGTCGTGTATGTTTCTATCAGTCCCCACTGCCTAACGAAATTAAGCAGCGTAATTTATAATTGTCAATCTCATAAACAGTTACTGAATCGTAAGGTACAATGAACATGTTAGCTCTTTGTAAATATTGAATAATTGTGTTATCAGATAACATCTCTATCAACGGAATAATACAAAACGCAATAACATATGTAAAGAAAACAGTTATCATGCGACATGTGCACTTTGTATTTCCTGGAGAACTCTTGAGAAAAGTCAGCTTTGTAACTTGATATTTTTGTTTTTTATATTAATATTAATAGCTGTTACTTTAATGATTAATAAAACCTATTTAGAAAGTATGTATACATAACTATATTATAATCAATTACAAATATTATATTACAGATTATCTGTTTGTATATAAATCTAAAATCGTTTCATGCAAAGTAACGATTGAATGTTCCGTAGTGAAATATACTTACCAATACATACTGTCCGAATTTCTTCAACACAAACTTTCCGCCTTGCAACGTGATAGAACGCGGCGCTGAAAACGACGTTGTCAGGAAATGATACACTCCCATCAGCTGTCCCGCAAGAGCCAGTCTCTGCGTGAGAGATACCCAAGCCGGATGAAAGTATATGACTGCTTCGGCAGGATCATCCTCCTCTTTACAACACTTTGCAGTGTCGTAAACGAATACTATCATCATCTCCCTGAAAACAAATGTTTCATTCTAAACTCCAGGAAAAATTTATCTTACCGTAGTTTTAATCAATATAAGATTTAGAATATAAATAAACAATATAATATGTAGCAAATTTATATGGAGCGTAACTTATATGGAAACAAAACAGTAAATTTGTAAAAGTTGATTTGCGATAAACCACATTACGTAACTTCCGTGAAGAGACCGATCTATTTTTTATTTCTAATTACAAGATTACACAGCTTACCCAGATCTAATCTGTCTAAAAATATTGCCAATAATTGCGAAGGTATCTTAAAGTATTTCATTGTAGAAAATTGCACTGGGCAATGCACAGAAAATACTCCGCACGCGTTCTGCGGAGTATTTCAGTTTTGGTACACGACTGAATCATTCCTGAGAGAATAATCGCCGATCAGGCGGACGCAATAACCGATATAGCATCGAGGCAAGATAAGATTAAATTGCAAGTCGTATATGTCGATTCTCATGCCATTATCTCCCCAGTGCTCAGAGCGGAACGGCAGTTTGGAGAAGCACGCTCTAATAGGAGAATGGAAGAAGCAAGTACGAGACAATTTCGTTTCTAGCAATTAAAAGGAAGGTTCCCGTTTGAAGGAAACCTCGCGTTCTCGTTCGCGAAGCTCAAGGAATCCGCGGAACGTCGTCGCTGCGCAGTTGTGTGCGATCGCAAGGACAGAGAAACAGTAAACAGAGCGTCGCTCGCCCGGCCGCGGGGAACGTGCGTGTATTCTAATTAGATAAGGCGACGCGACATCCGCATGGGCATACTTCGCCATGGTGATGGGCTGTTAATCGTCGTCCCGGCGCAACGCGTGGCGGTCTGTCAACCGGTCTCTCGCTGTGTGGGGACTCCCTCGCTCCCGTTCTCCTCCGTACGTTCCGTCGGGACGCGTCTGCCCGTTGCCGCTAGTGCGATCCTGGGCCCTCAGCTGTGGTCCGGTGGAAACGTCGACTCGTGGTGCCTGGCCGCGTCGTCGACCGGCGAGAAATGTCGCGTGCCATTTCCTTCTTCTCCTCCTCAACCGTCAACCGTGCACCGATCGCACCGTGCGAAGCCGCTCCGCCCGCGCCGCCATACCGATATTGATCTCCTCCGGTGTGATCTGTGTGAGTGCACGAATATGTAGCGGATAGCTCCCTGCCCCGCGCAACTCTCTTTACTTGCACAGGTCTCACGTTTCTTTCCCCTCATACGTTGTGTACATACGTGACGTGAGACATGCAGAAAATGTACTACTGACGTTTCATGAAACAATTTTACTGGAAAAAGAAAGGCGACTGTAATATAATCTTATTCAACGCACGTATGTGCATGTGTTAAAATAAAAATAAAATTATATTATGTATAATCTTGTCAGAATAAGATATTTACTTACCAATATTTGTTTTTCTTCCTGAATCAGTTGCACTAGTTCAGAGTTTATCATTCTTCCTTCATACTGGAAGAGGAAAGGTAAATGTGAACTAATGCAACCAGTTCAGAGATAAAACAAACAAATCTATTAACATCGTTACGGAATTTTCTGTGATCTTTTAATTTCTCATAATTCTTTAACTCATTTATATCAACTATATCATCGTTCAATCTTGATGTATATTATTTTTTTTCCGTTACGTTTGATAGGCTAAAATTTTGATCTCCGACTATCTAAAAGAAATGCGATGTTTATCAAGATTTATGTTGATCTTCAATCTTAAATTATGTTTTACGGGAACTTTTTCAGTGCTATCTTTATGTTAATTTGGAAAATTCCATATTTGCGCAGAATTCCATATTCTGCGAAAGACGTATTCCGAAGAGTATCGAGCGTCCTTTAACGAATTTCACTTTGGTAACCATGAACAATCGATTTAGGGTGACTTCGATTAACCTCCGATTAATCGATGATTAAATTACAAGATAATGTAGAATTTTTTGTTTGTAAAAAAGAAAAATAAGATCAGAGATAAATTATACGGCTAGAAACTTTGCTTTAAGCGTTTCTGTAGGTTAAATTAATTACCAATTAATTGGTGATTAAATTATCAATATTTTCATTATTTTGTTAACACGGATTAAAATGGTTTAAATTATTAAATTATCATTAAAAAGAAAGATTACATCAGGGGCAATTATATAGCTAGAAACTTTGCTTCGAATGATTCTGTCGGTTGAATTCATTATCGATCAATGCAATAAGAACAGTAGATTTCGAAGTTCATATATAATTAATAAAAATCGTCAAGTCCACTTAATTTTCACAATTAAAGATATGAGGCAGAAGCTATAATTTTTAAATATAGATACTTAAAATTGTCTTAAAATACTCTCACATGTTTGCTATAATTTATATATTTACTTCGCACAAGGAGGTATCTGTGCATCGCGCTCTCTAATCTACATTATCCGACTAACAAATACGCAGAATCAAAGTGTGCCTTGATCCGTTACACGTTACGTTTTTATTAGTAGTACAGCTAAAATATAAACGATAGCTTTCTTTTCATTAGCGTTTCATTTAAAACTCCTCTGTACTTTTCACTGGTTTTTTTATTTTCTCCTTGTTTGGAAATCAAAGAATTCTACAATTGCTTTCTCTTCGAGATAAACTTTCCTTTTTTTTTTCACATCTGTGTAGTTGTGTGGTGTTGCATATATATACATAAGCAGACTTCGCTGCCCGTCCCTTACAATCTAAACGCCTAAATGTGAGTCGTCGATTATAAACAATTTCATAGAAAATTTATTTATGTGATTAAAACAACGCATAAGTAAATAGAATCGTAATCGCTAGCTTGTGTGTGAGCACGAGACGATAAACGAATTTGTACAATTTATTATGCGTGTAATCCTAAAAAATAGTCTTACGGCTATACGATGACACAACTGCTTTCTTTTTTCTTTCCTTCTCTTTCACATCGGATACATCATAAAGAAATAGTAAAATGGAGTAGCATTTTTCTCGACCGTCTCAAAAATGTATTTATCAGATGGCCGATCAGACAGTCCCTCCTCCTTTTTTTTTTGCGCGACTCGGACCATCGGACGTGAAATCACGGTCGCATATTGTATGTACATACATAAATAATAGCATAACATGATGAATGGCGCATGAATTCTGTACCACAACTTACAACTACTGCATGAACTCGAAGTGAACATGTTGATTTACGCATCGAAATCATCTCTACTTGGAATCCTATATAAATATATATGTATATATATATATATTTATTGTTACATATACATGTTTATATGTGTGTATATATATATACATATATGTATATATCTTGTATATAGGAAAAAAGATTTTCTCAATATACAAAAAATAATCTTGCAGGTTTCTTGTAGATATATGTAGATCATATCGCGAAGATTTAAACCTTCATTCCTGAATTTCACCTATTCGAGCTCATATACTTTATCAGCTTACGTCGGTGTTAGATTATCTGTTTTCACATTTCTTTTAAAGGCTGTTATGACTCGTTCGTTGCATAGGAAATGATACAGCTCCGCGTGAAGATTCAGCATTAAAATGATAAATACTTAAATAAAGACGATTTAAACTGAGCTCACGCGTTATGATTTCATCTCATCATAGTCCCTTCGGGAGAGATGAAATAACTTCGTGACTCAAGAAGAATCATCATTTACACATCACTTTATGCTCACGATTAGTATCACGTTATTACAAATTTGCTTCGTTTCCTTCTTTTCAATCGAATCATCCTTTTCTTTTTGCATAAAAAATACACAATGTTATAACGCGAGAAAGAGGCAAGTCTACATTTCATATGGCCTCATAACGTCCGCTATTCGCAAGACATTCAGAACATTCTCATGCTCAAGATGTAATACAAAATTCTCACTGAACGTTACTTGGGATTTGGGAAATAATTTTCGTAAAAAAAGGAAGTTTTTTTTTCATTTAAAGTGTTGCAAGAAGTGTAAAGGTTTGAAGAGTGATTGCGTATGATCGTCGTGACTGTAAAAAGTAAAATTGGACGGCTAGTAAACGTGTTAAAAGAACAAAACAGACTTTATAGTTTATCAATCTCCTATTTCCACACGTCAAAAAAAGATAACGAATAAAAGGGGGCTTCCAGTAATGAACAGAAGAATTATGTTACATAATTATATATTATATTTCAATAACGCAATTGTTAAAAAAAACTGAACGTTAATCGTGCTATATGGCTTACTTATTCTTTTTCACGCAATAATAGACGGCAAAATAAAGGTATGTCGTAGATAAAAGTCAATTGCGATACGGCATGAGCGGTAAGTTCTGGTCTAAAATTCACACTTCGTACAGCACAACTGGAACTGAGAACTCAGTAAATTGCAGTTGAGAGGGAGGGGGGTGAGTGGGAAGGGGAGAGGAAAATGTTCACACAACTATAATAAATAGCGGAGACCGGTGCCTTCTCTACTTTTACATACTTAAGTCTATTCCGAGAGTTTCAATTTTTTTTTCTACATACTGTACTGGCACAAACTGTTCCGTTTTCTGTTTTCCGTAAAACTGCACTGCACTAAATTAATTCTCGTGCACTTCCACTTCAATTCGATTCAATTAGATTCCACATACGGCCACATCGTATGTGTTTTTTTTTTTGATTGAATTACTTTCCTTCCGAGAACTTCTCCCTCAGACTTTTAATCTTGTGGACGAAGTACGTCTCCAATGATTCGGCGCATTTGAAAAATGGTGACTCTTTCGGGTTGTAATACCGACAATTGTCGAATATTTTTGTCATATCACCAATGAATTCGCTCAGTTTCTTATAAGATCGATCATTTATCCTTAACTCGATAGTCTGCAAATCTAAAACAATGAAATACGCATGTATAATTAAATCAGATATATATAAATAACTCAAAAAAAAATTTGCATATATTACGCTTAAAGAAAAAGTTATGCTTTCATACCAAAATAATTTATCCGAAGAGAAAAATAGATTATTAAAATGACTATCATGATACTTACCCATTGGTTCTTTTATAACTTTATAATAATCTGGTGCTTCGTTAGGATCTACTGGTTCCATAAACGGCCATGCACTTTTATGAGCCTGTAACAAACAATTAATTTACATATTCTGGATATCGTGTATAATCTCTTTAAATAGAATGTTCAAATACTGGTCTTAACCGGATCAAATAAAGTATTTTCTTATTTCCGATATATCCGATAAAGTTCTTTTCAGCTTTTTTTAAATTTCATTTTGATGAATAATAAAAAAGCAATCATGAATAATAAACTTATTTTAAATAACAATTTCTAATTATAATTATTTTAGAATTTGTATCAGAGATATGATTATTTTTTCTGTTAGAGACAAAAAAATTAATTTATAGAAATACCTGTATTTGTTTAATTAATTTCTTTAACAGGTCGAGGTCTTTTGCGTTGAGGTTCTTCATATTAGCAAAGTTGACGGAAGAATTGCGCTGGCAATTTGGACAAACATATTCATCGATGTTATCAGCCTCTGATTGAAGAATACCGACACATCGGCCGTGGAACCAATCTTGGCATTTGTCGCAGCATATGTAAAATCTTAAAGAAAAATTAATGCGTTACTCTCTAAATGCTTACTACATAATAAAAATATATAATTAAAAATATGTAATTACATATAACTTTATATTAATATTATACATATATATTAAATATAGCTACATTAAAAACATATACATTCGCATAAATATATTATATTTTCTTTCGTTTTACTAGATATTATCAACATAATTTCTTATCAGTGCATAATGCACTTACTGAGATTCATCATAAGGCTGTTTACATAGGCAATACAATTCTTGCGTATCTCTCGCATGTCTGCATTCTGTACAAACAAATTCTGACAGTGACTTGCTCATTTCTTCCGTTATGCCCACGCAGTCACCGTGGAACCAATTATTGCATAAATCACATCCCACGTAAAACCTTTAAATAAAGATTGGTATGTGTACAATTTTATCAACATCTTATAATTGGCATTAAAGTCTAAAGTCTCTTTTTAAATTGGAACAAAATTTATAACTAAAAGATTTTATAAAGCTATGATTCTTTACTTCACGAACGCTATGAGTATATCAGCGGTGTCATAAATAAAATAAACTTTCGCAAGACTGTGCTTTCTGATTAAAATAAAACGTAATACAATCTTAAAACGTAATTAAAAAATATGTATACATTAAAATATATATAAAATTTGATTAAAGTTCATATGATCTTCTTGGGTTGGGAGTTCTTACTTGGTCTCGTCGTAAGGAGTTCTGCATATACAATATAGTTTTTCTTTCTTGATGCGACTCGCAGCTGTTGAACCTCCAGGAGGCGTTGTATTGTTACCTTGCCCCTTATGCTTTTTCGGTCTGCTACTACCACTTCGATTGGACGGGCTGACTTGTTGAGCAACTTGAGCATTTGCCTTTCGTTTCGCACTGCCAACCTTTACTTCATCCTGTTTGTGCCTTTCTGCTTTCGTTCTGGTGGCAAGCTCCGCTGACAAGTCCTTCTGCAAGGATATTTATTGAGAATAGTTGACGAAAATCCTGATAATTACATTTCCTGAATGTAATTTAATGTAATTCAAGAGAGAGATCTTATCTCCAATCATCTTAAACAATTTTTATACAATGTTACCTCGTTATGAAATGTTCATTTTTGTTTTTGTTTTTAATATTTAAAATTAAGACTCTCGATTTAAGATGATTTAGTAATAAAATATCTTTTCTTATTTCTCTTAAATTATTTAGTATCTACATTATGGAAGCCATATTGTGAACATTTCGATTTACAACATTCCAAAAATGTTTCATTAAAGAATGTTACAAAATAAAATTACAAAAGACTCCGTACATTTTATATGGAAAATGGTTTTCAGTTAGATCTTGCTGAAATTAAAATATGTTATTGCCCACACCTTCCTGATAAAAAGTGTCAACAGGCACAACCTCCTAAAAACAAAGGCGCTATAAACCTTCAAAGTCTAAATATTAGGATTTGGAGGTGAAGCTAACATACTGCTTAAAAGTTTTGTTTTGTTCAAGTAAATCCATATATGTGATGATTAGAGAATGTATAAGTATAATTAAACTTCTAAGCAGTATGTTAGCTTCACCTTCAAGTCCTAATATTTAGACTTTGAAGCTCCTAAACTTTTGTTTTTAGAAGGTTGTGCCCATTGACACTTTTTATTAGAAAAGTGTGAGCAATAACATATTTTAATTTCAGCGAAATCTAACTGAAAGCCATTTTCCATATAAGATGTGCGGGATCCTTTCATTGAACGATGCCGCGAGTCAAATCACAAACTAAGCAAATATTTTAGTTTTGTAACAGAAACAAAATTCGCTCGAAATTCAATTCGACAATCTGGATAAGTCATTACTATATTATATAAAGTTACCTAATGTAAAATATTTATTCATTTGCTATATTTATTATTGTTGGTGATTGGCATTACCTGTATATCGATTTGAAGTTCTTTCTCGAGTAAAGCTCTCTTTTTAAGAATATCTTTTTTAAGAAGTTCTTTATGTCGGAACAATAAAACCTGCATTCGGGAATACACTTGCTGTTTTCTCCGCTGCTCTTGGCTGTCTTTCAATTTTGCGGATCGATTTTTAGGTGACGATTCGTTATCTAATGCCTCCGATAGTTTCGGCATTCTAGAAGTAGTTTTAAATTATTTACATTATTAAAATATACAGTTTAAGTGTCGCATTGTTAAGATGTATCATTAAAATAACAAAATACTTATGATATAAACTTATGATATAAACTTTATTTATTATTGCTGTGATGTAGTTATTATAAATATATTTTTTTTATTATTGCCATAATATACACAATTAATGTTAACAATTTTCACAATTTGATTAAAAGAGAATACAATTATTCAAAGTTATCTCAGTGATAAAAAATTTGATCATATATTATTTCAAATATTCAATCTACATGTAATTTATTATACAAATTATATTATGTAAATGATTGTATTATATAACTAATACAATCTTTCCAAACATTAAAAACATTTTTTAAATATTAAGCAAAAATAGGGACGACAAATATAAAAAGATAAAGATAATATAAAAAGATAAATATAGAAAATGTTAAAAATAAATGTATAATAATTATTACGTCTCTAAATTATCTATTTCGACATTTTTGAAATATAAATACATAATTAAAAAAGAAATGCTATTTTCGATCTAAGCAAATCTTGATAGTTTAATAATAATATTTGTATGAATTTTTGTACATTTGTCTCCCATTCAATAAACTACGCATCAATTATTTGTCTAAAAATATACACCTAATTGAAACAATAAATCTAGAAAATCGTTTTTTCAAGAATATTTTTTTCTATACATTTTTCTATACGAGATTTTTTAAAAACATATTTAATTAATTTTGAGTAAATTTTTTTTTACATTAAAAAAAATTTACATACATAATTTAATGTGATATTTTCTGCTTATTTTACATGATTATAATATTGTATATATTATAATTATACAATGTTATAATTACAATAATATAATTATATTGTAATAATATATATATATATTGTATATAATATTGTATAATTATATGTATAATTATAAAAATTATAAAAGTAAAAAAGATTGACAGGATGAATTAAAAAATGTTAGCAACTATAATTTTAAAGTCACAGTATAAAAGCGAAGTGAATGATTCCATGTGAAATTAATGGCACAGCGTAATACAGTAACACAACTTTCAGAGACGGAAAGAAGAAAAAGATATTATGAGAATAAAAATGAAGAACAGATCATAGGTCATATAGAATTGCATAAGTAAGACATCATTTATGTAACAAGGAACTTTCTTTCAAAATTTCAATTCTTAATCTGATTGCAGCTCATTGCATTTCCAATATTCGTGATTTTTGTGATAACCATACCTCTTTAATAATTAGTTGCAAAAGAATATCAAGACAAAATGAATTGTGCTACTGCATCATATATCATGTTAATAGCTACATGATCATGCTACTCAAGCTGTATATGCATGTGCTCTTACTTTGGTGTCGTTTCGCGATTTTCTTGTTTCACTGCTTGTCTTTTCCTGGGTGTCTCTACCCAATCTTTGTCATCTTTGTCGTCGCCGCCACTGGACGACGATTGCGCGTTTGTCGGCGTCGCCGTAACTGCTGTTGCTGCTGGAATGTTCGACGATGGCGCCGGCCGTTTGCGTGACGGCGGCCGCGGCGTCGTTGCCGCGGGTGAATTATGAGTCTGATTGCTAGACACTGAATTTTCTACGCCACCCTTCATTTGTTTCTCCTGGTAACGTTGTAGTTGCAACAATTTCTCCTCTATTTCCGGATTCAGATTCTCTTGTTTCAAAGCATTTTTGATTGCTAAAATCAGAAATAAATAACAGCATTTTAGAGAAAGAAGATATTGAAGAAACATTTGTCAAATAAGAAATTCTCATAAAAATTTTTGTTACAAAATGTGTACAATCTTTAAAAAGATTTTTATAATATTCGTAAGAAAGTTAATATTCTTTTGACAAATAAAAAATTTCTTTGTGTAAATAATATGCTTTTAAGCAAATCTTATGATAAAAAAATATTCTTGAAAAAACTTTATACATTTTAATTTTTTTGCATACTAACTTTGTTGAATGTAATCTGGAGTCAGTATAAATTTATTCGACGACGAGTCGCTTCCTTCCTTCATCGATTGCGATGGTTGCTGTCCATTAGCTATATTTGCTTTTTGTGTGTCGTCCTCTGCTGCGTTTGCCACACGTCCCACTTGCTGAACAACCACTTTCGGTTTTTCTCCCGATTTTGGTGTTGCCGCTTGTGGAATTTCTGGAATGGTTTCAGTAGTATTTTGGGACTCTAAAAAAATTAATGTATACAATATTGCAAAATATTAATAAGTATTTTGTCAAAAATATCGTATCCTTTTACAAGAAAACTTTCTATCAAATATTTATTTGTCATTTCATATTTTTTAAACAGTAACAGAAAAATCGAGAATTTACATACCATTGGTAGACGTCGGGGAAATTGTAGATTGTTTTGGAGTTGATACTGGAGTATTCATAACCGATGAAGCTTGTGGATTCTGAGATTGCTGTTGCTGATTATTGGACGATTGGGCTGGTTGAACGGCCAAGTAAATCTTTGTTGGTCCCAAGACGCCTTGCTTACCGGTCGCTGCGTGTGCTGAAATTGTTTTTTAAGTTTTAACAATTTTACATGATGATTTGAACTATTATCTTTAAACGAGTGAATTCGTCACTGGCCAATAACATGCAAGTAACAGAATTGATATGTTTCTGAATGATTTGTATACTTATGAAGAATTTATTAATAAATTGCATTTCTATAGATTCTTAAAAACCAACCTTTCAGAAGCTGCTGCTTAACTTGTTGCTGCACCATATTTAATTGCTGTGGCGTGAAATCCGAGCCTTGCAAACCCTGCAGCACAATCCGCGGGCCCTCGGCTGTACTGATAACTTGCGCTGTCACACATTTGATTATCGTGCCAGGTGGTTGTCCTGCCAATAAAGAAGCCTCGATACTCCCCGGAACTGGAGTCGTAGCGGAGCTCTGAGTTGTTATCACTGGCGTAGTGGAAGCTGCGGTGGTCGTCGTCGTGCTCGTGTTTGTAGTTGCGACTGATTGCGCAACTGTTGAAGTTTGCGTGGTTTGCAAACCTAAAAATATAAATTTATTCCCAATATAAAATTTTCGAGAGGTATAAAAGAGAGAAGTGCACTTTTTTTAAATTTTAAATTCTTCGATAAGCTTTTAGTTAATCTTTTCATAAAAATGTGCGGATGATTAACTAGATAACTAACCTTGTTGTTTATTGGCAGCAACGGTACCTTTCACAATAAATCCGCCATTAGGCGAGTTTACATGCACAATTTGGTTGGACGTGTTACGAATCACAACTTGATTGCCGATCGCAGTCAACTGGGCTTTGCCTGATGTCAATTGTTGGACAAGGTTTGCGTTCGTGACCATTATCGGATTGCCGCTTATTACTTGTCCACCAGAAGATATTACCTGCCATATTATATGACATGTAAGTATATAATATAATATAAATTTAACANGTATATATTTACAATTTACTCCAGAATTCGCATTCTTTAAAACTTTACAATATCAATTTCTTCATACTTCAATCAAGTTTTTCTCAATTATCTAAATAATTCTAAATCTAAAAAATTCTAAAAATATTAAATGATTGAGAAACATTTAAATATATTTGATTTAAGATTTTGCTAAATTTTCAGTAAATTTTAAAAGATACATATTCGAGAATTATTTCAATTATTTAAGTTAACCGAAAACAAGTCATTACCTGCGCGGTTTGGCCTGTGTTGGTGACTACGATAGCATTCTTAGTTGCTTGAGCCGCTGTGGCGGGCGTCAGAGTCATGGTTGTAGGTTTTACGCGTTGGATTGTTTGCACAATCTGAGTTTGCTGCGGCGTCTGCACTTGTTGCACTGTCGAGTTTGTTACTTTTACAGTTGGACTGGTCTTAATTACTGTTGTATTCTCCGTCGCCGCAGTTTTAGTGTTAACGGCAGTCACAGTCTTCTAAAATGTATCAATTGTAATAAATTAAATTGTCGTTTAAACATTTATGCTCGTATTGTAACCGTGATATAATAGTTTTTTTATAAACAAAAGTTTACTATTTATTTTACTCCTATTTTATTTATTTTACTCCTTGAATCTAAATTAGTTTTTATTATATTAATTAATTAAACATCTGATTCTTATGTGTTCTTTTCTACAAATGGAGAACATTGTTTTTGAAAAATGTGTTCTTTTTTTTAATAAATTACTTGTGGAGTGGTTGTAGATGTTGTCGAATTTGTTTGTTGAGGGCCTTGTGCAATTGTAGTGCCCACAGTTTGGCTTACATTCAACACATGCAGCTTTCCGTCCGGCATCTGAACCAACTGCTGGCCAGGCAACAAGCCGCGCACTTGCAATTTTCCGTCCGGCCCCCTGAGTATTTGCACTCTCTGCTGCACTTGTACCGGTGAGTTAGTAGTACCTAAAAAAAAAAAAAACAATTAAGACAATTAAAATAAAATCTTTTAAGAAAAGTATATTATATCCATCTTTCGGGAAAGAAAAATATTTTTATCATTATCGTTAATATTACTTTAAATAATAAACTTACTTGTTGGAGTTACCCTGATCAAGGATTGCTGATTTACTCCTTGGGTTTGCGGTGTTTTTGGTAAAATACTGGTAGGACCGGACACAACCTTAGTAGTTCCATCAGCAGCTGAAATGAAGTAATAGATCAGTTTATACAAAATTAATCTTCGTCGTATGATCTCGAACGGCTAGTAGAAAAGAGTAAATGGCTTACATTTTGTCATATAAATACGCCGTGTACCAATAAAAGTTTTGTTTTGCGTAGGAGTCGTTAAGAGAGAAGTCAACTGCGACTTTGTGCTATTCGGGTTCGCTGGAATCGCAACCTTTGAAACCAATTTGACAGTGCCGTCTGAAAATAACGTAATCTCTTTTAATATAATTTTCATCCCAGTTTTAACAAAATTAAATATATGTATACATTTTCTTTTTTACAGATTTATCATATATAGTTTCGTCTTATAGAGCTTACCGTGAGAGGAATTGGTTGTAACTTTGACGAGTTGAGTAGCAGGTGACGTCGAATTCGTAGATTGATTTTTGTAAGTCTCCAAAGCACGTTTTTGCTGATGGGCCGCCCGCTGTAGACGCAATTGCTGTTCCATCTTTTCCTTAATCTCCTCCGGTGTTGCTTTACCGCTCACAAGCTGGTCGCCAGTTAGACCAGTCGTGCCACCAGTGGTGACAGTGGTGGCGGTTTTATTGCTGACAATCACTGATTGAGGTGCTCCTGAGCGACTCCTAGTAATAATCTGCGCATTAGCCTTCTCTAACCTGGAGACAGGACAGACACACCAAGCAAAGGGTTAGTTCCCAGTGAAAGAAAGCAAGCGGTTAAAGGATCAGCGGTCAGATCCACGCTTAGGATATTCATCCTCGGCGTGAATTACAAAAGCGTAAACAGAGACACGTTTTACACGTACAATTTATTGTTCTTGAGAGAAATGTAAGTAAAATATGCATTTTTTAAATTGAATCTTACGATAAACTGAAGAGAGAAGAATTAAAGAAAAAAGATCATAATCAAATCAGATTAAAAAGAAAGAAATCTATCGCAAATCTAAACAAATTCTTCGACTTTTTAACTCTATCTCTATTCTGCATAATAATAAATAAACTTGTAATTTCTAAATTTAATTTAATAAAGTTTGCACTTTAAGTTTAATTAAAAAATTTAGCTCATTAAACATCAAAATTATCTGATGAAATTAATTCGACGCTTCTATTAAGAATAATATAAGAATAATTCACATTTAACATTCAACTAAAACAAGCTCGAAATTGAAAAGATGAAATTGACCAATGATATGCATAGCACTTGTAAAATAAAAAGAACATTTCAGAGAGAATTTCACAAACGAGAGAATTAGGCACACGAAATAACATGCAAGTATTTCGTTGACGAACACACGTTGCACAAACAAACATTGCTGATCTATACCTGTCGCCATACTGTTTGATCTCCCATAACTCCAATTTGTCCTCATCGACCCATTCCTCAGTGACCTGTGGTTCGGTGCTCTGTGGAGATTCTGGACGCTTTCTTTTTCTCAAACCACTCCTTATAGATGTTACCTCTGTAAAATTTTTGTACATGATATAAACATGCCTTTGAAAACAAATTACGTTACACCTTAATATATAATCATAATAAATTGTTAGCTAAATTAACTAAAAGCTTATACAATTAAAAATGTATATATTATCTTCTATACAAACCTCTAACTTGTTTTGGAAGTTCGAGCGGTATGACAACCTTCCTACGTAGATACTGAGTCCTGTCGAGAAACTGCCCGACGTGCCGATGCTTCAAGATTTCCAAAGACATGATCTCCGTGTCGGTGGTGATCTGATTCTTACCGTCAGTGGACAATGGTTTAGCTGCCATATCATCCCATCTGAGACATGACCAGAGTATTCTCAGCTGAATCGCAGCGGAGGCTAGCGACTTTAAACCAACCGTTCTGTACAACCAGCAAGTCTTAAACAAGGGTCTGGGACAAGGATATGGCCACACTGACAAATTTGCCTTGGCTTGATGATGGAATCCTTGTACGGGTATCTTACCACCGACGCGGGATAATTTCCTCAACTCGTGTTGAGGAAGTATTAATATACTGCGCTGCTTGTTCTTCGTACAGAAAGTTGAGCAGAGTGGATACTTGACCGGCGTGCGTTTCTTCTTACGATCAGCCATCGTGAACGCCACCTTCTTCAAATATATCTTCCCTTCTGTCGCCGTCGTTGTGTATATCCGCTCGGTCCCGTCGGCGTGCAATTCTTTGACGAACGTACTTCGCTGTACTGTCCTTCCTCTACGGTTCACAATCATTATTGTCTTCGCACCACTCTTATTCGTCGTTGTCGTCGTAGTTTCCGAAGAGACGGTCGTGGAGTTACGATTAACAGCAGAATGCTCCTGCTTTACACCATCTGCATTCTTCATCGTTTGCTGAGTCGTCGTAATTGTTGTAGTGGTTGTAACAACGTTACTCGTTGTGACGGTAGTCACACTAGTATTCTCCGTATGCTCATTCTCGAGCTTAATCTTTTTTGGAGGGGGACCGAGGGAGTTCCTTGTCTTCGTCGCCGCTTCTTCGTTGCAGTGAGTCGCCGACGCCACCGCTGATTCCAAGTCCCGTCTGATCGCATCCTTTGATTCATCAGAAGTTTCCGTTTTCACGGAAGCCACGGTGACTTGTGGCGAAGACACTGAAGAAGAGGACTGATTGTTGTTCAGAGCATTTGCCTTGCGCAATAATGCGATTAAGTCGCGCTTCAACCGCGTCTTTCGCATACACGAAGGCGAATAACAGGTGTCAATGGTATTCGGAGTGATAATCTGCGTGGTATTAATTTGCACGGCGTTGTTTTTGTTGGTGTTATTCATGTTACAGTAGCGCGAGTAACAGCCGCCGTTCTTGCAGAACTTCAAGGCATCAGAGTATTGTAAGCGCACCTGCTGGATGCGTTTGCTAATCGCTGACAGCATTTCTTTCGTGGACGTAGAAACGCCTGTTACTGCTTTTTTGCTTGCTTGCTGTTGCTGCTTGGCAGACGATGACAAAAGACCCTGCAGAGAGGCGTCTCCGCCACCACCAACGGCGTCATTACTATCTGTATCGTTTTCTTCGTGATTTTCCATATCAACTTCTGCGGAGTCGCCATCTCCACCTTTTTGATTTGGTGTCTGATTCACTTCTTTTGGCTTCACCTGCAGAACATTGAACATTAAAATACATCGCAATATATTTATATTATTTTTTTTTTCATTGGAATGATATAGATTTGTACATAAATTAATTGCCAAACGATACATATTATTTAATAAAAGATATACTCTTACTTAATATGTATATACTCACAGATTGCAATAATTTTCTTTCTTCCAAAAACTTTAAATGTGATCTGCGAGTTAGAAAATCGTCAATCCTCGTCTTTTTTGCAACTTTTGGATAATACAATCTTCCAGAACTGGTTAGCGCCTTGTTGATATCAATCTCTTCAAACTCAGTAATCGGAGTAAAAACTTTTTCGATTTTCATACCGGCTAAAACTAAAAAGAGAATTTTTTTTAAATTTCATTTTCTAAATTATATTAATTATAATCTTAAAAAACTTTTATATTCAATTTAAATTCACGGAATCACATACATGATAAATTCATCTTTGTTTCTTGTTTGATGGATTGGGATTCCAATTTTACTGATGGAGAAGGATCAACACCGTTCGTCTTGCTGTCGGTCATAGGTTCCTTTTTTATATTTTCCGCATTACGCTCCTGTTTTATTGTATCACTTTCTACCCCTTCCTCTTTGATTTCTTGTTTTACAATACCATTTTCCGTCTTATTCGGGCAGTACTCCTTGATGAGAAATTCATAAGTAGGCGGATCTAGCGCGAGTACTTTCAATCCACTTTGATCCTTAATCTGTACCATAATTTTCTGTGGACCGGCGCGTAAGCCCATCTTCGTCATATCGGCGAATCGGTGACGGCGTCTAGCCGATACCCAAAGCCAACCGCCCTGACCATGCACTCGATATTCTTCGCCCTTCTGCTTCCATACCTGATGCTTCAGGCCGAGCGTGTACTTGACAAAGTTGAAAAGTCGATTACGCTCCTCCTCGTCCTCCTTTTCCTTTTTCTCTTTCTTATCTTGACGTTTCTTTTCTTCGCGCTCAAGCGCGGTCACTCGTTGCAGTTTCACATGACCGAGCTGGTCGTGCCACACGCTCGCAAACACAACAGATTTGATGCATGCCTGCAGAACAATAAGAGTGCGCGCAAAGTCCCGGGGATTCACACATGCTCCCACCGCCGCGGTCCATGGTTTGCGTAGCAGGGGCCAATTAGTGTGCATAAACGATGCCTGAATATTGTTTTCAAGTTGCAGAATCGTTTGGCGTAAGGTACTGACTAACAAGGCACGAGTACCCGTTAGACTGCCCACCCATTTGAACTCCGATGCTTGCGTGAGCGAGAACTTGTGCGACAAGTGACGTTTCTTATCGCGTTCCTCGTTTCTCTGCGTCTTATTTAGTGCGACGGGATTAGTGCTGTATTGATTGACGTACGATTTAAAATTGTTGTCCATTCCCAGTTTGAATAAGTGTGTGCCAGATGCAATTTGATGTGCCTTCTGACGTGTTACTCTAGTATTGCCATCGCTTTCGGAATCCTTTAGACTCTTGTCTAGCTTTTCTTGCTCTTCCTTTGACAACGGTGCCATGCTTCGTCTCTTTATGTCATCCATGTTAAAGGTTCGCGGTTGCAATGACCCAGTTTTTGATCTTGTCACGATAGTATGTTTTTTGCCTAAAAGAAATATATTATTGTAAACGTAGCCAGATGAAAAACATGTAGAAAAGTTCAATTGTTCTATAGAAGAATTGTTCTAATATCTATTCTGCAAAACATGTTTTTTTCTTAAATATACATTAAAGCGATTTTTTTGTCAACAAAATTTAATATTACGAAATTCTATTATAAAGTCTCACCGTCTTTTCCAATTTTCTCTTCTCCTTCTAATGTCTCTTCGTCAACGTCTTCAGACGATGACGTAGAGGTGCTGGTTTTTGTAATTTTGTCCGTATTCGTTGCGATTGACGAATCGGCATCGACCTCGACAGTTTCACCGACCACCTCAGGTACTTGTGTAGCTGGAGTCGACTCATTACTGGATACCTTTGTGTCACCCTGTTCTGTCATCATACGTTCATCGAGAGTATCTGTATTTTCATGCATTTTGCGTATCATTTCCTCTGCTTCCTGCCTCTGTTTTTCCTTCTTTTCCTCTTCCTCTTTTTCCTGTTTCTCTTGTCGTTCTTTTTGTATCTTTTGTATAAGATCTATAAAATATTTTAAAAGATAATTATTTTTTTTAAATATTGTTTAATATATTAACTTTGATATTTGTTGAGTGGAAGAAATTAAAAATACATTAATTGAGGAAAATTGATCTTACTGTTTTCTACTTCTAGATACGATTTTTTGTTTCCTTTGAATTGATTAGTGATAGTCTCCGTGAGTTCCATTTGACGAACTATTTCTTCCTTGTAATCCGACAATTCGCGATAAAGCGCTACTTCCATTTCATTTGGATCTAACGCAAACATCAACTCTTCTAATTGCAAAGGTGAACTATAATACCATATTTCGCTGTCTTCGCTCTCACTAGAAAATAAAAGCACAATAAAAAATTTAAAAATTATATACGTACATATGTAAAATAAAAGCTTTAGTCTCTTGACTCTACTCCTGACTTGTTGAATATTTCGCAGATTTACATTTTCTTGAAAATATAAATTCTATATCGAAAATATAAACTCATAAAATAAAAGAAATATTTTTATTTTAATATATTTGTTATATAAATACAAAAAATAATTAAAATTTTAAAATAAGTAAAATTTCAATTAGATGTATTAATTGATATAGATGTATCAAAATAAAATCTTACACAAAAACTCTTCTTGCAAGAAACCAATATTTTCTGCCATGTCTGTCAAATCCTAAATGTTCTTGTCTACATAACGATCCGTTCTTTTCAACATCAGGAATACAATCCACAACACCCATCACTTTGTGGGCTTTACATGTACTACACTGCCAATCTTCAGTAGGAACATCGACCAGAGGCGGTTCTACACATTCTAAATGAAATACAGCTGGGCAAGTCTCACAACACAACAGATCTCCTAATCGATGACAAACTCTGCAGTGATCATCATAATGCATAGCTCCTGCAAAACATAGATACTGTCGATTCCATGTTCTCTCTTGATAAATTTTATAATCATCTTTTTGTCATTTTAAGATTTTAGATGTAACTTGAACAGTCAACTAACATCAAGATATCCAAAATGTTACAAACAAAAAGTAATTTGTTTTAAATCATAAAATTTTATGTAAAGAAATGTAATGATTATAAAACATAAAATTGCACACACAAATAGCACTTTTATGAAAAATATATTCTTAAAATACATACTTCTAAGTAATTTATATAAAACATAAACTCTTGTATAAAATTTCGAAATCATGTAATTCCGAAATTAGACTAAACTAAAAAGTAGTTTAATTTTTATATCAGCATGGACACAGTAAACTTTTTCCTTGCTGATTTTCAACTATCGTACTACATTGGATATACATATATACAAAAAAGCTACAGCATACAAAATATTACATATATATGAAAATGCATTTCGTTATACCTTCATGCAATAGATCTTCTCTCACAGGATTCGTGATTAAAAATTGATCTGTTAAAAACTGTAGGACCTTGATTCTATCCTCGATGGCAGTAAAAGGATATTCAGTAGTGGTTAATATCTGTAAAATGTTCTGATCGAAACTCTTATCGCTCTCCACATACGAACGTAGCACCTCAGGCCACGTCATAGAGTCCACGAAATATAAGCTAACGTTCACTGAATCCTTCTGGTCCAATGGACCAAAGTGCGTCTGCTGCGAGTCCTCTTCTCGCAGCAGCGTTTTGATCAGCATAATGTGAATCTCCGCGAGCAAGTTGGTTTGATCTTCGCATATAAGAGCGGCGCAGAAGTCCTCGAATCTGAAGGAGGAGAGGCGCACCAGGGTACGATAGTGCCTGAGTACTTCGTAAATGGAAAGTGATGGCATGACCAGTTCTTTAGGGACCAACAGATCGTCCGAGGACTTGGGTAACACTAACGGGGGTATGTCTCTGTTCTGCAGCCACAACGGCTCTGGACTGGGCGGCCGCTGTTGGGCGAGCGACGTTTTTCTGGGGGTGCCGCTGGTGGTGCTGAAACTGGACAGCGAGAAGTCGCTGTCGCTCGAAGGATCGGGCTCCTCGATGCTCTCCGAGGAGTCGACGTCGCTCAGCATCGTTTCCTCCTCCGGCTCGCTCTTCTCGCTGGACTCGTCGCCGAAATCCGAGCCGTAGTGATACTCGGAGTCGTGGTAGTCCACGTTGGGATTGTAGCCGCGACGTTGGTAGGCACCACCTGTGGATCCGGAATGGCCGCCCTTGCGGGAGTGCCGGTCGCGGCCGAGTCGCGACTTACGCTGATTCCTCGTGCTGCGTTTGCTACTCTCCTCGCTCTCGACGGACGGCGACGTCGGGCGCGAGGCCGTCGGTGTGCTCGGCTGCGAGCCCGGCGTCTCGGCGCCGCCGCCGAGCGACCCGGTCGCCGTTCTGTTCTGTAGGTACTTGGGCTTCTTCATCAGGTGATATTGGAACTTCTTCGGGCGCTCCATCACCACGGACTTGGGCGGGCGCCCCCGCCTCTTCGAGCCCCTGCCCGTCATTATTGTCGTGCGTCGCCGTGGTCGGCCCGTCGATCGTCCAGCCGGTCGTCGTCGTCGTCGCCGGCACCGGCGCCGTCAACCACGTTTCGGAGCGTGCGGGGGGGAGGGCCCCACACGGGGGAATGCCGACGGTGCGGGACCTACCTTGCCTGTTCTCGCCTTCCCTCCTGCCGCTCACCTCGGCTCGCCGCCACCTCTCGTCGCTCTCTCACTCACTCACTCTCTTACTCTCTTCTCTCCTCTCCTCTCCCAGTCTCGTCTCGCCTCACTCAGCACGTGGCGCGCGTGCTCGCACGCTTGTAAACAAACACGAGTGACATCGCCGCGGCAACGAGCTGGATCCGTCCATGATGTCTGATGCACTCTGATCTTTGCGCCATTTCTCACGGCCCACGGTCGGTTTCGCGCGGTCACGTGACCAAACACAATCGCCGCGACGCGATGCCCCCGCGGCATGCACGTCAGCGCGCGTCACTCCCGCACGCCCGCTGTTCCACGTTCGTCCGTGCGCCCGTGCGTATGCCGCGGAAAAAAGCCCTCGCCAAATTTGAGATAGCGAAATTGGCGACGCGAATTACGCCAGAAGGGGGTCTCTAGCTGCGCGTTCGTGGTAGTGGTAGTAGTGCTGACGGTGGTGGTGATGGTGGTGGTGGTAGCATCGGCGGCGGCAGAGCGGCGGCGAACAGAGTCGCCGTCGTCGTTGAATGGCGGAACGGCGCGAGAGAGCGGCGCTGCGATTGGTTCATCGGTGCTCCGCCATGTCGGCCGTTCGTGGATCAGCTACGACGGAAAGGACGACCGGGTGGCCGTCCGGGTGCATCCTCCTCGAGCACGCCGGCCCCAGGGTTCCTCGGCGCGTCCTCGACAACGCTGACGGTCCGCGTCTCGCTCGGTCACGCAAACTCGCTCGATTCAGCCGAGACGCTCACGAGCTCCAATCGCCTCCGCCGTAACTTTCTACCGCTGGGACTCCTGTCAGATCGACGTACGCGGTAGATGGCGGTACGCGCGCGTTCGAAAAAAAAAAAACGTAATTCTAACCGCAATTCCACGACGGAGAGCCGCGCGAGGACTCACGCGGGACGCGAATGCGACGGGGGAGACGTCGGTGACAAACGTAGCCGGCCGACCGACACGATCCGCCTCGCGATACCTCGGAAGACACGAGCCCGGATCTCGGATGCGCGCTCGCTCACGGTTCGTTGCCAGAGGCCACTACCGACGACGCGGTGCCCGCCATTTTGCTCCTCGGTTCTCGATCGATAACTCGCGTCGCACAGCTCGCGACTCGCGGAATTGCGTCCCCCGCGTAAGGTCGATCTCCGCACTGTGGATCGCGGTGGATTTTTGATCGTCTTCTTCTCTTTTTACTTTACTCGCGAAACTGCTCGCGCTAACTGCGCGGCTCCCCGACCGCTGCCATGCTGCCATCTATTTTCGAGATTCGATACTTCGAGCGGGTCGTGATCCGATAGATCGAAGTGAAGGAGGCGAGGAAAGAATGAATTTTATTACGCTAGAATCTTCGAGATGACGAGGAAGCAACTTTACAGCGTACAAAATCTTCGAATCTCGATGTCGAGCGAAGTGTCGTCGACAAATAATAAAATTGAGGTTATCCATGAACGACAAGATTGAGGTTACCAACGAATAATGAATTTGAAGTTACCGACGAACAATGAATTTCAGGTTATCCGACGAACAATGAATTTGAGGTTACCGACGGAGGAGAAGATTGAGGTTAGCCGACGCTGTTCACGCGTCGTCGGCCGCGGCGCGGAGGGCGCGGAGCACAGGAACATGGCCGCGCGAGAGTGCGCGAGCGCGCGACACGCCACGCCACGTGTGATGTGAACGAAACGCCGACTCCGCGACTCGATGTGCGCGGATTGTTTTGACCGCGTTGCGAAATGAGCGGTCACGCGACGACGATGGCGACGACGGGGATGTATACGATGCGGCCGGTGGTCGTCCTGTCGAAGGAGTGTCCGCAGTCGAGATGCATGTACGAGATGCGAAGTATCCACAAGGACAGGTGCGAGGACCCTTATCGCGAGGCTGCTGACACCGCCGCCGAGGCCAAGATGCCCGACGACATTGGCACGCAGGTTAACCGACTTCTGCAGGTTTCCGTTTCGTTTCCGCCTCTGCTTCCGCCCCGCTTCCGTCCCGACCGGGCCCAGCGGCCGACGTCCCGTCCGTACTCGCGGCCGGCGAACGCGACTCGCGCGAGACATGATGACGCCTCCCGAAAATTTCACTTGATCACGCACACTGATCCGCGATCGACCGGGAGAACGGAGCAGCGACATGCCGCGGTTCATCTCTCTCTCTCTCTCTTTCTTTCTCACTCTCCCGCCTCGGGCGGGCTTGATCGATGTCCCTCCCCTCCTGGGATCTCCTTTTTTCGAGTGACTTGGGGAAATGTCGTCGGAAATTGCCCCGCGAGGGGAAGGAAGAAGTCACGCATATCGAAATGCGGCGTGAACGCGTGATATTTCGCGGACTATTTAACTTCCGCGCGCGCGGACATGGAAGAGACGCGCGATTGTCGGAAACGCGCAAAGGTCCGGCAAAAGAGAGAAAGAAAGAGCTGGATAACCGCACCGTTAAAAACGGGGGTTAATTCGCTGATGTTGTCATTATGTTAGTGCTACATCGAGCTTGATCGGAGTTTGACTCTGGTATTATCGATTAGCCTGAGAATCCGTTCGCCCGAATGATTCGTTAAAATACTCTGCGAGTTGTAATATTGTTTGTCAGATCTTATTTTGGCTCTGTGATTGTATTTAGTTGTTAATTTCATTAGCAGCATGATAAATTAATTTGAGATAGCTCATTGTGCAGATACTTCTAATAACTTGTCCACTGAAAGTCTGCTTAAAGTTTTGTTCTTCTCGTTTACATATCTAAATTGTCAGAGAAAAAAATCTGTATTATATTGTGCTGCTTTGGAGCAATTTTATTCGAACTACTGTAAAACTACTGTAAACATTCCTATCCAGCACATTTTTTTCTCTTTTTTTTTTATTAGTGTTCTCGTTTTATTATAATCGGAGGAAAGAATCTTTTGTTTAGATTTTATCCCTATTGTTAAGTCAAACATATGTATAAATTAAAAACAATATGTATGTATGTGTTTTATGCATTTATCACAAAACATTTAAACTTCCCTTGTTAATATTTTTTTATATCTTAAAAGTCTTCCAGGGAATTTTACATTCATATTTGCTAGATGCAAGTGTCATAATCACATATAACTCCAATTATATTTGCTACATGTTTTATATCCAAATGTAACACTTCCTAAATTTATCGTGTTATAATATACATTTCTTTATCATTTATGTATATTGCGAATGTTGAATTAAAATATTAAATGTTTTGCATAGAGCAAAATAATATACAGTATAAATAGTATATTGCAATTAATATTGTATTTTCTAGGCATCCTTGCCAGAGTACAGTGCGTTGGAAGCTAGACAAGAGAAAATTCTTGGTCAATTAGCGGAACTTAAAAAACAGGTCACCACATTGTCCCATTTCTTGAAACAGTCTAATCAAGCAGAACTCACGAAAAAATTAATGACAGTTCAGGTTAGCAATTAATTGCATAGTAACCTTGTATTTAATTAATAATTGCAACTAATGCATCACATGCTGTGTGGGCTATGATATAAATGTATTTTGATTGTTGCACGATAAGAAAGATTAACAAATTATTGTCATATGTTTACAGAAACCAGTCACAATTGAATTAGTATTAAATGCGCCTCCACACAAGCCGCCGTATTCAATACTCGCTTTACAGAAACTTTGGAAGGACACTAACTTTAGAGTACAATCCTATATTCATTCTAGTATAATAAATCAGACGCCACCCAATTTTCTTCCTCACACTACTGATGAAAATGTCGCTCCAAATATCGTAAACTTAAAACTGATATGGAAAGAAGGTAAGACATAATTTTCATCAGTCTTAAGAAAAGCCATCATCCTAATACTTTGTTCGTTAATAATTTAGAATGTATTGAAATTTTGGAAATATTTCAAACGTTTTCTTATAATTAAATTTTTAATCACGTTCTTATTAACAAATTTTTAACGATTTATTCAAGTATCCCATATTCAATTGAATTACTTTCAGTTCCAGACATACAATTTTGTGGGCACATGTATCAGTATCCCATATTAGGCGAAGTCAATTTTCTTAGATTTATGAGCAGGATAATAGAATCGCATAATTATGAAAGGACATGCTTGCAACCACATACATTGGACTATGCGCTTGATTATATCCATGTGTTACACTATCAGAAGTGTATAGATAAAGGATTGCAGGAACTAGCCGATAAATTTGACAAATGGTCCTTCAAAGGTGGATTCAACATTGTAGACATTGCAGTGTGGTCTCTAATTAAACAGTTCCCTGGAACACGCTTACCGCCGGCCCTTTCCAAATGGTATACTCAATGTGAAAGCACTTTTAGAGGAAATGGACTCGTCGGTAAATCATGATAAAGAATTCGTTTCTTTTTTATAAAATCTTAACATGTTAATAAATGGATATAAATATATTGTTTTTCATTCATATAAAAACGTGCATTATTGATTTATACTTTAGATGTGTCTGATACAGAAATTTCTTTGCAATGTGTAATCGATAAAAAATGGTAAATAAATGTGTTATAGAAAAACTTCCAAAATGGCATAAATTTTTATTAAAAGATTAACAGATTTTCAATGTCCTATATGATTAATATTACAGCTGATTTGTATACTTTTACGTTGTTACAAATACATGGAAGTATATAAATAAAATTAAATTTGCACTATAAACGTTCACTGGCAGTGTCGCGGAAACATCAAAGTGTTTCTGTAGAAACATTCTTTTACGAAGAGATTCGCTGCATCTCGCGACGTTCGTAGAACTTTATTTTTTTAAAAAGTAATAAAATTCTGTCTTGTTACTTATAGCGAGCCCCACGTAAAACGAAAAATCTTATGAAATACAAATCGGTAATAATAATCTTACTTTATAATTACTAGTTAGATTAGGCTTCTGTCTATCCTGTCTTAATCAAGTTTCATTCGCACAATTTACGATAAATTTGCAATCGTCGTAGTTCTGTACAATACCCGACTTTGGACGTATGTTAATAAAACGAGAATGTTTAAGAAGATATGAATACTGCATCTCAGTAACACACTATGATATATCTGTACAATAGAAGCTCCATATATATTTGCGTATTTCCTATATTCACGGACTTAAGATAGTTGGCTTATCGCAATGAGAATAAAAAAAAAATTAACATTTCTTAATAATTCCTAGAAGCAATTCTTATTTTAAAATAAGAATTATAAAAAAATATTTTTATTTCTTTTATATGTATATAAAAAATAAAAATTAAAAAATATGTTTATGTCTATGTAAATATATAAATTATAAAATAAAAATCAATATTTTATATAATTATATATTTTTTTGTCATATTTTATGCTTTCTGTATATTTTATCTTTTGGAAACGCAATTTCCACATTCATGACGTAAAATGTAAGTCCTGTGAATATGGAGCTTTTACTGTATATCACAAAACGCGAATAGATATAGTTTAAATACAGTATGGAGCAGCATTATACAAAATCTACATTCTTACAGGAAGTATATATATATATATATATATATAAAACATATTTACACGCATAGCGCAAGTGCGCCATCCTAAGATCAGATTTATACAGTGTCCCACAACTCGCAGTCTTCATAATTAGTCTTCCATGAATTGATAATAAATGTCTATGAATGATATGATAGGCCAACGATTGCAACATTAGCTTGAATTGATATTTTGCTTCTTCTCTGCACGTATTATGAACGTGCGATAATGCGATTATCCGTTCACGATAAATATTTCCGAAACATGACAAAATCCCCAGAATTGAATTGTATATGTATAATCGTGTACCTATAATCGCATACCTGAGAATGGGAATAAGACCGAAGTATCTCTGTCGAAAAAAAAGAATGATATTTTGGACTTATGCTCCTCTGCTTCACAGACACGAAATGTGTGACACATTCGTACGAGATCCATATGCTAGCTGTTTGGATTCTTAAACTAATTCGAGAAAGTACAAAAGTGTCTATTAAAGTGTCTTATCGAAAATTATAATTAAAATAATATATATATCAATATATCACAATACGAAGTTGCCTCAAGCTTCCTACAGTCTGCTACAAGTCTATGCCGTCAGCACGCGTAAAACGCACGTGTTTCTCCGACGTAAGTCTTTCGCTCTATATATGTATATGTATAAAAAAAAAAGACTGCTCGAAGCGAAGTGGTAATTTTGATAACGATATATGAATAAAAAAATTTCTCTCTCTATGTAATCTTGGTAATTCGGTTAATTATACGAACGATGAGAAACCGGGTAGTGGCGCTCTCGATCTGGCCATGTTGTTCATGATGATCTGACCGCCGTTTAGACTGACAACTGCGCTGCCTTCTGGCTCCGAGTCTGTGTACGATGAATAATTCCGGACGGGTTTCTGCCGTTTCCACGATTGCCTTAACGAGTCATTTACGTTCGCGTAGTGATTCACAAAGGAATGTGGATCGGACTGAACGCTCTCGTTCTCACTCTCAGAACCCTGAAATAAGAGCAGAATTGAGATTTTCTTCGTCAGAAATGCACATTACCCTACATTTTATGAAAAATCACCTGAGAATCAGTGGAACTGATTTCGGAAGGCTTCTCTGTGACGCTGCTGTCATCGGGATTCTCATCGTATCCTTTGAGACTCTCTTCATCGCTGTGATAAGCGACTGACGCTGGGGAAGGTCTAGGGGGCGATTTGCCTAGCATCGTGGGTGGTGGAGGATGCATCGCCTTTCGAGCCAACGTATTTCTCTTGCCTAAAGTGCCGGTTGCCGCGTTAACAGTACCACTTCCACCCTGGCGCGATCTATACAATTCCAGATCCGACTCCTGCCTATCGTCCGCGTCCATCGCCATCGACTCTTCCAGAGTCTTTTGTGCCTCTTCTGTAATTATTTATATTCATTTATAAATCATATGTATTGAATTATAAAATTATATTATAGATAAGCGATTTTTTAACATAATCTAATTTTTCATAATTGAAAATCAATTTATATATGCACGTGTGTGTTAAATTCAACTTACGTTTATATTTGTAGCTTTTACTCTTTACGCATAATACTGCTATGACCATAATAATAATTATAATTGATATAGCGGCTAAAGTGACCATGAACCAAGTCTGTCTGTAAAACGGCCTGTGTTGCAGGTATGCATATTCCAAGTATAGTTTTGAAGGCGTCAAAATCTGAAAAAAAAAAAAATGATTTTAAATGTGCTAGCTCGCAATAAATTTTTTTCTTTAAATAAATATGGATATAAAAGTATAATATCCAAATAATAAATATTTAAACAAGTAAATTTAATATCAAAACGAATAGTTGTTTCCTTTTAAATAAGTTAAATAAGCTTACCGTTTCAGAGGAATACGCTGGATAACTAATTCCATAACGATTGTATGATATCACTCTGAACAAATACGATGTAGACGGCAGTAAGTTTTGATAAGACACAGTATACTCTGTCAGTGGTCCGTTGCTAGTACGAACTATTGTCTGCCAGCGTGAATCGTCTACAATTACATACATAAACCTCATTATAATCTTTAAATTATGCTAATTAGCATTTCTTAAAAGAAAAAAAGATTATTGATTCGTATATCACGATATACATAATCAAATCTTTTGATACAAGATATCTCATTTATACATGATTTTTCAGTAGCAGATTCTTTGATCAATTTAGAGCTGACTTTTTCTCGAAAAACTATCATTTTAATATTATACATCTCTATGATTGACTATAAATCAATTTTGCATTGACTATAAATCAATTTTGCATTGACTATAAATCAAATTTTGCATAAAATCTATTTTATATAATTTATTTCAGCGAAAAAATTAACATGTACATTTTTTTTAACTGAAGAATATAATTTAGTTATTTATTTTTCTTCTGAGACTTAATTCACTAGAAATCTATTATTAATTATTAATCCCTCAATGGTTAATTTAGCCCTGATATTTCTTTTAAAAAAGAAATTTTTTAAATTTCTTTTTAGCCACAAAACGTGTTGTTAAAAAATAATGCGATAAAAATGAGACATTATGTATAACAAATAACAGGTAGCATTTCGTATTATTTTGGTGACTAATTTAACACTTTGAGTGCCGTTCGTTTTCTGCGTGAAATTTTTTGAAGAGCAATATCAGTTATTTTTGGGATTCTGTTTAATTATACGACATATGTCGTAAAATTGTTGTTTATACATACATTGTCTGCACCCAAAGTGTTAAAAAAAATAAGATTAATTACGGCGGAGAAGGGGGAATCTAAATGACAAAAACTGCGGCGTTACGGACAATACAACAAATCATCACGCTGTAATCAATCATTGGACTGTTTCTTTGTCAGGATAATATACACGATATTACAACGCTATACGAAGTTAATATGTCTTCAGTAAAATCCTGCTTGGACGTATGAAATGGGTTTCTGGCACCGTCATGCTATGACATTATCATGCAAATTATTGGAAATATCAAACGACCACGGCACATGTGGTACACGTATAGTAACGGACTGTCAAAAGCGATATTATTACGCTAACAGGGATCTCACTATCAAAACCATCTAATGCCATGATTGACGTTCAGCATAGTTACGTGCGTTGACACTTACAATGCTGCCATTCTTCCATCGCTATACAGTTATAAAAAAAGACGATATTAGTATCAGCAGAACCGATAATCGAGTTGGAACGCGAATGTGAAATAATATAACAAATTACACGTTTATTTTATATATCACTTTATGTTGTATAGAGTTTCTCATTTCGTGAAATTGCAACATCAACAAATACTCACGATATCATAACTGAATTTATTTTGCTTAATTATTAATTTATTAAGATAGTTATAATTAAAAAAATACAGTTACATACTTAACATATATATTTTTTTAATTTTCTGCCGTTGCAATTTCGATGAATAATAGTATGAATAATAGTAATAAAATAATAAGAAATTTGAATATGTCCCGTAACAGATCTTTTCGACTCCTGCTATGTGATTAAATATATAACAATTGTATAAAGATTATGTATTTACCTTTACGACGAGTCTCGATGTAATAACCAAGTATAGGACCTTTGCCGGAAGCCCCATTGGTCCACTGCAGTTCAACGCTGGAGACTGTCTTGGTCACGCCGAGGTTGCTGGGCACTATCGGCGAACCTTCTTGCGGACCAGTCGTAACATTGCCGGATACTGGCGGTCCGAAGTCGATTGTTTGCGCGCGAACCATAAAGGTATAGGTCACCTCCTCTTCCAGGGGTTGGATGAGGAGACTCGTTTCCGTCACTTTTTGCTTAACTTGTTTACTGAAACCTTAAATAAAATCATCGACAAATTAGTAAAAAATTATATATATCTCTGCGAAGTAATTCTAATACGCATATGAATTTTTTTAAATAAAATTGTAGTGTCCATTTATAAATAATAATATATGTAGACATGTATTAATGAAAACAAAATACGAAATGTTTTAGTGATTCAAAATCGAAAAAGTGATAATTGTTCATAAAAAATAAGTCGAATATGCAAAGTTAAATTCTTAACGTCAAATATTAATTTATCTTACGGTCGTTTTGCTCCGTCGTTTCATATGTGACAATATAACCAACTATCTCGCCGTTGCGTAACTTTGGCGGCTTCCAAGAGACGCGCAAACTAGTCATAGTAATTTCATGAAATTGCAAATGATACGGTGGTCCTGGTATGTCCTGCAATTATATTATATTACAGAATTTAAATACCGTTTGTAAATATCGACATTGATCGTAACTGTAATGTAATGTCTTCAGAAAATTACCTGTTTCGTTCTCACAGTAATTGGCGGAGATCGTGGACCATTTCCAGCTAGATTAAACGCTAAAACTTGTATGCGATACTCTGTATACTTGTCAAGGAAGATTAAGTTGTGCGCCGAACAAGACGCTGCAACAATTTCTGTCTCCTCTTCCGGTTTTTTCTCTAAATCTTGAGGGGAATTGGTCGCTAAGTAAAAAATCTGTAATAAAAACAAATACATAAAGTACACATATAAAGTTAATAAATTAAGACTGTAATATCAATTTATAATGCATTATAATGAATTTGCCGCGATTATTAAGTTTATAAAAGTAATAAATATACACAGCGATTAATCTGTTAATGTAATTGAACGAAATAATTATTACTCTATATCCTAGTAAATCGCCATTTTGCATATTGGCTTGAGGAGGCTTCCAACGTAAATGGACTTCGGTTGAAGAAATGGGCTCAGCTTTCAGATGTTGGGGTTCTCCCGTAGGAACCGCCTCACCCACGTATACGGTAACCGGTGGACTTGGCGGGCCCTCGCCTTCTGAGTTAAATGGTAACACTACAATCTCATAATATCGGTCTTTCATTAAGTCACTTAAAACCATTTTCGTTTCCTGCAAAACGAGAATGAATTGTTAGTTATACCGGACGCTATACGCAATCAATCTCGATATTATATCATAAGTTATGATTATTAATATGATAGATATTATAAAGAAAAGATATGTTTTAAAGATGTATAAAAATATATACGCACTTTAATTCCCCGAATCTCTTCTTTCGGTGTTTCCTGAAGAGGCGTTGGGAAATCCGATACTGGCTGATAAACGACACGATAACCACCCGTTTCATAATCACCGCTCCAATACACCTCGTCGATCATGTTCCAATGAACCTCGACGCTAGATGTTGTTATCGGTACAACTTTCACACTAGTGACACCTTTTGACGGCGCTATAAGAAACGTAATATTTTTTGCCAATATTGAAAAAAAGTATTTAAAGGAAAATGAAAAGAATAGAGATGCCAAAAATTGTCAAAAAAGATCTTCAATATCCGTTTTCTGTAGTATTCTTAATTTTTCTAATTAATCTTTCTTTTCTAATATTTCATTAAATGTCTCGTTATTTTATCTTTTACGTACCTGCAGACAGAGTTTGTACTTGAGCGGATTCGTTGCTCCATTCTGAAGGACCTATGTCGTTGGTAGCCTGAATGCGAAACTGATAGTGCGTGTAAGGCTTTAAATTGTTAGCCGTGTAAGACGTTAGAGTGGGTTCCACTCTCTCGGGAATGGTTTGGAAAGGTCCGGAATTCTCCGACTGTTGTATTGTATAATATCTATCGGAGCAAAAGGAAGGATTCATATGCAGTTTAACAATAAATCCGTAAGCGAGGAATTTATTTATACCTTAACGGTGCAAAACCATCTCTGCCTGGCGTCCAATTAAAAGTTATCTGGCGACTCTGGATCTGCGATTTGCTCACTTGTGGTACCGAAGGCGCTTCAGGACGTTCTCTGTTGTTCGTGGTAAATACAAGCGCATAAGCCGTCTTACCCCAACCTAATCTCGTCTGTGCCGTCACAGAAAACATGTAATACATCTCGGATTCGAGTCCGGTGGCTCTGCAAGTAATCATCATGATTATAAGGAGAATCAGAAATGTTAAAATGTAACTTTTTTTATATTTTTCATTAATTAGTTATCAGAAAAAAATTTCAATCTGATATTTTAGAATTTTCACACTTTTCACTTTTAAAGTTTATTTTAAATCTGTAAATTTGTAATATAAATGATTTTTTGTTATGAATGCGATGCAATATTGAGTTTATAAAAGCCCAATAAGTATAAACAGAAAAAATCTTTATACCTGAATGTTCTATCTGACGCCGAGAATTCTTTAGAAAATTGTCGATCTTGACTACTGTTTAAATGAAACATAACTTTGTATGCGAGAATCTCTCCATTGGGATTCTCTGGCGTATCCCAAATAATACGCGCTGTGCTCAAACTCACATCGGGGAAAGATACATTAGATGGTGGACCAGGAGCTGTAATAAACAAAATATTGTAACGTTATCATAGAATTTCATTCTTCTTAACTTTATTGTAAATTTCACATGTATATAAAACAATATATTTAATATATCACATCATATCATTAGAATGTAATAAATTCACTTACTGTCTTCAAAAGTCTGAACCCTCACAGGTGGCGTGCTCAGTTCCCCATCACCGAGTCTCGTATAAGCTAAAACCTGTATGTGATATTGGACAAACTTGCGAAGCTCTGTTAAGGTGGTTGTGAAAGTAGTATTGCTGGGAATATTCTTGTACTGAAAGGTCGATCTGGGATTCGCGCCATAATATACTTTAAAGCCTTCGATCTGTCCATTTTGATGCTCCACGGGTACATCACCCCATCGCACCAGGATAGTCGTAGAAGACGTCGCATTTGCTTCTACGTTAATTGGCCCCAAAGAAGGAACTGAAAGATGTCATATATCATAAATCTTAGAAAGTGAAAAATGTTTAAAATCGCATAGTACTTTATGCTGTTTCACAAATATCTGAATTTCAACAAATAATGACGTCAATGCTAAATCAGCTATTATAAACCAATACACATATTTTAAAATTATTTTACTTTCAGTTTAATATACTGTATAACTTAAAATTTTTCTACAGTTCTTCAAAGATAACTATATCCAAAAAATTACCTGATTCACGAGTTCGTTCAATAGCTTTCGGACTCGCCATCGAAGAGCCAACGTCGTTGAATGCTTGCATCACTATTTCGTAATCGGCGTATTTTTCCATATCTTTCAAAACGTGTGAATTTGCGGTATGATCATCGATAGTAATGTTCTTCGAGATGTTTGATCGCAGTTCCGTAAAAGTAATACAGTATCCTCTCGGATTTCCGTACCATTCTATTTGCTGTAATGGCTATTACAAAAGACAATACAACTTTTAAAATACAATCTCTTTAATATTCTTCGAAGCGATTAATAATATAGAGATCATATTTTTCACATAACGATCTCATAACGATACTTACGATCCATCTGACGCGTAACTCGGTGTCACTCATTGCGCGAACCGTGACGTTCTTCGGGGGATGAGAAGGTGGTGCCTGAATTGTTTGAAATTCTTTGGTCGGCTCGGAAGGCTGCGAAGCACCGACGACGTTGTTTGCAATCAAACGAAGCTTGTATTGCATGAAGGGAATCAAACCATCAACAGTGATCGTACAAGCGTCAGGATCGGACACTTCATAGATATTGTACCACGTCGAATTTCGGGGCGTTTGTGCCTAAGAAACAATTGATCTCACATATTATTTCTTTCGATTTATTTTTTTTTATGTATTCTTTTATATATTCTATCACGTCAAATCTTCTCGATTGTGTATCTTAAGAATAAATCTTATAAAAGAATAAATTCGTGAATTAGAATTACTATGAGAATGCGATATTTTTCAAATATCGAGCTTTAGAAGAGTAAACAAATAATGAAATATTCGATATAAAATAAATTTTTTAAATAAATTAAAAACAAAAATTTTATTAGTTGCAAAAATGTTATTACGTACGAAAAGATATAACAAATAATAATCTTCGAGTTTTTTAAAGAGAGCATACTATAGATTAATTATAGATTGGTCAACCTGCACTGTCCATTTCGTAATGGATGAGTTTCCATCAAATCCTGGCGTGAATTGCAACACAATGGAGAATGCATCTATGTTGGATAACGCTAATTTCGTAGGAGGTTCCGGTAGCACTGGTTCAACGCCTGATTGTATGATTGCCACTTTCGGTTTGCCAGGTCCAACCGATGTCCAAGCTATCACTTCAAATTTGTAGTGAGTTAATGCCTAAAAAGAAAAAAAATAAATAATACCCATTTTTATTTCTTCCTTTTAAATTGTCTTTTTTGTAACTGATATGATTTTTAGATTTCTTTCCTATAATTTCGTGCTGTTTAAAATCGATCACTACCTGAAGATGTTCTACTTTGATCGATAGCACATCAGCCGTAAAGTTTTCGACGCGCAAAGAATCTGGAATATCTTTAATCATGTACTTTAGTTGATAATGTGTTAATATTCCGTTAGGCTCTTTGGGAGGACTCCATTTAATCGTTAATGCACGATCGCTAATATCTTCAAATTGTAAATTCTCCACTTCTTCAGGCACTGTAACAAAATGTAAACATGTGAAAAATAATGTTTACAAGAATAATTTTATTTTTATCCATTTATCTTACATAATCATTATCTCATATAAAGAGACTAAAAATATATGCCAAAAATGATCTTTTGATTAAAATTATTAGAATTATCCTTATAAATAATTATTAGTTTTTAACTAGTTATTGTAAATAAACATACCATCTTCACAAGTGCGAATTTCGACGGGCGAGCTTCTTTCACCGTCACCTGGATCGGTGAAGCAGAGTACCGTAATATTATACGAAGTGTACTTTCTTAAACCCGTCATAAAAGCATTCTGCTCAGCCAGCGGATCGGTTAAACTTGGTGGTACAGTCATCGATTTGTATTCATTCGCTTCTGTAAAATTGCCGTCAAACCAGGCTTGTAATTTGTATCCTTGATTAATACCATTGATCTTCTGAGGATTTGGTGGCTTCCACCAAACTTTTACCGCCGTTGAATTAAATGCTTTCACTTTTATATTTGTAGGAGGTGCTTCTGGGACTGTAAAAAATTATTTTTTATTTTTAACTGATTTATAACATTTATAAGTAATATTCTAGCATGTTAGACCATCACATTTCAATACTAACATGTTAGAATTATAACATATCGTTTAGATTTTTTTTTAATTGATGTGCGTGTATGCCAGAAAAAATATAATTTAATTAATTTATATTCTAGATTATATTTTAATTACCTCCTTCCTTGGTTTTTATTTGCAAGCCTTTCGAGTATACACCTATGCCTTTTTCATTGTAAGCTGCTATTTGCACTTCATAGTCCTTCCATGTGATTAAATCTGTAATAAGATAATTTCTTTGCGCTTCGTTGGTGATGTTTTGTGTTGTCCATGGACTATCGTTGTATCCAAAGAGTGTATATCTTAATATATATCCCAAAATATGGCCGTTTCGATATTCTTCGAGCGGAGGTTGCCACTGCGTTATTATTTCCGATGATGAACGTGCTGAGCCGACAAAACCAATCGGAGGACCACTGGGAGCTAAAAATAAAAATAAAGCATTTAAATGAAGTACAGTGTCAAAATCATATTAGAGAATAATTTACGCGATTTCGTATTTTCATAAAGATACAATAGAAAGAATAATGTTACATTATTATTTTCTATTAAATTAATTATTTAAGTAATCTTCTTAATCACTTACGTTCTTGGGGTAAAACGACGATGTTACTAATTGCTGATGCTGAACCTTCACCGACGCTATTTTCGGCGCTAACACGAAATTGGTAAGACGCCGCAGCTTTCAGATTATCCAACAATATCCATCGACTGGTTGCGGAGACATCGCGTTCGGTGATCCAGTTTGAATCTTGTATAGGCCCTATTTGCAACATAACGTATATTATAAATTAAATGTATAAAGATGTAAAAAAGCAAACAATATCAATTTTATAATTCAATCTTTTATTGAAAATTTGTAAAGTGCTTTCTGGATAGGCGTAATAATAACGTTCATGATTATGCATATTAAAGAAATATTAAAAAATATAACTAATGCATATTCAATTACATTTAGAATATATTTAAGGTTTTATATTTGATTATTAAGGTTTGAGTATTAAGTTTTGTTTTTTTACCTAGGTCGGATACCTCTCGTCTCTGAACTATGAATTTCTTTATAGGGCTGTTGCCGTCAAAGCTGGGTACCCACGTGACGTTGATTGTGCGCGGTGAAATCTTTTCGACTCGCGTGGCCATCACGTTGATCGGTGGATATGGCACTTCGATCATGCTTAAACGAGCAGACCGTGTTTCATTGCCAGCCGGTGATACCACAGAGCACGTGTACTCGCCTACGTCAGTAGCTCGAACAAAGATGATCTCGAGAGTGCCGTCTGATCGCATTTTCACCCTTTGACTTGCTTGCGTGTTTATTACTCTGTAATAATAAAACATACTTTCTAAAATAAAAAAAAAATAAAAAATCTTTAAGTATTGGAAGAGTTACAGAATCTTGACCTTCTAACTTAAACAATTTCATTGCCTTCGTAAATCAATAATTTAATTGAGAATTTATCCAATTCAATGTATATAATATAAATAATATCTTAATCAGATTTTAATTAAATCAATGTTTCAAAGACTAACATTTCGATCATAAATAAGATTTGAAAGAAAAAAGTTATTTATTAAATTTTTAATTTCAAAACTTTAAACTGTTATGCCTGTATTATATTTGTTTTTATACGTACTGTTCATTGTGAAACCATGCTATATCGTATACGACGCTAGGATCATTTAAAACTTTACACTGTAACTCGGCAGTACGCCCGAGAAGCACGGCCGTATCAACAGGTGGTTGGATAATTTGAGTCCGAACTGTAACAGATGTAGAGATTATATACGACAAACTGTGCAATACATTCATAATCGGAATTTGTCCAAAAGAATCGATTTCTATCTCTTAAGGAAGTATGTTTTTATGATTCGCTCGAGTACTTTTTTATAAACATTTGTCTCAATAATTACCCATAACGGTCACCCATGCCGATCCGTTGACAGAGCCAGCTTCGTTCGCGCGGATACAAGTATACTTTCCCTTGTCATACGGTTTCACTGCTGCAATTAAAAGATCACCATTGTCCAAGACTTGTACTCTTCCGGCGATCTCCACAGGTATCGTATCTGTTACAATTAAACAGTTATGTAAATTTTTATCACGGAGAGATAGCATTTCATAATACGAGGGATACGAGGGATGTATTCGAGATAAGGACATATTTTTAAAGTTCTGAGAATCGCGCTGCGGAGGAAACTTATAATATTAATGCTGTAATAAAATAATAATTGAAAATAAGTACATTCAATTGAACAGAGAACTATATTAAAAGACTACAAAGTAATATTGACAAAAATAAATAAAATAAAAGTTTTAGAGCACAATTCTAGAACTTTAAAAACATCCTTTTGTAATATTAACTTTATGTATCTTAATTTTATAAAACTCACCCACACATATAATAATAATTAATAATTTATTTAGCTTGATTTAATTACCGTTATAATACCAGGTGACATTTGGCTTAGGCGCTGCAATCGCATTGCAACTTAGAGTTGCATCTTTGCCGTCTAACACTGTTAAATTTTGTGGTCCATTTTCCATTATTGGTCCAGATGCTGTAAATTATAGAAATTTTGTCATTAATATCGAATCTATTTCCGAACGTTTTCTCACAACGTGCAAATAAAAAAAGGGTGATCAATCGTCGCTTGCAATATTAAACCCATCTGTAATTCTCACCTCTTCTCTATGTCTCAATGCTGATTCCAAAAGACAAGCTTATTTTTTAAGCATAACACAAACACATATTTAATAGCAAAACTACGCAAACTTATAACTAAGTACAGTCATGTTTAATGATAAATGCCATATAAAATAATCACTAAATGCTAACGGCACTTATCCTGAAACATCCATAGAATCCAAAAAAATAAATTTTATTAAAAATATATCTCTAATATTTGAGAAAACAAGACGTGCATATCAGTGTTACTTGCATTATCGCAGACGCGTGCTAAGAATTATTATTTTATTATCTCAAAATACGGCAAAGCATTTCATTTGATTTTTAAAAATATCGTACATAGAACACTCAACTATATACAAAATTGAAATCATTAAATCACTAATCGTAACAAAAAACAAAATTGATCAATATTTTTGGCAAAAATTCTATACTCATGGAGTAATAATGTTCTAAAACACCGATACTCAACATGGTGCTATTTGTCTTATCAAAGCTACGCGAAAATTTATCACTAGGAGAAGCAAAAAAATCGTGAAGTGAAATTTATACGCAGTCTTTAAGCATGTGCCGAAAATGATAATGAAAAAGAAAAGTGTGGAAATCTCGCTGCAATATTCTTACTGTTTGGATATTGAGAGAACATAAAACGGCGATCAGACTGGCGAACTCTGACTACATTATAGCCAGCCGCCCAGCGGGCAACTCTGTTTCTCAATCTGCTTCCTAATCCTTTTTCTGGGCCGCATACAAAAAACACGTCATTTATATTAACTCTGCTTGCGACATTATTACGCGAAGTGTTCGAAAAACGTTACTCAAAAATATCTTTCTTTAAACAATATTTACATATAACTTATTTATACATATATGTTTGATTTAAGTGGATATGCGTAATTATTTCGTAGAAAATTAAGGATACAAAAGAATTGTTTAAACAAAAATTGTTCAATAAGAAAGAGGGCGTATTATGGTGCAATTTGTGATTGAAAATATACAAAACATCTCTTTCTTAGAAGTGTATATTTCTTGTAATGTAGTATATTTTTAGAAGTATGTTTTATAAGTGTATATACTCTCAATCACAAAAAACTAATTACGCTTCCTTTTTAATTGAATAACTTTTATTCGAACAACTCTTTTTGTATCTTTAATTTTCTACAAAATAATTACGTATATCCGCTTAAATCAGACACACTTATATAATTTAATAATCTTACTGTTAATATAAGAAATAATATGTTTATATAAAAAAACCTATATTAAATTTATATTATAAATATATTATAATTGCTAAAAAAAAGCCAATAAATAGACAACATATACATTTTTAATCGTATTTTCATCTCGTATTCAAAACTAAATTATATATTCGTATTATTTATGATTTTTTATTATCTCCTGACTTGCTTATAAAAATTTCGATAAAATAAAAAAGATTATATCGGTATTTTAGTCGCATGTTTTGCGAACACTTTGGATACGAACTGGGTAATAATTATACTATTTTTTAGAATTTCGCGATAGATTATGGAAACTATGGAAAATTACTCACTTTTCGCTTTCAGCCAGGTATAACCAGACACTTCACCGGCTTCATTAGACGCGAGACACTGAAACATCCCCGAGTCGTCCATAGTTAATTTCTTAATGATCAGTGAGCCGTCTTGTTCCATCATGTATCTGTAAAAAGGCAAGTAAAACAATAGCAATAAAATGCTAAAATAATTTTTAAATTGACTTCTTATAGAAACAGATTTCAAAATTTAAGAGATTATAAAATATTTTTCAAATTTAATCTTTCTTACTTCCAATTATTTTTTCTTTAATAATTCTTTTAACAGAAAATTTACTTATCACTGCCATATCTGACTGATATCTCTTCCATGTGGAACAATTACAATTTTAGATTTACAGGAAAAATTTTAAAAGAACTGATAGAAGTTAATAACTTAATAAAATAGTTAAAATAGAAACAAGTAAAAATTTTTCTTCTTTCCTTGAATGACTACAAAGACAAATATTTGCTATTGCGTACCTGGTTCCTAATAAATGATCGACAGGCTCAGCATTACGAAACCATTTGACTGTAGGAGACGGCACGCCGTTAACGTCGCACGGTAACGTTACCGTGGATCCGTAATCACTTAGAGTTTCCCTTTTTAATTTCGTTATAAAAACCGGTTTTTCTAAAAACAAGTATAACGATAATTTTAAAAAAGATTTAGGCTCGTTAAAATTTACATTGTTATATTTGTACTTTTTAAAATATAATCTCATGATTATATTATTATTGCTATTTTACTGAATATTTACATATTTATTATATGTTTAATATCAATCACGCTTACCATAAACAACAATTTTAGCGCTTGCATTTACAGTCGGATAACCACCACTTCGCAAGTCTACATGACAGGAGTAAATTCCCGTGTAAGTTATGTTGGCTGAAATCAACGCAAGTGTTCTGTTCCACGAATCGTTAAAACTATATGATACCCTAGAATTTTCAATCGGAATGCCATCCTTCATCCACAAGGTCCTTAATTCATGAAGCGATCTGAAACAATGCCTCAATATTAAAGTAACAATTTCGAATCTTTTCATTAAGAGAGAACATTAACGACGTTATTTGTACACTGAAGAAAAAAAAATCATATACAGCGAATGGTAAATAAAAATTTGAACATACCTAGCATTCGCAATGCAATTTATATGCGTAACATCTTGATCTTTGATTATCTGTGTGTCTTGCGGCTTGACGATTATGGTAGGAGCTATCTCCGCGTTCGGATCACCGGTAACTTGCAGTTTAAAAAACGGACTGATCTCCTCCTTGCCCAATTGAGTGTTAATAGCCTTCGCTCTATGAACGTTAGAAAAATATAAGTGTAAACTTTGTTTGAAATTTTAAAAGAATGATTTTGTACGCTGCAATTGAAGCATTATGAGAAATGAGTTACCGCTGCGCATTGATTTCATCAATTATACGAACCTGTACAAGCCTTCATCGTTTTCTGAAGCATTTAGTATAATTAATGTGTGTTGAGTCGTAGCGTACTTTATCCCATACAGAAGAGTCCCGTCCGAGGAGAACCATGTTACGTCTGGGGTGGGATGGCTCTCGAGCGGGGGTAGTTCTAGAATCGCGGCGCTACCAGACTCGACGGTCACCACCTTTTCCGTGAGATCGTCAAACGTTCCCATATCTGAAGCGAATTGGAACGTCGATCCGTAATCCGCAATGCGGATATGTGGTATTTATTAAGATACTCACAGGCTACGGCAAAGACGAGACGATCGCTGAATATAGACCCTACGTCATTCGTTGCGACGCAATGATATACCCCGGCGTCTTCGCGCCGAGTACTGTGAATGCGGAAGTAAAACCCCGAAATGAGCTCGTTGTTGAGGGGCATCCCGTCTTTGAACCATTTGTACTTTGGTTGAGGATTGCCTGTAAAAATGATACAAAAGTTATTCGTATATACTTAAACAATTTTTCTTAACTAAGTTTAACTAAAAATGCGCTTAGTCTAGAAATTAATTGAAGAATAAAAAACCGTCTAGATTGTGTGAAGATATAAAAAAAAATGCATAAGCCGCTTCTCTCATTAACAAATATACTTCCTTTAAACAACGAATTCTTTGTAGTGTATAAATAAAAATGATTATTTGTACAATCTTTAGTCAAAGAACGATTTAATGTGAATAAACTCGGGAATGATTCAATGCAAAGTCACGGACGATGCTGCAGTTCGCGAGCTATCTAATACCATTAGTACAGGGTCATACGATTGAATTACACGGCATTGGTCATTGCTAAGGCTTCATTTGGTCACCGTCTCATCCGCTTGTCACCCGATATATCTGCAGGATAATGAAACGCTACGAACCTTCCTCGATGCTGCTGCGGTCCTTACTTTTCTCTACCGCCCTTTTATATATTGTTGTTTCAAAGCAATATCGATTGTATACTTAAGCGCTAAAACCCCGAGAAATTTTGACAATTTGTATAAACTGATGACAGAATAATTCGAGCTATTGACAGTTGAATAAAACAAATAGATAATACAAAAATAATAACTAGGTTTTTATTTTTGATAGTATATTTGGAAAGAAACAAAACTTTAAATTTACAGTATCTTCAAAGATCTTGCTATTTAAAGCTACCTTAGTATTGAATTAGAGCAACAATCTATTGAGAGAAAATCTAATATTTTTCTTCCAAAAGATATATTTAAAATTTTTAACAAATATAAATAGATATCCACGACATTTTCCAAGATGCACGAGTTGATATTAAAATTTATTATCGAATAAGTTTTCGAGAACTATCTCTTTCTTTCTTTATTGATTTTATGTTAGAAAATTTTCAGAGAAATATGTATGTTACAGTTATGATTCCTACCTCTTGCTTGACATTGTAGAAACTTTGTGCGATTCTCGCTAAGTATATTGCCACTGCTGGTCGGTTGATTGGTGAAGTACGGCTCCTGAAGTGGTTCTGCGAACAGAGAAATATTTTCTTCTTCATATCGATCTTGCGAAGACTAACTACTGAGCCTTGCGGCGCCGCAAATTACAGATTAGTTTTGTATTTCACAAGTAAATACAAGATTGGTTTATAAAGGGTTTGGATAATTATAAAGAGTACACGCAAAAAACGTCAGTAAAGTCATTGTTATGTCTATTTATACTAAAATAGAGATAAAATGCAACAAGAATGATCATAAAACAAAAAAAATTTATTGTAGAATAAATGTAAATAATGTAGAGTCTAACAGGACCTAAATAAAAATGTAAATATAATACTGATTAAATCTAGAAAAAATAAGATTCGAGAAAACGGGTAGCAGCAAAACGAGGGTAATGAATTAAAATATTTAACTGCGACGATGCGATTTAATTTTAGAATTGAATTTTTGAAGTCTCCAGGTCATAATCTCGTATGATTACACGTAAATTCCATGCGGCTGACCGACAGCCTGAGTCACTGCGAGCGCGTAAAAGAGACGTAATAATTTACGGCGCTCCAAAAAGACTGACGAACGAGAGGAAAGAATGCGAACGAACGGGCGCGGATGCCGAGGTGCCGAGTCACATGCAACGCACGTAAAGCCGACACGTGCACCCGCCCGTATCCACCGGACGTTCCACGCTCCGGTGATCTTGACACGCGGGTACACCGGTGTGTCGCAACCTCTCGTCGTACTCCGTAGAAGCACGGTTTCGTCGTGAACAAAAAGGAGCGAGGTAACGAATCGAGTCGAAGGAGAAAGAACTTTGAAGAAGGATACGCCATATATCCGATTTTCAAGATGCAAAACTCTAGTTTTCTGAACGGAGTAGCTTAAAGAAAAATCTCTGAAGACATTTGTAGAATTATCTTTAAGGTAGGATGATCTAGGTGCATTTTTAAATTAAATTTAATACGCAACAAATTTAAAACATTAGAGAAGAACTCTGAAGAAAGTACGTTCTTTGATTTTCATGATGCAAAACCGTTTTAGTTTTCTAAACAGAGCAGTTTAAAAAAATCACCCAAAAGATTTGTATAATCATCTCTAAAGCAGAGAATTTATCTTTCTACAAGATAATTCAAATAATATATTGTACATATTATTTATTATGTAATTTGTACGAACTTGCACGTAATACTGCTGATTTGAAATATGAATTTACGATTTATGAGTTATGTAAAACATTCTTTACGACTTGAGAGAAAGTACCTACGGATGTGTAAACAATAACAATTTACAGGCCGATGACAATTGCAAGCGACGAGCGGTAGTTTCCCGCGCATCGTTATATCTTTCAACCGGCAATTCATTCCGACCTGATACACCGCGTGATGCATGGGTTTCGAGCTCTAATCACACATACAGTGTAATCAGTGTAATCAGTCACGCCATATCATAGGCGGATTCTAAGAATAAATGATAATGTGATCGCGTCGCACCTGGGCCGCCATAAATATCGATTCGGACCGATAAGCACCATCGACGATAAGTACTATATGATGTGCCATCGCTGTCACGTATGGCAATATGTAGAAATAAGTCTCGTAATTATTTTGATTTTTTTCAGACAAAAATAGCTTTTAGATTGACTAACGAGAATGAAAGATTTATCGAGGGCTTTACCGAAGTGAATTGACGATGAAATTGTAATCTAATTTATTAAGTTTTAGAAAGAGTCTACGCATGTTTTTGTTTTAAATCCTTAACTCGCGGGTTCTTATCTTATCAGAATTTTTAGACTGCAATTAGTATATAGGTCGGAAAATCACTTGTACTTATCTTGATTTAGGATTTTTTTAGAAATACGAATCGAGTTTTATCTCGAAGTGACATAATATATCTACGTTGTTTCGTTTAATATTTTTGTAAAGGAAAATTCCATTTCTAATTAACCAAAGTATGCCCTATGTTCCCTCATGTCCCTCGTATTTCTCACCTTGTCAGTATAACGGAGCACTAAAATCGTTAAGAATCTCTTGGACGTGAACAAATTAAATTTCTCGTACGAGACAACGGTTTATCTCTGCAAAGGCCAAGGCTTTTGAGGAAAACGACGTTCATTTTACTTTAATATTGTCAGCGTTTTAGATGCCTCGCGTGTAATGAGAATTCAGCTTAAGGATCCAGTTTCCGGACCTTATCTCCTTATCACGCGTCTCGTGAAACCACGAGGTGACACCGCGATGCTAACTGGACTGCGAGAGAGTACACCATTCGTAAAAACACGCATGTAAGGAGATACGTTGAACACCTAAGAATAAACCTTACCTTATTTTAGTGCGCCCCTATTTAACCGCCGTTATTTATTTCAAGCTCGTTGCAAGCTCTCCGCCGAGCGAAATAAAGGACCGCACGTTAAAGTCAGAAGAATTTCCTGGAATGTGCGCGCGGGATAGGATAAATTATGCAATATTCTTTGTTAAGGTATCGCTAAATACGGGCCCAAGATAGGTGGAGGTGTTAATGCGAGGAACGGTACACTCCAAACGAGACTCATTTGCGGCTACTAATTATTGCAGAGGTAAGCTTCTCGAGAACATTAACAGGTGCAGTTGCTGCAACACGTGCTGCGCCACTCAATACCTGCAATCTAAGCTCTGCTGTGGATTTTAAACTCTTAGCACGCGTCCAAACTCCAAACGATTACTGTATTGATGTTTTACGATATAATTAACAAACTCTTATTTATACAACTTCTTTATATAGCAATATTTAATATTTAATTATTATGAAAACTGAATTTATAAGAATTAATAATTTTGATGTAAATAAATTGAAACGATTCATTTATATAATATTATTGTATAATAATAATTACATGATATAGAGATTATGTTTTACAAATAAAATTTCTTTCCAACAAAGAAAAAAACAACAAATTTCGAAGTGGATCACATTAATAGCATTCTACGTTCGCTTTCTATATTCACTCATTTCTGTATTAATACACTTGGAAACCCGACGATTAACTTCAGCTAGAACGTAATCGATTCAGATTCTCTCGAGCGAAGGAAGAGAGTACGTGTTACTTAACGCTTTTAAAAACCACTCGCGTTCTAGATCCTCCAGATAGTCTTCCAGCCATCGTGGAAAGTTCGAGCATCGCCGAGGATGCAAATCGCGGGCTAATTAGAAGTAGACTTTCGTGGAATTTTAACGAGAGAGCAATTTTAACGGGGGCATCTCGGCGGAAAACGACGTGTAATCGCTCTCCAAACCAGATTCATGAGAGTCGAGTTTTCGCCAAGTATTCAAATTCCAATCACAACTGCATTTGCGAGACGAAAAATGAATATTGACTTCTATGCAGCGATAAAAATATATCCAATGCATGCAACGCATATTAAAATCTTTATTTATTTTTTATACATACTGTAGACAGTTTAATTTTAACTTGACTACCTTTACATGTGCAAAGAACCGCCTGAATAAATAAAGATTTTATTTTAATTAATTATTCGCTTATTTATAAGTAATGACCAGAATATACTCTTGCGGCAAATTTTCTTTTGTTGGCTCATTTATACTGATCAACTTCTGAAATATTATGAGATGGAATGATAATTTTAAAATAAATCATACTTTAAAATGATGTTCTATATTCAAAGGATGCGCAATAATAAAAAGAAGAAATTAATCTCTTGAAGTTACGAAAAGTTACGAAACTTCGCGAAATGCCTCTTAGGCAGAATTATTTCCGTGTTAAATATTTCATGAACATCTAGGCAAATCTAGAGCATCGGAAACTACAAACGTGTGTGCTCCTATAGAAAATGTGTAGAACGGGTTTCGAATATAACTGTGATGGCAATCATCGCATGATTCGCCATGCACATGAATATATATACATACATAACACACGTACGTGCACAATACGTGCAAGCCGAGACCGCTGAAGAAACCCCTATTTTAAGCAACGCAGCTGTCACCAAGGGTAAAACGGGGTGGCACGCGTTTACAGAGGGGCGTGGACGCGGGTCGCAAACGAAAGCCTTTGGTTGTCTGGTAAAATGAAGAAACTTCTATTTCGCGTACGCGACCCAGAATCCACCGTCGGTCCATTCATCTTTAAGCGGTCATCCCGGTACAATTTGGTTCTCTGTATGCTAACGATGCGAAGGACATGGTAAATGATATTTTTGCGAGAGAAATAAAAAAAACGCGAACCTGGCGTTTTGATTAATAGAAAAGTGGAATTTTATTAAAGATAGGTAGACAAAAAATACAAGTGCACACTAGAAATAATTTGAATGCTCGAGAATAAAAAAATAGAATCAACTACGAATTAAATATCAAGAAAAATATAAAATATGCCAAAAACAAACTACTTATATTTATGTAGCTCCGTTCTTTTTATAATATGTAAAGTTATAAAATAATAGATAAAAATATTTTACGTTCTTCTTCTTATATTTACAATGTTTATTCTTCTCTCTCATAATTATAGTTATATTACATTACTTTGAATAATAATTTTGCATAACTTTTTGTAAGGAATTTTATCCAATATGACAATCGGAGTGCGACGGAAAAAAGAAAGTGTTTAGAGATCGAGCGTGTTTTGCGAGGACAAGCAATTTTGTAGGTGCACTTCTCACGGATTCCGAACGGAGATGTTCAGATAATACACACCAGTCGGTGGGGGCGAGGCACCGCAAAACGTTGCGCATTGCGTCTTACTGCACGCAGCTAGCTATATTGCAGTCGGGGTGCATGACTCCCTTTTCACTGCAGTCTGCAGGTGGCCAACCTCGAGGTCGCGCCACTTTATGGGTATTTTTCGATAACGGATTCTTAAGAATTTCCTCGACAAATTGCTAGCGTCTTATTTTTATTTTTCAATGTTATGGTTTTATATTTGATTACGTATGCATTTATGATGCATAAAAGAAATATTATCCTGTAATTTGAATTTACTTGGAGAAGTGATTTTCAAATTATATGTATAATTATTTAAATTTAAATAAGAAATATATGTGTATAAAAAATACATTTTAACAATAAGCTAATCATATTTTTATTTGCAGTAAAAAGTACATTTCTACAACCACATTGTTAGTTTTTTTTTATTGATTACTCTTGAATGAACATGCAAGCATTTAACTATCGATTCATGAAGATAATTTTAAGATAAGGAATGTCCTTCCATACGTCGAGATATTTTGATACTTTACATATGGAAGGACATTTCTTGTTAAAATCATCTTCATGTAAATCGATACAGAAATGTTCGTGTGCTCACTCAAGTAATTAATAAAAAAAAAATGGCAAGGCAGACATAGAAATGTATTTTCCGCTGCAAATTAAAGTTTTTAAATTATTTCTGGTAACTATTATTCAACCGAAGTTCTTATAAAATGCGCCCACAACGACAGCGGATGTGATCAGTCGTTTTAAATGACGTAACACGCGATAAACTTTTCTCGGAACTTTTCAGGTACAACGTACACGATATTTCAAGCAGAAATTGCACAGCATTATTTCTTGCTTTTGAAGTTGATTTATCTGAACAAAAAAAGTATACATATCTTTGTAACAGTAGACATATCTCTTACGAACACATATTCGTAAAGTTAGCTTTTTGTTTTTAAAATTTCGACATAACTCAGGCCTGCGATTGGTTTGCAGATTCTGGTTTGCGACTGGTAGATTTTTCCTACTGCCATCTCCACTCCTCTCGCTTCGTAGCTTGTAGGCAAAGAATTTTAAGAATTTCTTTTGTCATCATGGATGACAAAATCCCCCCCCCCGATTGTTAACCCACTTGTCACTGTCTCTGTTGCCTCTGATCGGCCATATTGGAAATAACCCAGGAACTACAATTGTATTATTTCCGGGTCGTCTCCAAGCCCAGGCTATAGTCTCCATTCATAGCCGGAATCCCGTGTCTGTGACTGAGAATTCTGGCGCCTGGCTTTTTTTTTCCCCGACACTCGCTCTGCCGACACGTTTCAAAAAGAAATTTGATTAAATATGAAAAATCAAATATAGTGTCAACTTTATATTTTCATTATTTACTTAAAATTAATAATAACTTTTTGATTTCAATTAGAATTGTGTTCACAGCTAATGCTTTTCGATAAAAATACTATCCGCGCGTGGAATTATTTTTTAAGACACTATCAAGAATTGTCGAGAAAATATATTTCTCATTAATTCCTTTTCTACATAGGAAGATATTTTCATCCCTAGTCTAATTTTAAAATGATGTAATAAAACTCTACTTTGAAAGAAATTTATGCTTTTTTTCGATTCCGCGACGGAGTTTTCTTATACTACTATACTATCCATTTGTCGCTCGCAAAATGTCGTTCGATGTAATACGTTTATCGTTCGAATGCGATTGCGAAGCAACTAGCATATGCATGAAAAATCGGTGCTGGTCCAGACATAATACCGGGGATATACATATGTATTTGGCCGTTCGCCAATAAGCCGAGAAGCGAAACGAACGAGTTTCACGGTCGAGATTGGAATCTAGAATGCACTCGACTAGAAGAAGAGGCCCATGACCCCGTAGAGAATTAACCTCGCGCGAATTTCCTATTGTGTTCTCATGCAGTTTGAGAGATAAAAATAAAAATGACATTTTTTTTACGCGCGACCACGCGAGATTTGAGATATCTTCGGTGACTTTCGAGAAAATAACCGTGAACCACGTCTTGCCGGCGCTCGTCACGCGATTTTTACGAAATCTTCCTCGCTACCATTGTTCGAAGTGGCCGGGAAATTGGAACAACCGTAACCTTTGAGCGCGCACCGATTCCTTTGTCGCATCGCATGAAAACACGTATGGCTTTGCTATGCGAAAGGAATCGCGCAAGATCTCGCCCTTATGCGCGTGAAAGCAGCTTCGACCGATGCACCATGTCTCAAGATTCAATAGAAAACGTTGGCAGGGAAAATCGAGATGTTTATTTATCCTAAAGGGACACCAAAGAACACAACGGATGTTTCGTTTAGATTGGATAAACGTGTCGATTTACACTCTCTATCCACCTTGAAACTTCTTTAGATTGTTTAGATTTTTCTTGACACTGTTTTGTTTTATTCTATTTACATTTTATCTAATTTATAAGTGTCATTCTTTTTCTTAAATTCTTCTTCTTTAATTTCTGATTATTATAGTAATAACCTTTATTATTATAATAATAGAAGTATTATAATAATAGCCTTTTAAGGCCTTATTTTTTACATATTCTTATGCGTTACATTTGCATTGCATATCATATTTGTACCTGTTTTTTGTAAATTATTATTGCCATCTTTTATGCACGTAATAAATAAAAAATTGTTATTATGTATAACGATCCAATGGATGACGATGAGTCAGGGCCTAGACAAGAAAAGCGTACTTTTTTCAGGGGTTTATCTAGAAATAACCGTCGGCGGTGGAATGCACTTACTAGAGTGCAACCAGGAGTGCAAGCAAAGGCACATATGGTAGAAAAATTCAGGCGTGTAAACTCGCACGAAATCGCTGCCACGTGTTGTTATCCGTGGTCGATGCACGTCCGCGGCTTGTAAAAAGACGAGAATTGAGTTGGTTTAAGCATGCCACGTTTCATTGAGCGTAAACAATCCGTGTCCTAAACGCGGTCGACTTCAACGACCCGTCCAAGGGATCTTTCCTAATCCGTAAACTTTTCAATCGCGGGGAAATGCGTATCGATCATCGGATCGATTTCGTCCAGCCTACTTTGATCCCGGACGCGTAACTTCCCTTCCCAGCTCGTAAAACGCTAATGACGGAAATGAGTTTAAAAAGCTGACGTACAAGAATCTTTCGTATACATGAAGAAAATAACATAAAAATCACGAATGTCGCGTATGTTTTTCAGGTGAATTTTCAGCAGAAAACAGAATACGTGTGATAAACTGACGACGTCTGTTTTTTTCCATAAACGCACATGTTTCATTTACTTATCCGCGCCCTTCCCTTTCTCGCATCCGCGCCGCTGAGTACGGCACATCCCCTCTACGTGATTAATAGCTGAAGGTGCATCGTAGCGAGAAATTGCAAGTCGCTCGTATGCGAAGTATCGCCGAGAGCCGTCCTGTTATCGCAACGGTGCCGGCCGAGCGTTTAAAAACCGCATGTTCAACGAGGCATAACTCCGAATTAGCACACAGCCGCATGCAGATTCCCACCGGAGATACATTCCCATAGGCTCCGCTTGTCTAATCCTATCAGTGCGTCCCGTTGTCCTGCGAATCCTTCCGTAATTACGAGTTTTCCATGTATCTTTCTTCGCCGCGTGCTCATTTATTCCTAATTATCTTCCTCCTTCAACATTTTAGTTCGCGTTTATATCATTTATCACAATTATGTTATCGCTTTCATGAAAGCTTCCTGCTTCTCCGTCTGAGATATCCCTTTATATCTGGAAAACCCGGGAACAATTAATGATCTCATCTAAACGTAATTGTAGGTTCTTGAACGGTATTTCGTCTGCTCCTAAGTTTTCGAGAGACTCTTCCCAGGAGATCTGTGCGTGAAGGGAGAAAAATCGTCGTGTGTCTCTGAGAATTTTCCTCGGGATAAGAAGAAAGTTTTTAAGAGACGTGCAGGAGCGCAGGTTCCACCACGCGTCGATTCATGAGCTTTAAATTAGCGCTGTACCGTAAAGTTTTCGGGGGCACCGTCCCCGACACGGATGCACTCCCCTCCTACAAATTTTGTTATGCACGCGCGAGTGCACTGGAGGATGTTCGCGTTTCGAAGTTCAGTGAACAATCTGGGATAAAACGTACGGAGGGCAGCTGGCGAACCATGTGCGACATGTATACGTAAGCCGGCAACCCCGGGGAACCTGTGCGCGTCGCCTGCTGCAACGCGGATGCAAGGATACTCTTTAAAGGGAGGTCCTTTAATGCGTCCGATTACACACGAGGCGCGCATCCCCGGCTTTGTCCTCTCCAGTCATTGTAGCGGAAAAAGAAAGTAATCGTCCGTCGTCAGAAGACAGGCACGGAAGTTGCATATGCATGTTTATTGAAAAAAAAAAAAAAATGCGGAGGACCTCCTCAAAACGTTCAATTAACAATAAACAGTGTACGATTTCTATTTATATTTTACTTTTTTCTTATTATATTTTACTGGGCCGGCGATGGATGTAAACTAAACTAAACTGAACCGGATTGAACCGAACACATAATCAGTGGTTGGAGCGCGATGCACGCGATGCACCCTTGAAAAACGATCCGTGACCCGGGCTCCGTGACTTTATTTCTGACCGTGCGTAGCAGCGTGCGTGCACACGCATAGCCAGACGATCGCGCGGCGACCGTAAGTGACGGCATATTATGCGGAGGGTCTCCGCGCGGCCTATTTTACGGCCTTGAAGAAATCCTCCTTTACCTCGTCACCGTGACTGGCCGCTGCGTGAACGCGTCGCAAGGAGAACAAAAGCGCATCTACGAGGTGCAAAGGACATCATCGCTGCACGACATTCATGAGACAAATATTCCCGTTTATTAAAGTTGCAACATCAAAAAATTTTTACTTGATACTTGCTTTATGAGGCACTTATGATAAAAGAAATTAAATAATTGCCAAAACATCAATTTAAAGAACAATCTTTTCTGCACTGACAAAAAATTCTCGTTAAAAACGGACGAATCAGAAAAATCTTGTAGGCGTGATCAAATATTCTGGTTCTATAATATTATAATAGAACTCAATACTTTATAACTTACAATAACCAGAATTCCTATTATAATAACTAGAATATTTGATCACGCCTACAAGATTTTTCTGATTCGTCCGTTTTTAACCAGAATTTTTTTCAGTGTATTGTTACCTCTATACGCCGATTATCCAATCATTAAAATTGGTTTACCAAATATATAAACTGATAAGATTCAGAACAGAGAGTACCGCAGATTGGGTCAAGTTACATCCCGAGAAGCGTGCGGCTTTCTCACAGTCCCTTCGCGTGACGTCCTTCGTCCTCTGCCCTCCTTCTTCCCTTGCTATTACGGATCTCGTTCTCGCCGCGAAGGAAACTCGTCCCGTGAAAGGACGTACAAATCGTTTGAAGGGACGCCCAGCGAAGCCCAGCCGGCGATTCGCGCGAACGATTTATCGTATCCACGCTAATTCCTCTCGCATGAAACAGGAAACCGCGGTCAGGATGAGAGACAGCAGAGAGACAAAGGTGAATGGAAATTAAAGGGAGAAAGGAATCGTGTGAACCTCAAGATATATCCAAATATACGAATTTAACATAAACTTCTTGCTTATTTTCTCCAAGTCCTTGAGAGATGTCTCATTTATAAGTTCCGCTGTAAATATCTCTTCATTTCTTCCGTCCGCTTGCGGTTCAGAATGAAACGGAAAGGAGCGAGAGCTGCTCGGTAGAAAATTCGCTTACATAAATCGCGGAAACATGAAGAAGACGCTAATAGTCGCTTCACGACGGTGATTCGTCGCGCATCGCGCGCAAGAGCCGTCCAAGCCACAATAACATCGCGGTGAGAGTGATGCAACGGTCGATGATTAATCCCGAGGAATGCCGGAGTGTCCCGGAATAAACGTTCCGCGTTACGCTGCGCGTCCCCGAGGTCCTTTCGCACTCGCGCTCAGGTGAGCGAGAATTTCCGTTACTGATAGGGACCTTGAGCGAGCGTTGCGCAAGCTGCAACTGACTCGAGACGGCGAATAGCGTGTGCAACGTGCGCGTCGCTTCGTTCACCGATATTTTCACTTTTCATCGCGAATACCGGCCGCGTGGTGCGTGGTCAGTGGCGGAACAAAGGAAACGCGGAGGAAATGCAGCGGGTGCGCAAGCGAGAGAAAAGAAGAAGCATGTGAGAGATGTCGAGGCGCCCGAGAAGGGCGTCGAAAGAGTTGGAGAACGGCACGGATGCACTTGCTTCGACATACACGGCTCACGCTGGGAAATGTCGCGGGCAACATAATGGCGAAGAGACACGTAATTTACTCCCCGTGGGCGTGACAGAAACAGAAAGTCACGTTTCGCAATTTTTCCACCATGTGCACACCCGAAGGATAGACGAAGGTATTACGTCTATCGGGAAGGTGTTTACACCGTGACGTTGCGCTACGCGGGAGATTTATCGTGTTTCATCAATCTCCCTCTCGCTTGCTAATTATCAAATCTCGAATCCTCTTGTTTTTAATTGTCCAAATATTGCAAAAAATTTAATTATCTTTAAATGCCAGAATAACGCAATTTTTCCACGGCACGCAGTAGCGGAGAGGAAGGCGAGTCTTTGCTCCGTTTCTGCTCGCCAATTTGCTGGGAACGCGATTGCCATGCTTGGCACGATATCGGAATGAGCTGCGGAAATCTAACATTGGCGAGCTACCAAAAAACAATTTGCCGCGAAGCGAACAATTCAAGGACTCTCCGTTGCCGCTCGCCGCGGCGAGGATCCGAGGAATGCGTGCCCTAACAAGAAATAAATATGAGAAATTGTTGCAAAAGACCTGAGCTACGAATGTGCGAGATACGCGAATATGGAACTCCTCTACCGCGCCGCGATAGAAACTCCTATTTATGACGCCGAGCAAGTACACAGCAGGCCTAAGGAAATAAAACCGAGAAGTTACAGAGAGAGAAAGAGAGAAAGAGGGAGAGGAATACGAAGAAGAAGATGAAGAGAAGAAGAAGAAGAAGCCATGAAAGACGAGAAAGCCTTGCCGAGGGAAGGGAGGGAGCGGTCAGTGGCCCCTGTGCACCGGCTACCGCGTCCCATGGCATCGCCTCGCGTCGACGAGTTCCACGGCGAATAATAATGGGAATTACAGAGTGGTGTACGGTGAGGACTTGAGGCCTGCTACTTTTTTGTCGTTGCCAGGCCTCATGAAGATAAGAGCCGCGACTACGGTAACGAGGTCGAGACAATAGCGGTCCCGGAGCGGCGCGGGGCCCACGCTTCCCCCGGCATTCGGAACGCTCTGCCTTTCCTTCGAGGAGTCGATATGCGGAGGAGGGGCCCGTGGGTCCGATGAAGAATTCGCTGTAATGACTGGGGGACGGTGGGTCAGAAATTCAAAGATCTTCCGGCTTGCATCCGATATCTCGCAAAGGAATTTCGTCTTCTTCTCCTCTCCACGAATGTTCTTGTCCTCCCTTTTTTATTCATCTACAATGCTAAATTGCTTGTAATGTATTTAATCGAAAAACTAACGGTAAAATGACAATGTTTTGTTTTTATACGTTGGTATTTGATTCTTTCTTCTGTTAATAATAACCGAGACACATTTTTATGGAAATACATTTCCGTTTACTTATCTTCTGCTAACTATTAGCATTCTGATATTCCGATAAAAGAGCTTGATACTCCAATATTTTTAAGTCGGCAGAACGGATTTCGCAGACAGGAAGAAAAATGGAGAAAATAGAGTAGACTTCAATGAGAAAGGAGATGGACGGTATCAAACGTGGTTGAAGACTCCGTGGCGCGAGAGACAGGAAAATGACGATAATGAAGATGACGTGGTCACGGAAAGACAAGAGCAAAAGGTGGCTGGCACATCCGGTCGCTCGGAACGACGGGATCTGTGGGGATAACGGCCTAAGGCCACTCGGGACCGGTAAAGGCCACAAACGACGATCTTCGCTGTTTGCCGAGTTTTTGCTATCACGACTCGCAGAAATCGTTGCATCGCGCCGATGTACGCCATCGGCGACGTTATGTTCAACTGTAGCGCAATAAAAATATTGTACAAAGCATTCCTCACAACGCATGAACGCACTCTTTTCAATCTGGGAAATTATTTGATTGTACTTTAAATTGCGTCCTTCGTTTATAAACATTCCGAGGTGTTTACGTAGCTTTTCAAGATATAAACAATCGTGAAATGCAAGATTGCTCAAAAGCTACTTCGGCCCAAAAGCGAGAGAAACAGATAAAAACATTTTCGGCTTGTTTCGAATAGATTTTACTTCAATGCAATTTTTTTAGTTGAAGAGTTTATCTATGCAAAGATAAATAATATTAAAAAGTTAGAAAGTTATATGTGAAACATGTGTGATATAATATTTTTTTATAAGAAAACGGTTTTTCTTGATATTTCCAAAAGGTGAGACAAAATCGATTTGAAACAGGTCAAAATATTTCATGAATGAATGGTCTCTTGCATTTTTCGCGATTTCGGTCTCTTTTGAAACTCGTCGTATTTTTGAATGGCTAATCCAGGAATCCAGTGTTCCGTTCTCGTCGGGATACACACTCAATAGTCCTATCTAGCCGAAGAAAAGCATACTCGCTCAATAAAGTAAGTAGAAGGCTATAGAAAACGATAGGGGGAGTAAAGGCGGCCGGTGGCGGAGGGCTATTCGACGGGCGAGGGAGCAGAAGGGGACTTGTCGAGGACCAGGTAAAGACCCTCGGCCTCCATTGTGCCCCGGTAGAGCTGACGCCAGTGACAGATACCTTTCCTAGTGCACGCACCTACATATATGTATACGGTTACCACTACAATAACGTCTTCGGCGCTTTCCACACGCAGGTTGAGACGCAAGCCCTTTTTATATCGGCCAAACGTGCGGGAAGCCGGCTCTTATTTTCTCTTCCACGAAGTCCATCAGATAACGATAGCGCGAAATGGCGACCAATAACGTCTATATATAAATTTTTTTCTATTTTATTTCTTCTTATTTTCTTACATTATACTATTATTACGCTGTTGAAGATATTTTTAATCAGTATTTACAACGAAAGAAAATCTATTAATTTTAACGTGTACTCACAGCCATTTATTATAAATTTAACAACAAATATTTCACGGCTTTCTGGAAAAGGAATGTCCTGGAATTAGATAATTTCAATTTTACGGAAACGGCAATTTATCGTTTGATTTTTATGAAAAAATAGGACGCACGATTTGGAAAGAATACGCGATAGAAAGAAAACGAGACCTCTTGGCATCGCGACTCTTATCTCCCTTTATCTGTTGGTCTGCTGGTATCAATGCCCGACGTTGTCCAACAGAAATTTAATCAATGGAAGTCTGTCCTCATTATAGAGCTGCGCGTGCCAAAAGCGGAATGAGAAGCGAGATTGATTTTTTGCTTTCTTTCTCTTGTATTTTCTCTAGAAGAATCAAAGAAGTACGAATGATTTTTTAATCAAAGCTCGGACAAAAGATTCGATCCAAATGGTGAAGAATAAATGATGAAGAATCGGAATCTATATACAATTTTTTAAAATACATTCAAGGATGCTGATAACGAAATATTTTATTTTTAATTTTCGTGCAAGATGAACAAAAAACGATTATGGACAAACGTGAACAATCAATTTTGTAAAAATTTGTATTGTATTTTGAGCACACAGACCTGACACGCTCGAACTTTCAAGTTTAGACCGTGTAGTTGAAGAACGGAAATGTATTTTTAACTGAATGTCCAAAGATTCGATTGTTCTAGCTCGCAGTTCGATAACGATTCAAAGAAGGAAGTTAAAAATTATTTGTCGCAGATGAGAATCAGCTTTCGCTTGTTCCCTTCTCTCGCAATACAATCGGAATAATCAATTACATTACTTTTGCTATTTTGCTTTAATACAAGTTCGAATCGTTGCAGATGTACAATGCGTTCGATGTATGTAAGTACTCGTTTCGCGAAAATATATTTTGTATGCACATCTGATGTTTAGTCGAACACTTTTGTCGTGCTAAACGCGAGGCGCAACGTGGAAAGCGAGTAGAAAGGGTTAATTCGGAATTGTCCCCATGTGCGGCACGTGCTCATGGAGCTATTGAGCCTCGCCCCCCATCCCCCCGCGAACGAGAGGTCAACGGTTTAACTTCGTTCGCACAATTGGTCCGGATTAACGTCGTAATAAATCTCAATTAGGGTCGCTCCTACGCCGCACACTCGACCGCCCTGGGGGAGATCTCGCAGATTTTTCCCCCGGTCCATCGGGGGTTTCGAAACGCCGCGGGACAGCGATTATTGAGAAGTAATCACCGTGCGAGTCGCGCGTGCGACGCGTTTGTATACAGTTATTTATTATGCGTTTACGTAAACTAAATTATCTCTCCGTACATAAATCTCGATCCCCCCCAGCAAATATAATTTTTCTTCAGCAGATAAACAGATAGCTAGATAAACTAAACCAAGTCGTTTAGTTTAACAATATAAATCATCGATGCGTTTAATGGTATCGTACTTTTTTATTTGTCTTTTAAATCACCTTTCTTCAATAAATGAACAATCAATAGTTTAGAAATTCTCATGCAGCGGGAAATCAGTGATTCAATAAAATTACTAGAACCATGCGGATTTCAAAAAATTTGCTCTTTGATCTTTTCTAAAAGATCGATCATTTTAGTGATTTCTCGGATTAGTAAATCCTAGACAGAGCATATCGGATAAACTAAACAGAAAAAGTTTCTGTTTTTCTTCCTCTTTTAATTTTTTTTCTATTCATTTCTATTTATTTTCTGTTTTTTTTTTCTATTAACCACCGAATTTATTTACATATGTCGCAGTATAATACCATCGCGCGTATACGCCACTTGAGAATCTCTCCAAGCTTTATCATAAAGCGGATGGACATGCGCGATTTTCAAACTAATGGATCTATTGACCTGAGCTGTATATATTCTTTTCTCCTCCCTCATTCCCTGCTGTTTCATTACCTTCTTCCCGTTTTAGTAGAAACAGGAAGATCGCCGTAACTTATTATAGTTGATGCAAAATTATTTCGCGCTTAGACTCTTCCGACAGCTTTTAGTCGCGGAATAAAGAGATGACCTCGACCAAACTTTAATAAACTTAATTGATTAATTGAACCGGTAGAATTGCTTACCGTAAAATTTCTAACCGTACAATTTATTGTTTTACTTAATCTTTTTTCTTTACTTAATCTAAAGTCCAATTTAATTCTGGGCAATTCTGTTTCACATTTTTTTAAAAAACAGAACGCGTATTTTGTTTTAAATCTCTCTTTTGTGACAAAGTATGTTTTTAATCCCAATATTATTATACTACAATAGGATTAATTCTCTGAAATTATAGTTTAATTATAAAATTATAGTTTATACTTTTGTAAAAATTTTGACGTCCAAACTTTATGAATTTAACTTTTTTTTTACGTGTTGAACGACAAAATAGATTAACAATCTATCTGCGTTGCAACAAAATGATGCAAAATGGTGCTGTTTGATAAATGAATCGTCCACCAAGTTAACCACATGTCATGGCGAGTTTCTTACGTTTTATCGCACACAGAATCCCCATGGAATCCCTCATAGAGTTCTCACTACCATGAACATCATAAAGATAAAATAATTGCGCGATCGTGGCTCGCGACTTACCGGTGGCGCAGATGCCGCCGATGATCCAGACGAGGCAGACACCGGCGAGAAGGCCGCGCGTCCTCGTGGAGGCCGCCGCCGGCCGCTGCTCCATCTTCTCGCCTCGCCGTTGCGCGCCGTTGACCTCACTCCCCTGCTCCTCCTCCTCTCCTTCTCCTCCACGTCGTACGTTCTCGTCTCCTTCTTCTCCACCGTCGTAGGCCTGGCTCCCTCGCTGCGGCACAGCCGTCGCCGTCGCCGCCGCGCGTTAAGAGGCTACGGAAATCGCGCGAGTCTACGCCAATCTCTACGGTGATCCGCGCCGCGTCCCCGTCTCGCGCACACTCGCGACTCGCATTCCGCGATGCTCGCCCCCGGTCCCCCGTTCGATCACGCTCCGAAGGATCGCGCGAGGCGTGCAACGCGCACAGTACAGCCGGATCTGCGTCCTTCTTACTGCGCGGGGGTCCGAGACGTACGAGGGGAAAGGGGGAGGTAAAACAGCTCGCGGTGCCCCAGGGAAAGGAGAAACGGCGGAAGGTACGGCCGAACGCGCCCTCCGTGACGAAATCGCGCTTGTTTACCGAGCCCCAACTTTTCACACCTTTCTTCAAAGACGTTCCTCGCAGGGCGATTCTCGTGCCCTTCTTTAACACTCTCTTCGCTCTTCAATGCTCAGCGCGCACGAGAACTAACGTCCGCGAAAATCCGCACTGTTCCATATCATCGCGGGTCGACAGACCTATATTTGTATCGATCTCGATCGATCGTTCTTCCCGTTCGCCGTCGATCGTCCGTTCAACCGCTCGGCCGCAGGACTGGCCGAGTTCAGTTTTCACTCTCGCGTCTCGCCCGACGCGACGAACTTCAACTGACTTCAATTCGCTCGCGCGATACACGCGGTGTCTCCCGCGTGATAATATTGACACGCGGTGTGTCAAAGTGATCCGCACGGCGGCGAATTCTCTTCCGCGCCTCCCTCTTGCCGCCCTGAGGGAGGCAAGGTACCGCGAGGGCGACGCCGACCGCTCGCGCACACGTTCACCTGGTTACACCTGGCAACACCTGGCGAAGGTGCCCACAACACCGTTAACGCCGCTCGCGGCGAACTTCGCGGGGGGGATATCGGACGGTGTGTCGCCGAGCGGACAGCGCGGATCAGCTCGCCTCTTTCCTCCACCGCCGTGATGACAGTCGCCGCCGAACTTCGCGGTACCGTCCAAGTTCCGTGACTCGCGTCCGCGCTCGCACCGCGTCGCTCGGTGAACGCGTTTGTATGCACGACGGGCGAGGAACGTCAACTTGAAATTACGTACACGCGCATGCCCGTCGCAGGCGCTACTGACCGGCCAATCGCCGCCGAGCGTTCGCTCGCGCTCTCGCTCGGCCGCGTTCGACAACGCATCGGCGAGCGGTCGAGGTAGCGCCGCGCGACGCGGCGCCGGCCAATCGGATGTCGCCGTTGTCTAGGGAGCTCCGCGATACCGCCACTCGAGAGAACGAATTCAAGCGGATTCGCAGGTCTCTAAAGAACTGCGCGATGGCGAGCCACTTGTTGAACGTCGAGAAAACGAAAGAGGAGAAATAAAAATTAAAAAAAGCTCCGTTGATTAAATGTTAAATTGACATATGAGCAAAAAAGCCAATGTCAGTTGCTTGTATCAATATATTATATATTTTTAAAAAAGTAGCAAACCAACATTTCAGCTTATCATTAGGTCTATAATAAAAATTTAATAATTGAAACTCATGCGGTGTTTCAAAATGTAAAAGTGTACGCATTTAATTTTAATATTATAATTTAATTGACCATTAAAAAGGTCGCATACGAAATCGATAATACGAAAAATCAATTACTGTACGAGGAAGAAAATTGGGGGAAAAAATTGCAGCCACGATCGTAGCGATTTATCTACGAGAAAAGGATTTTTTAAAAGGAGAGTTTTCGCGTGGCACACAAACATACAGCTTTCGCGTTTAGAATTAAAATCTAAATAAGTCGATAGATTCAGATTAATATCATTCTTTAATTAAAGTTCAAATGCGCTGAGTGAAGGAAAGATTTTTAAAATAGGTTCCAATATAAAATAGATCTTTCAAAGATTCCGAAAGACGCATAAGTATATCGCAGATCATGTACTATACGTTATTTTCTATCGGAATTCACTTTCCCGACAACTTTGACTGACTATTCGTCAAATATATCGAAAAATGCGTGTTCTGTTTCCTGCTGTAACGAACGGAAGAAGAAACTTACTTCGACGATTCTCCGATTCGAAAAATTTCCTCGAAAATTTCGTTAAAATTGACGTTAAAATTGACGTTGACCGTTTACTGCGCAAGTGCGTGACCGCGCACTTTTACCGTTGCGTTCCAAAAGTGATTATGAAATGTGTTTCAGGACGATTTCGGTCAAATTCCAATCAATTTACTGCAAAGTATTATACTAAGTATTGTTATATAAACAAATAAAATTACCCTGGCGAAAATAAAGATCGTAAGGAGCAAGAAGAATAACAGAAGCGTAAAATAAACTTCTAGAAAGCGAAAATTGAAATAGTAATATGTAAAAGAAACGTTGAATCGCTTCTTTTACGTTTCGCTTTTCGCTTTCTAAAAGTTTCCTTTAAGCTGAAATTTCATACGAGCGAAGAAAGAACAATGACAGAATTACTTTATATTAGCTTTATTCTGATTGGTCAAATTCCAATTTAATCTCAATCCCAATCCGTAGTCTGATAGCTCTGAAACACACTCACATATCTTTTAATTTGTGGCAGAAACTTACGGACTCTTAACGTACTCTGGCGTAGAAATGTGAAAACAGACCCATGCAGACCCAGTTCCTGTAGAGAAATCGAAACGCGTCTGATAGGATCTAGGGATGGGCAATGTTGAAAAAAATAATCGATCGTTAAAAAATCGATTACAAAATATATCGATGTATCTTACAATTGATAAAATTAAAAAAACATCGATATTAATCGATTAATTTGAGTTTTTGTAGTAATNTAAACTGACGAAAGCGCATGCCGACACTCACCCGCGGACAGAAATTTCGAACCAGAGTGTCTCATACACATATATGTAACATTCTTTTGCTAAAATGTCATCTGCCGTATTAACAAAACCATTGAGTTTTTATTAGAAGAGATACGAGCGAAATTCAATTATTTTCTTAAAATTTAATCGCGAACAATAGCCGTCTTTTCGAGGGTCCGTCCGATGTAAATTACGTAGTTAGCACGAATTGTACATAAGATTACAAATGTAAAGAGACACACTATTTTATTATTGTATATACTGTGATCTGAAATTGTAATCGAAATTTGAAAATGTACAGCACAAATAAAGAAATATTTTATGATATGTATAGCTGCTTTCTTTCAAGTTTAAATACGACTTTATTACTTTAAAGTAATGTAATACACCTTTCTACAAGTTCAAAATAAAATTAACAGTGGACTTCCACACCACCCTTGAGGTTCCACCTAATGGCGCGTTGGGTTTTTTTAAAGTGGACCTTCGCCTAGAGCCATATTATAC